>UWZB01000701.1:13102-102194 GCA_900536885.1 Peniophora sp. CBMAI 1063
CCTTCACTTTATTGTGAGGCGGAGGATCTCCCCTTTGGCCCTCTTTAGAGGGGTCGGTAGCCTAGCGCGCTGTGGTTATCTTGCTGACGTCATAATGATCCCCCTTTGTGCTCGCTTGGCTCGTGGTCTTGCGCTGCCTTCGTGGGTCTTATGCAGCCATCTTTTGCCTCGGCGGGGGATCGAACTTGATGCCTCATGAAGGTCATCGGAGTTTACTTTATGTCAGATACCACTATGCCAGCGCTGGCATAGTGGTATCTGACAGCTAACTCTCGCTGTGTCTCGGAGTCGACGTCTGACGAGCGCGGTGGCGCGCTGTCGCTCAACAGAGGCGTCTGTTCGTCTGCAGTCATTGTTCACAGCAAAAAGCGACCCGGTCGGAGAGAGCAGGGTGAGGGTCGAGATTAGCCCTGTAGGACGAGCAGGTACGAGTCGGCATTTTCTTATCGTGGCCCGGCGGGCGGAAGGACTCGATCGGAGTCATGTTTTCGGTACTTCGGCGCTCTGCGCGGGCTTCTGGCTCATCAAGTACCCGTGGTATGAGTGGTACAGAAGCATACACAGTTCTTCCTTGAACATCGCTCGATGGACAGGGTACAACGGCGATGGCGGTCTCGTCAGAACCCTGAAGCCAATGCGCAAGTGCTCGACGCGAACTGAACACGATCACGCGACTTGATATTCTTACGTTACGCATGCTACCACCGTTAGCTTCTGGGCAACTGTACATCTGGCACCCAACCTCAGAGTCCCACGGGTTGCACTATATGAGTGAATGAACAGCCGATTCGATCCGAGCCCAGACGCTCGTCGACGTTGATAATGTACATGTGTAGGGCCCAGTCCCAAACGAGTTACGACACACATATGACACATTGGGCCTCCTGGGTGGACTACTTCGGGTTTCGAGGTTCTACTTGTGGGAGGCAAGTTGCATCTGCCCTATTGATGGTGGGGTTTGGTAAGACGGTTGGTACCCTGGTTGAAAGTGCGCCTGCCCTCCGCCCTGCATATGACCTGAGCCTACTAACATGGGTTCCCATCTTCTCGTGCTCGAATCAGCATGAATGCGTCTGGTAAGCTCAACTTTGAGACATACCCGGGCTGAAGCGGAACCTCCCAACGACAGACACCGCACAGCCAATGATGTCCGGCTTTGAGTGGAATGAGAGGAACAAAACATAGAGTCACCCAAGTACGCTTACGAGCCTGTATAACAGAGGCTTGTACCCATGAGCCCTGCGATTTTCGAAGCCATGGTGCACATGATACCTTACCATTATTACAGCGCGGGCAAATACGTGGAGATGAATCGCCTTCTTGGCTAAGATTCGTCTGGCAGCCAACTATGAATGGGCTTAGGCTCGCAGCGCGCTTGGTAGATGCCGATAGTACGCACACAGAATAGGAAGGCATACTACAGAACATCAGCTCCATGCGCTAGCTGTGAGAGGATAATACGCACTAAAGACCATGATGGTGGTAAGAGCGAAGATACCGCCTGTGAAACCAGTCGCACCTGACCACGACATAGACGCTCGGCGAGCCAAGATGACTGCGGGAGATGACTGGAAGAAGTTAGGCCGGTTACCGTGCCGCGTGCGCGCGGGCGCGGTGGACGACATCCTTGAGGCGCCCACACGTTCGATACAAGCTTCGCGGACCAGGTGCAAGAGCGGGCAGGTTGAGAGACCCGAACGAGATACGGAAGTATTGTCTATTCAGTGCATAAATTATTGAGGCGGCAGCCGGTGCATGGTTGTACAAATACAGATAGAGCTACAAGCGAGAAGCACGCGTGAGAGAGTCGTCTGGCGTCGTAAGGAGTCTTAGGCCCTGGGCCCTAGGCCTTGGGACCATGTTGGTACGACGGCTGGTAGCCGCCTTGCTGCATATATCCGCTTTGATGGTGGTTCCCTCGGTTTGCTATCATAGGCTCCCAACTAACATACTCGTCAGCTTCGACCGGAGAGGTCAGTTCCATCTAACGTACCCCTGCTGCATTGGGACATTCCATTGGCATATCCCGCACATCCAAAGTTGTTTCTTCTTCATCGGAACTAGGGGCACGAAACAAAGCTCGAACCAAGTACGCGACTTGGCTTGGAACACAGACGCTGTGTTCCGTATCTTGAGTGGCTGCGACGTACAATTCAAAGACCAAAACGAACCATTATGGCAGCGCGGGCAAACGCGAGGTGTAGGATCGCCGTCCTGATGAATCTTGGTCGGGCAGCCAACTACGACAATGTGGCTCGCATCAGGGGCGCTTATTCGGACCGTCGGATCGGGAGGTGCACGCACAGAATATCGGTAAACAGAAAAAGAAATCCATGTTGAACGTTGATCAGTGATGGTGGTCGAGAGGCAAGTGAATGTGAGTTATGAGTACAGCCTTGCCTTGCTCCGTCCCGCTTGGAAGTGGCGTGTCGGAGTCGGAGTCGGAGGTGAGCTGCTGCGGACGGGGCTGCAGCGATGACGCCGCTCTCGGCAAGTCCCGAGCCGTCTGCCAGGCTCCTCGGGGCTTTCGTCCGCGACTTCATCACTTGAATACCGATCCAATACCGATCTATAATCATGGCGAGTCACTATCCCGTGACTAGTAGCCGTCCGTACAGGCTACGAGCGCCATGAGTCAAGGCTCAAGCCGTCTGAAGCTATATCGATCACGAGGTGTTTAATTGCAGAAATATGGTACTACGCGATGCGCGATGGTCTGTCTATAAATGCCAAGAGTATGCAGTCGTACATGTTGAACGTTGAACAGCGAGTGCGGGTGGAGACGATTGCAAGCAAATGATAACAAAGGGCTGGTGCGAGGTGATGAGAACGAATGCTACGAGCAAGAGGTGGGGCAGAGCGAAAAGCGAAGATGATGAGTCGATGCGAGGACGGGGAAGAGCAAGGCAAGGGAGTACAGCAAGAAAGTATAGATAGCGACACTATCGCGATGAATATTTTGGGGAGATGATGTATGCACAGCGAACACGGGAATGATGTTGTATGTGTAAGGTCAGAACATGAGATCGAAAGGTGCTCCGAGCACATCCGAGCTGGCGTGTTGCATGTTCATGGGCTGCGACTCGCCAGGAAACGCGTATGTGCGCGGGTCAAAAAGGACTGCGCTTCCCGGTGCATAACCTGTGTTGAGGTCGTGTAGATTGACGCCACCGGCTGGCAAACCCGGGCGAAAGTGTATACCCGAAGTCATAGGTTGAATGGTATGGCCGTGCGGCGCCAGACTGTGCGGTGCGATCAGATCGTCGTAGATGTGGTTGGGGGCACCGTTTTCTCGCTGGGAGTATCCTGAATGGAGAAGAGCGGGCGCAACAAAGCCGTTGTTGACGCCAGACGCAGGTGAGGAGTTCACGGATGGTCGATGACTGGATGCGGGGGAGCTCCGTGCCGAGAAGGCGCTTGGGAACTCCTGCAGGCTCAAGAACGAATGCACGCTGGAGTTTGCGGAGTCGGGTGGCGTGAGTTGGCGGCCGTCGTTATATGGAGTGCTGGGCTCTGTTCCGCCGAATGTGACCGGAAACTGAGTAGAGATGGCGAGAGGAGAAGGAACGGGGCGAGCGTGATGCTCGGAGTGTGATCCGTCAGAACTGACGGACGAGGCCGACGGTGAAGACTGACGAGTACGCGACCTGCGCGCCTCCCAAGCCATCGAGATCGTTTTGACGCGTTCTTCCGCGTTGCAGAAAGCCCAACGCATGGACTTGAGCGCTTTGACACAACATCCAACATCTTCCTCTGCCCCATCCTCCGCTGCAAGGAAGAACCCGGCCGCAAAGATGCCCTCACGCGCAAGCGTCGAGTCGTAATCGAGAAAGGTCGAGCTGGAGTGTAACTGTTGCTGGACGACGGCGACAACCTTGCGAGAGAGTGTGTGACAGCGAACGAGCGATGTTTCAAAAAGAGAGGACGAATCGCCGTTCAAAGAGCCAGATGAGGAGTGCACGAGTCCACGCTGCTTGATTGCTTCGTGGATGACGGAGTCTGTAAGATGACATTCAGCCATAGAAGGACAGTCAGAATCGACGGTCACTCACGGCACTCGAAGATGAAGATCTTCCAGCCGTCGCAGTAGCGCGCGATATCCTCATCGTGTACGAATGGAATGCTAGGCCGTGACTGAGACCGGAGCTGATCGAGATCCAACCAGCTCTTATCGAGAAGCTCCCAAGCCGCGCGGACACCTGCATCATCCAAGCTGCTGCCTAGGCGCAATCGTGGGCTCGCGATACGCGAGTGGATACAACGGCACGCGTTGGCAATTTGAAGAGGCGCGGCGGTGAACATAGACCACCAGTTGAGCGGCTGCTGGGTGTGTGAAGGCGAGGAAGATACCGCGTCAGAAAGCTGCAAGCCTTCGTTGAAGTCTCGAAGATCCTGCTCAGTCCTGACAGAATATAAGCCTTAGAGGGAGCCAACAAAGGAAGATTGCCTACAAGACGGTCCTGCCACCGCGGAGGCCAGTAGTTACACCCTCGATGATGTGGCTGTACCAGAAGATGCGGGCGCGAACGAAAGAGTCGGCGGTTTGCGAGAGGCTACCCGGCGCGACCGACGACAGATTGCAGAGCGTGATCACCTGTGTGACCACTAGCTCATGCATAGCCTATTGAAGATTAGCATGGAGCGGAACCCAAAGAGTCAAGGTACGTACCAATCTCTCCACCGGCGACTGAACATCTGCGTGCGAGTGAGAATTAGGGGCTGAATCGGGACAGCAGAGGACGACGGAGAATAGTACCTTCTGTAAGCGGCAGGATGAGCATGACTGCGCGTACGCCGTCAAAAGACGGCTTCCTAAGGATCGCATGGATGTCAAGGAGTTGTAACACTTCCCGAACGAGTTCGTTCGTGATGTCGCGTCGGTGCCGGACGCTCACGGGGTCCGATTTAGCTTCTTCGATGCCATATTCGTTCACACCTGTAGACATGAGTACCCGAGGAGATACCAACGCCAACAAGAGCAATCACCGAAGCTGACACCCCAGATGACGAGAACCATGGCGATGAGCTGACCGGCAACACCGAGGGCATTAGTGTTTCCCTTCCCAAACTCAATGAATCTGTCCGGCGGTCAATCTTTTGCAAATTCGGACAGTGTGGCGCGGATTATACCTGGAGAGGAACTCCGTGGGATCGATGATAGGATCTGCGGTATAAGCGGTACTAAGCATGTATGCCCCACACATCGAGACATCGGGAGAGGTGAACGCACGTTGGATGAACAGCCTGTGAAAGAAATTCGAAGTGAAGAATTCTTGCTTCAACTTGGGGATAAGGTTGGGTGTGAGGTTTGGTAGAGCGTAGAGGCCGGCCTCGTCTGCACTCTTCCCATACACTTGCTGTAGGTTTGTACATGTGGCGTCAGGAACTCGTCTCAGGTTGAATAGAAGGATTGATGACTGACTTCGACCTGCTGTAAGCGTCGGCCTCGTCGGAGGAGTTTGACGGCCTGGAACACAACCGGCCATCAACAAAAGAGGTCAAAGGTGCCTGCCTGTGCGGCGACAGACCTTGACATCGGCGAATTCATCCCTGAGGATAGCCATCAGCATCGGACAGACCGCGCGCTAGGAGAGAAGTCGACATACACGCAGCGGAGGCCCCGTTCTGTGCAATTGCCGCACTGAGGTGTTCCGGCTCCGTTGTAGGGCTGATCTTTCAGATCACACCGCACCCTGTACACGAGGTCATAATCAGGCGGAGCGATACATGAGGACAGCCGCAGGTCCACTTACCGGCGCATCCGGCACGCGCCACACGCGCTGTATTGCATGCGACTAGTGCGCGGCTGACCTTGCGGACGGCGAGACGGAGAGTAGGGTGGGCTGAGTACCGAATCCTTTGCCGAGGACGAGGAAGACGTCGAGCGATGCGGCATGAGTCGGTGGCACGTGCAGAAGAACGATAGGGTTGGAAGGCGCTCGGGCACCGGCAGCAAATGGACACGAGGCAAGTAAACTTTGAACGACGCGTCGAACTAGAGAAGTCGACGGGGAGAGGAGAGCTGGGACGGTCCAGGCAGAGCGCAGCCGGGTTATATAACGAGCGTCGGTTGACGGCTCCTAGAACGCAGAAACACAAGTCAATAGCACGGACGGGCTGGCAATATGTCAAAAGTCGATTCAGGAATCAGGATTGTCGTTTTGGCGCTGCGCGCCTGACGAGATTCCCAGATCGTGGTAAATTTGTTGTCACAGAGATGCAAGATCGGGCGCTAACGATGGAAACCGTTCGCTGGAGTTCGCTGTTGAACGGACGATGCTGGTGGTAAAGGAGAGAGCTTGCAGGCCTGTCAGCAACCATGGAGCGTGTCGCCTTCCACGATCTCTATACCGTTTAAGGGGAAGCTTCTTCTGAGCAGAGCGCCTAGGCTCGCATGCGGGAGATAGCAGTGCGCGACGAGGACGGCCGTGCTTGCATCGAACAAGATCTGCTGTCCATTTCCCAATGAGCATGAGGATGCCCAGGCCGCCAGATTATCGGCTTGGAGAGATCGTTCATAGACGCCGACGACGGCCCCTGTCACAGAAAGTGGGTAAACCCAGTATGGTGCGTTCTTCACACAAGAACGTAAACAATGTATGCGTAGGCACATCACGTTCAGAACAAAACCAGGTCGCCGGGAACTGAACCCAACCTCGGCTTCATAAATCTCTGCTCCTTCCTGTGTGAGCATCGTGGCCACTGACAGGTATGACGTGGAGCAAGGCCGGGGGACATGTGCTAACACGCCATCAAAGATTGGCTACAATCCGCCCTTGCGAGAAATGGGTGGCGTTTAATGACACCCTTTTCGTCGCCAGCGTAGGCTCGGACGCTGCGGTGCTCTATCCCGAGCCGAGGGTCGCGAAACCGCCCGCCTTCCGAATTGCGCGAGACAACTCTCCGGCCGTGTGCTGATTTGTGTTCAACTTGCGATCGCGGGCCATGGCGTCCACATTTTTGCCGTACTTCTCAACGAGGCGCTCGAGGTAACCGCGCTCACCCTTGGAAGTCCCTCGTGGCACCGGTTTTGCCATCGCAGCGGAAGCTTCCAGAGCTAGATAGTAGTGGACAGTTGTCATGGAAGGATCAGCACGAGCTCGCAAGAAGCGAAGATCAGAGACTTTGCTTACCTTCTACAACATCTGTTCGTGCATCCGGATGTTGTTGCACGCCGGTTACCCAGCTCGCAGCTTCAGGCGCAATCACTGAGGCCTTATCCTCGACCAGTCCTCCACGATCGTCTGCAGATACATCGTCGTTCTCTTCCTCTTCCTCTTCATCCATCACCACGTCGACGACATTGCCGTCTTCGTCTCGAACGATGCGACCAAAGCCCTTGGGGACTATCTGAGTCACTTCATCTGAGCGGTTTTGAGATCCTGACGGCTCTCTTTGACGTGTGATGAGCTCCGCATCGGCCAATGCCTTGCCCTTTGCGCCCTCTGTACCACCGGCTGACCGAGGATTGAGGGATGCGGAAAGGCCCAGGGCGGCATAGCTGCGCAACACCGTGTAAGCTTTGAGAACATGCAAGAATATTCCTTATTCGTTTGAATGCTCACTTTTGACGTACTGTCTTCTTTTTGTCCCAGGCTTCTTGTAGTACTTTCGGCCCGCGGATAGCTGTACGGGAAGACATGTTCATACCAAGATACGAGCTCCACTAAGCATACGTCGCCTACCTGGTTGCTTTTTCAGGTGCAACGTCTTGGCTCGTTTCGAATGCGACACAGACGTATGAGAGCCAGAACGAGCCTTCCTGCGCTGCCTAGGATTCGCCATGATACAATTTTACCGTAATCGAGGTTGACAGGTTTAGTCAAGCTTTGGATTAAAGGCGGACTTGCAGTTAGATTATCCCAGAGCAGAAGATACAAACAACCCAGCAACTGATTAAAGTCTTCGTAGAGTATGCGCCTAGGCCCGCGTGAGGGTTGAGTACAGGAGGCAAAGACTCGGGAAAATTGCGACTCAATGCCATGTGCGGCGCATCGGCAGCCACCGGGCGGCACACGACGGAACGCGGACCGCGGGCTTGAACAACGCCTGCCAACCAGACTTGCTCTATTCCTCCACTGTCTATACCGCAATGGCCAACACAAGCCGCGTCTTTGCTACGCCCAACACTCGCCGCCTCGGCGCATTCACGCTCAATGTATGTTTGGTTCAATATACGCCTGTGGCGCGCTACCACTATTCTACCACGCGCGCGTGCTAAACATCGTTCGTATTCTTGTGCTAAACGAACTTCTTTTGTGTAGGGCGTAAAGCAATGGTCTCCGTCACTGGCTCTATGGGGTGTTGGCGCGGGTACAGCGGCTCTCTTCGTGCGTATCGCGCTCTCCTCCTGGCCGAACAACCCTTTATGCCGTTCACTAGATCCTGTCAGTGACTCCCAAGATCAAGCGTACATTACTGGTCAAGATTCCTGTGGTGCGTATGCGAGTCCGTCGCTTCCGTTCGGCTCGCTCATATTTGCTCCAGGTCAACGCGTACTTTATCGATACCACGCCGGAGTCGGACAAGCCTTTCTAATTGCCGTCGGCCTACGCCTTTCACGGACCTAGACGTGTACTCCGGTGCATTCATATTTCCCGGTACTTTCTAGACAGCGAACAAACATAGTTCTTATACGTTGGGCATCACATGCCGGCTATGACGCTGCCCGTAGCGAATCGCCAGTCTGACGTGGGAAGCGTTGACCCCAAAGCTTAATAGGCTACAGCTTGGCTTTCTTCTCCGTCTCGTCAAGGAGTGGTAAGCCCAGAAGGCTCTCCAATTCTTGAAGTGCCTGACGAGACTCGCCGATCCGCACCTGGATGGCACGCATGCCGAGTTGACTAGCGGCCTTGCAGTTCCTGCGCTCCGTTTGCCTTGAGCCGTCGCATGAAGCACGATAAGCTGTCACTCACAAACCAAGATCGTCCAGAAAGACGGCATCTTGCGGCTCGATGCCGTTACGCTTGCATGCGAGCAAGTAAAATGCCGGTTCGGGCTTCCTGTACCGTGGCATGAGGATCGCACAGTTGGTCTTGAGACTCCGCCGGCATGGTTGGCGTCCGGTGGAGATGAATATGCACGCACCTCATTCCGACCTCGCTAGAGTCGACGAAGTCGTCGAACATTGCCCTAAGTTTGGCTGGCACTGCGCCCTCATCCCAGCCGAGAAACTTCATCTCGCTTTCCATCGTGATTCCAGGATATCTCTTCGCAAGGTCTGTATCAAGATCGTTCAATGCTGATGGCGCCTTGGAATAGTTATTCGTGAGGGCGAACACGCGCCATCGTCTCGTCGCTGATTTTCCCACTTAGTTCTAGTCCGCGGTAGTACAGGCAAGTAATGTTCTCTACGCACCCCGGATTTTTT
This sequence comes from Peniophora sp. CBMAI 1063, assembly GCA_900536885.1. Classification (NCBI taxonomy): domain Eukaryota; kingdom Fungi; phylum Basidiomycota; class Agaricomycetes; order Russulales; family Peniophoraceae; genus Peniophora; species Peniophora sp. CBMAI 1063. Next base: position 22,473 of record UWZB01000701.1, read on the forward strand.
GAACGGCCGAGACGACAAGCTCGTCAAGCTCGGCGCCTGTCCTCATCATGCGCGCGAAGAGCTAACAACGTTTGCTGTCAGCTACCCACACGACACCGTCGCCAATTAGGCAGGTCAAGCACAGCTCACGTCCCGGCCGTCAATGTTCAAAATGCGAGGTAGCTCTGGACAGCCTGGAAGGAAGAAGCAGCGTCAGATAGTGATCGCATGTCAAGTACCGCTATCAATGATTGCGAAGGCGAGCGCTTAAGTGACACTCACTCAGGGCCCTCTTGCGACAGTATTCAGCGTAGTAGAGGTTATTCGCTTTGGCGTCGCTCAGCTCCTCGCCAAAAGCGTGATAGAACGTTAGCAACGGCATTTCACCGCGCTCAAACTTCTGCCAAGCTCCTTGGCCGCCTCTGCGTACACTACAGTCACAGCCTTAGTAGAGTGCGAAACGAGTACGTTCACGTGGGAAGTTCACATCGCATTGTTGATATAGTTATGCGGAATGCCATGCTCGCGCTCATATTCGGCTATGGCGATGAGCGGGCTCTTGGTGACCACACCCCCAATCTAAGAGGAACGCACGTCAAATGTCAGTGAAATGTATATTCGGAGACGAGTGCGAAGAGCTGGAAGCGCGAGGCTGTGAACGAAGCTGCCACAGCTGGAATATCGTCACAGCACCCACCAGTGTGCAGTTCACGTTCCAGAAAGTCACTCACATCAAAGATTACAGCCTTTATAGAGCTGTCCGGCATCGTATGTGGAAATGAAGACGGTAGAAATGTGCAAGTTAGTGGTCGTCCTCCGGAACTCGACTGAAGCCCGGTTTGATGGCAGGAACAATGCGGGGTAGTCGGCGACTTCCTAGCCGAAGACCGGCGTCTCCGGACACGTGTCTAACAAAAAGGCACCAAGGTGGCGAGCCTCGTTGCTCTGAACCTACCATATTTGCCTTTACCTATGCGATGCGCTGTGCTGTGTTAGCCTTTCCATCTGAGCGTCCATGGGCTGTGTGAGCCTCAGAGCCTGTGCTTTGTTGAATCCTTCCGCCGGGATCTTGTGATCTCATCGGTCGGCCTGATAAGGACATCGTCAGCGCGTTCGCCGAGCGCTCAACCACCCGTGCTCCGTCTTCCGAGTCCATCTACTCACGCTCTCCTCTGACCGTCATGTACAACTCCTACGCACCGTCTCCTGGACTTCATCACTCGCATAGCAGTTCCTCGCGTTATTCGCGTTCGACGCCTGCTCCGGGTGGCTACGGCCAGCAGGCGCCAGGGTACGGCGCGCCATACCAGCAACAACAATATCATGGCCCTCCTCCTGGGGCCGATCCTCAGCTTTGGCAGTGGTTCAACGCCGTAGATGCCGATCGCTCCGGTGCCATATCGGTAAACGAACTGCAGAGCGCTCTGGTGAACGGTATGTGCTCTCGTCAGTATGAACTCCGTCATCTATTCATACTAGTACAGGCAACTGGTCAAGTGCGTCATGATCGCCACCGGCAGTGCTGCTTCTTTCTGACTTTGGTGACAGAGTTCGACCTCGATACCGTCAAGATGCTCATGAACGTGCGTATCCTGTGCCGGTAGGCTGTACAATGGAACTGACCTCCTTTCCAGATCTTTGTGCGTAACTCCCTTCCCGTATATTCACACAGGGCTGACTCGGAGATGGGCGCGATAGGACACTGACAGGAGTGTGTAGTGATCTGCTTCTATCTTGGGAAATTGGCTGACATTTCTCAGGTGGGAGCATCGGTTTCAACGGTAAGCGCTGGCGCTTGTCGGCGTTATACGGCCCAGGTGTGCGATTCTGATCTGTCGTTTAACAGAGTTCTCTGGCCTGTGGAAGTACATTTCCGACTGGCAAAATGTCTTCCGACACTTCGACAGGGATCGCTCTGGTTCTATTGACGGGGTGGAGTTGGCGGAGGCCCTGCGTAGCTTTGGCTACAACCTTTCGCCTAGTATATTGACGCTGATTGAGCAAAAATACGGTGAGAGGCACTGAGTGATCTGGCAAGTTCCTTACTGATACTCTGCGTTAGCCGCTGGCCCTTCGTCGGGGTACGGACCGCCGCCCGGTATCACCTTTGACCGCTTCGTCCGCGCTTGCGTTGCTGTGAAGACGCTCACGGAGGCCTTCCAACGCCAAGACACGGACCGGGACGGATGGGTAACTGTGAACTACGAAGACTTCATGAAGGTCGGTTGCCTTGCGTCAAGCACACCGTTCTGCGCTGACATGACCTACAGATCGTCTTGCACGCTCCCTAAGCAGCCTGAGCACTCGAACATGAATACTGAAGCTCGAACCTCTCGTGTAGCATAACGTATCGTACCGCCCTCACCGGGGGCTGATCTCAGACTCGGATTTGTACCATCGCCCTACACCGCGTTCACCTGTATATTTTTGTATATGAATCATGCGCATCGTTTCCGTCAGATCGGCTGTCCTTGTATGATGGCGCCTACGGCGCAGCTGCGGACCGGAGATACGCTTGTACTTCTACAGGTTGTCGTTGGGTTCCATTATGACATCCACCTTCGTCTTCTCCCTTGCTTTGCCTCCTGCTGTGCCAGGCGTACCCAATGACAAAAGACCGCCTGATAAGCATGTGGCGACTCATGCGTGTGATTGTTCACGTCGCCGGAAGCGCCGCGGTGTCTGTTCCTGAGGCCCTGCGGCTGTTGGCCCGCTTGTACAAGCCCCATTCCCCCACACTCTTGCTTGTCTTGAACCACCACGTCGCACAATGCCTTCCCCCGACGACAGAATCCTCAAGTCGACACGACCGGCTAATTATAAGCTACAATCCGTAGCTGTACCCGGCACCAAACGGCCTGGCCAGACTGGTGCGGAGTTTAAGCAACCCCACATCCCCGCACCGGCGTACTGACCTGAGCCGTACTCTACAGCGCACTACCGCAATGGTACGTAACTCCGACTCGAGCGGTATCGGACTCTACCAACCTGTCATGCGCAGAACTCTTTGGCATGATTGATTACTCGTACCCCAATGCGTTGAAGGACCTGGTCGACATCTTCGAGACCGGTTTGGGCATTAACCCCGAATCGAACCTACTCGGATACCGTCCGCAAGTCTCCGCGAACCCTCTAAAATTCGCGGATCACTATGTCTGGGACACGTATGCGCAGGTTGATGTCAAACGACGTGCCGTGGGAAGCGCGCTATACGCCTGGTTCAAGGATGGAACTTTGGGTGGCACCGAGTTGGAAACCGTCGGCATTTGGAGCATTAATCGCCCAGGTGCGTCGATCCATGCAAGTGGTGAGGCGCACGCACTGACACCCAACTCTCTATCCAAGAATGGCAACTCATCGACCTTGCACTGCACGCATACCAGAAAGTTGGCGTCAGCTTGTATGATACTCTAGGGAAGGACTCTGTCGGTACGTGTTGAGTTTGATTCTCTTGCTTTGGTTCGACTTGTCCCTAAATCGTCCCTCCGTTTGCAGAATACATGTAGGGCATGTGATTCTATATTTACTGTGCAGGAGCTCACGGTCAGCAACTGCATAGCATCAACCACTCCGGCCTCACCGTCATTTTTGCAACGGTGAATCACATTGCAGAACTCATCAAACTTGCACCGAAGACGCCGCAAGTGAAGATGATTGTGTCCATCGACGACCTGGAGCCTGAGATGAAGCGCATTCTGACGGCCTGGGCCGGCCAGCACAACATCAAGATCAAGACTCTGAAAGAAGGCGAGTCCATTTCAGCATGGAAGCATTGAAAGGCGCTTACTGTTGTGCAGTCATTGAGTTTGGTGTGGCGCACCCAGTCAACGTGATTCGCCCGACCTACGACCAGTTGGCGAGCATCTGCTACACCTCCGTGCGTCTTATTCGCTTGTGTGCCGTTCTGCCCTGCTGATGCAACATTCGATACAGGGCACAACAGGAGCACCGAAGGGTAAACGCTTCTCCAGTTTGCATCACGGTGTATCTACTGACTATCTTCAGGCGCGATGCTCACACATGGCAACCTTGCGATTGGAGTCCAGGGCCAGCTCTGCGATTTCACATTGCAGAACTTCGGACAACCGGTCTTGATCTCCTATTTGCCTCTGGCGCACATCTTCGAGCGCCTGAATGAGTTATGCACCATCGCCATTGGCGGCAAGATCGGTTACTTCACCGGAGATCCATTGCGCCTCATCGAGGACTGCCAGATCCTCAAGCCAATGTTCTTCCCCAGTGTTCCCCGCGTGCTCAACAGGATATACCAGGCCGCCATGGTCGCCGGTGCCGCGCCAGGATTGAAGGGTGCCATCTTCCGACGGGCTGTCGAGACGAAGCTCGCACGCGTTCGCACCGATGGCGTGTGCACTCACCCGCTGTGGGATCGCCTCGTATTCAAGAAGGTGCAGGCGGTGCTCGGTGGGAACGTCAAGCTCATCGCTAGCGGAAGCGCGCCCATCAGCCCAGACGTGATCGATTTCCTACGTATTAGCTTCGCGTGCGATGTTTGGGAGGGCTATGGTATGACAGAGACTGCCGCGGTGTGCACGCGCGTCATGAAGGACGACCCCACGAGTTCGGGTTGCGTCGGTATCCCGCTTAGTGTCATGGAGCTCAAGCTCATTGACGTCCCAACCATGAACTACACAAGCGAGGACAAGCCCAATCCTCGCGGTGAACTATGCTGCCGCGGTCCTGTATGCTTCATCGGATACTACAAGGACGAGAAGAATACCAAGTCGACGATCGATGAGGAGGGCTGGTTGCATACGGGCGACGTTGCGGAGCTCGACCCGTATGGTCGTTTCAAGATCGTGGATCGTGTCAAGGTTTGTCCTGGTCACCAATTCATTTCTCGATTATCGCTCACCAGACGCATAGAACATCATGAAGCTTTCGCAGGGCGAGTATGTCGCGCTTGAGAAGATCGAGGGCGTGTACATCACAAACCCGCTTCTCGCACAGCTCCTCGTTCACGGGGACTCGCTGCAACCTTACCTCGTCGCAGTCGTTGTTCCCGATCCTGTACAGTTCGCCGCGTTCTGCTCAAAGGTCACGGGCGAGAAGATTTCGGAGACGGACACGGCCCGCCTACAAGCACTCTGCAAGGACCCGCGCGTCAATCAAGCCGTGTTGAGCGTGTTGGACGACATCGGGAGGAAAGCTGGATTGAAGGGCTTCGAGATGATCAAGAAGATCCATTTGACGATGGACTTGTTCAGCGTCGAGAACAACACGCTCACGCCGACGCTCAAGATCAAGCGCAAGGACGCCTACAACTTATACAAGCGCGAGCTTGATGGTCTCTATGCCGATGTGCCTTCAACGGCCGCTAGGCTATGAGCATGGTCCTCTCGGAGGCTTTTGATACAGTCATTTGACTAAATACATCGCTAAGACCGTTCGTTCTTTGTATCTGCCAGTTACTGTGTATATATTGATGGGCTGATGAAATGCCTCTTCCTGCTTTTGTATGTCACAGTCGCGCGGGTTTACGAGTTGTCTTAGCACTCGCTTTCAGGTCCTGATGCTGCAGAGACGGACCCTTCAAATCCCTTGTCATACGCGGTCGCCGCGCCTATATACCTGTCCCGCCTGACAATTCGCATATCAGGGAACAAACGCAAGGAAGCACTATCAGGAATCCCCACTCCAAGAATACCACTTCTCTGCTCGCTACTCAGAGCACTGGGGCGCTTATCTCACTGAGACTTCAGTACGCGATCTTGTACGCGCCATTGTGCGTCGAGCTGCGACCGACCCCGCTTTCACAACCTTCGCGCCATCTTCACTGTAGCTCGCACAGCCTACAGGGAAGTTCATGCAAAGCGGAGTACCCGGCCTGCAGATCTATGGCAGCGTTTCTGAGCCAGAATATTCGCGCGGTCTTAAAAGTCTGGTCAACTTACGACCACGTACGTTTGCAATATCGCGACCAATAGGAGGACCAGCTAGTGTACGTGCGCGGACGACACATTCGGAGCCGAAGTCATCTGACCGCGTTCAGTGTCTACCGGCATTTCCTCGACGCACGCGATGCGGGGAACTGTGTATCTCTCTCGGGATCTCAGGCGCAATACTTAGCCACTTGCCAATGCCACTGACGGTGATACAGAGTTTAATTGACGACCAGCGCCCGCAATACTCACGCAGGGAGGAATCATTGATGGCAGATATGTGCATTGTCATACAAGACTGGACGGAAGATGGGCAAAACAAGATATCGTACATGAACAGGACAACGATCGATACAAAACATTGACAGAGCAGAGACATTGGGTGAATGACGTTGACTAGGGAGAGATGAAAAGGATCCGGGAGACTAGATGATGATATAGGTTAATAGGTATAGAGAGTGTATGTGAGAAGCCAGGAGAAACGAGTGTGAAGGTATAGGTGTGCTGAGGCTTGTGATTGTCATCTTCCGGTATCTCGGTCCGCGGTGTGAACTATGAACTCAGTTGACCACTTCGTGCTCGCTGGGTGTAGGCGACGGAAGCGGGTAGGTCCACGGCGAGCGGGGCACGGGGGATCCAACCGATTCAGATGCGGCCGCATATGAAGGATGACGCTGAAAGGGGTTGCGCGTATGGTTGCGAGAGATGGGGGAACCTGTTCAGAGAGCAGAGATGGTAAGCAATCTGAGTCTGCCATCCGAAGGTTCAAGGCCGCCGGGCGGCCGGTGATAGGGCCGACCGTCCATGGAAGAAGTTATCTCACCGTGAGGGCCAGCTGACATGAGACGAAGAGGCGCCATCTCATCGTTCTCATCGCCCACAGAGCTCGGGGAACGCACACTGGGCGACTTGGACGGCGTGCGGGCGCCTTCGCGCACGATGTTATCGGCGCTGGTAGTCAGGCTTAATGACCGGTCGTGGTAATTAAGCTGGCGCTCAGCGAAGCTGTTCTGAAGGAAGCGGCGGGCACGTGCGACGGGAGATTGAGGCAGTGGCGCGAACAAAGCTGGAATAGCAGGGCGGAGGATTGACAGGAACTCCTCGAGGGCTTCCGAGTTTGGCCTATGTTCAACATCTGAGTTTTGTGAATCGGGCACACTAGTGTGGAGCATGCTAACCTTGGAGACAAACGAGGGGAGCGGTTCGAGATGTCAGATGTGAGCGGGGAGAGTCTTCCGGCATCTTGGTTGTCAATAGGCGATGCTGACTTTCGCTCGGTCAGGGTGGGAGATGTAATACGAAAAGCAACGGGAGAAGCGTGGTGCGAGAAAGCGCTGAGGCGGACAGGACGGGGAGCGGCCAATATTTCAGAAGAATACATGTTCATGTCTGACGGAGAAGTGTAACAAGAGGGTGCGCAGAATGAGATATCAAGAGATGGCGGTCAGGAGTAAGCCGCGGTAAGTTAGACTTGGCCCGGTCCCGTTCGGCGTGCCATGTGCCTCCGCGCCTGTAGGTCCGAGTCCCGAAGCCGAAGTTGCTATGACATAATCGGAAGTAGACCATCAGAGTGTACTTCATCTCTCCTTCTCCCATTACTCTCTGGGCTGAACGAGAGTGCGTAGATAGCAATCATAGAAGAGTCCCTCGTCGAAGAACCCTTACGCCCTCTGACAACTTCTTCACGGCGGAGACGTAAAGGATGTACGATTGACAACTGTTGGCTGCGCGCAATTGGCCAACCTGTCCCGCTCAGGCTTCGACCGTTTTCCATCCGGGCCTGCTCCGTGTCTGGCCCAGTGCCGGTGAACCTGATATAAACTCGCCCGCCGTACGATGACCGGCTAGGTTTCGTCCTCGTCTCCTCCACCCCCACGGGCCGTGTAGTCCCAAAGTTCTTGCCCTCGCCTCTGTGTTCCAATGTCGCAGCGCACGCTCTACACCGATCCAACGCACCTCTGTCGCCCTCTCAACACTCGCCTGGAGTCTTCCGACTCAGGCTACGAAACAGGATATGACACTGAAACGTCTACCCTTCTCTCCCCAACACCGACAGAGACAAGTTCGCTGCTCGCCCATGCCATCTCCCCATCCTCATCAAGTCGCGACACTCTGGTCGCAGCCGAAGAAGGCGAGAGCGACTCGCCCAAGACCGCCGGCATGACACCAGTTCCCACCAGGCAGCTCGTCGTGCTTTGCATCTGCCGCATCGCAGATCCCGTGGTCTTCACGCAGATCTTCCCGTACATAAACGAAATGCTTACGTCGTTCGCCCTCGAGCGCGAGCGCGTACCTTTCTACGCCGGCCTAGTCGAGAGCGTCTTCGCCGTCGCCCAGCTCGCAACGATATACTTCTGGGCGCGCATGTCCGACCGCTTCGGCCGTCGTCCCATCATCTTCCTCGGCGCCTTCGGCATGGCGATGGGCACTCTCCTCTTCGGTCTGTCAAAAAGCTTACCGGCTGTCTTGTTCGCACGGAGCCTGGGTACGCCGCGAGCTTCTCATCGCAGATGGCTCCACACTAATGCTCTAATCAGGTGGCTTGTTCTCCGGGAACGTCGCGGTCATGCATTCAACGCTTGGAGAGCTCACCGACGCGACCAACCAGGCCATCGCCTTCCCAATTTATGGTTTGGCATGGCCACTGGGGTCTATCATCGGGTACGTGCTTTGTACGCTACTGCCCGCCACTCCAGCTGATACTGACGCATTTGGCAATAGCCCCTTGATCGGCGGCACCTTCTCCAACCCAGCCATCCATTTCCCTGCGGTCTTCGCAAACTCGTTTTGGCAAACCTATCCCTACTTCCTCCCTAGCGTCCTGTCCGCGTGCTTCTCATTCGGCGGCATCGCCCTCGGCTATTTCTTCCTCCAGGAAGTACGTATTGGAGCATCAGATTCTGTTTGGGCGAACAAGTGACTAACGAGCTCTATAGACTTTACCCAGCAAACGCAGCACAGCTGCCTCCAAGCCGGAACAAGAGTCTTCTGACAAGGAGAAGGAGTCCCTCAGTACCCGCGAGCTCCTAGCACTCCCCGCACTGCGCGCCCTCTGCATCTCTGGTTCTGGCCTCAGCTTCATCTCTACCGCTTTCGATGTCACCTTCGTGCTGTTTTGCTACGACGCGGTCGAGCGTGGTGGGCTTGGGTTCTCGGTGCGACCCTACGCTTTCGAAACATGTTCTTCATACTGATTACATGTAGGCAGCGGAGATCGGCATGGCCCTAGCCCTTGCGGGTGTCATGGCTGGCCTCATCCAGGTTTTCATCACGCCCATCCTCCTCGCGCGGTGCGATCTCGCGCGTCTCTATCGCATGTCCTGCCTTCTCTGGGTCCCCTGTTTCTTCTGCGTGCCCCTGCTCTCGCTTTTCGCCACCTCCTCTCCCGCAGCGCTATGGACGGCCATAGCGGCGCTCCTCGGTCTCAGCAAAATTGCATGCCTCGCCTACGCCACGGGCATGATCCTCGTCAAGGGCGCCTCGCCGAGCCCAAGCGAGCTCGGCGCCTCCAATGGGCTCGTCCAGACTTTCATGTGCGCTTCGCGCTCCTTCGCACCCGCGGGTGCGAGTGCACTATTCGGCGCACTAGCCGGTGGCTGGTGGGCCATGGCCCTCGGCATCATCGCACTCGGCTGCTGGGTGTTGACGTGGGGCGTTGTCTGCGAGGGGGAGGTCGACCGCGATGCCGCGGCTTGCGGTTTCGAATGAGAAAAAGTTTGATCTATTGTTATGACCTTCGTGCATCTGCTCCCCTGTTGTTTGCTTTCGATAGACCCCACACGCTGTTTTCCGCTCTGCGATACCTATCATCTACACACCATCCACAAACTTGCAATCGTTTCGGACACTCCATTCGCTACGTAGTACACGACCTTGGAAATGTCATGTTTTTCTTCTGAAGCGGCCCGAAGGATTCGCATTGGAAGGTACTCGGATATGTATTTGGTGGACAACGTGTGTATCCAACCTGGGACTGTATGATGTCAAGGTCCTTGAGTCTTGACGTTTACTAGTACGCAGCGAAAGCCTTCGTGTGGGCGAGCAGTCCGGATAGTGATGATGACAGCGCAAATGAAGGTCAACTTAGGCGAGAAACTTCTAGGCTATCTGCAGGACTGATAGACTTGAAGGCAGATACGCGCCTGTGCCTCGTAGTATAGTTGATCGGGAGTGCCAAAAAGCGCTTGGTAGACAGAGATCGATTGATATCCAGCACATAAGATGATAATACAACATTTTATGGTTGCCACGGGCTAAGCGCTTGGCCACCCACACCTTCAGTCAGATAGACCGCCGAACCGTCCGCGTCGATGTAGAAGCAATCCTCCAACCTGACCCCAACTTCGCCCTCAATGTACACACCAGGCTCATCGGAGAAGGTATGTCCCGGCCTGAGGACATCCTTCGAACCACCGACAAGGTACGGAGCTTCGTGGACTTCGAGTCCGATTCCGTGACCCAGACGGTGTGTGAAGTACTTCCCGAGTCCTGCGACTGTGATGACGCTCCGGGCCGCCGCGTCGACATCTTTGGCAATGACGCCGCCACCGGCAGTCTTAAGCCCTTGCGTTTGAGCGGCCTGGACAAGGTTCCAGATGTCAAGTTGGCGACTTGACAACTTTGTTTCTTGTAACGCGAATGTCTGTAGAGAACGAGGTCAATACCATGGCTACATTGGTGATGCTGTAAAGTAACGCACGCGAGTGACATCGGAGACATAGCCATGCAGTGAACCACCGATGTCGAGGAGAGCAAAGTCCTCAGGCCCAAGCTCACGGTCAGAACCCGAGCCGTGGGGAAGTGCCGCATTTTCTGCGTCTTATCAGTCAATCTTTCATGGGACCCAATGGAGAATCATACCGCCGAAGAGGACCAGCCCCCAGCCTCCGGTAAGCCCAGCGAAGCCCAGCGCATCAGCGACCAGGGCTTGTACCTCTGATTCGCGAGAGCCAATATGCATACGTTCACGAACGGCACGAACAGCAAGAACCGTGGCCTAAAGAGGACTCCGAGGGTCAGTATCAGGTTGAGTCTGTCATCCGAGCACACGACTGACCTCGTTCACGCATTTCAATATCTCAATCTCGGCTGCACTCTTGCGTTCCCGTAAAAGTTTGACCTCAGTTGGGGCAACTTCAACGCGAGCACCCTGAGCCTGGAAGCCCGCAACGATGAATTGCCTCGTCATGCCGTCCACATACACCGGACTATCCGCGCTGAGAACGCCAGCGCCTACGGCGACTTCGAAAGGGTTCTCATACTCGGCCCAGCTGACGTATTCGATGTCGTTCCCGGCAAGCGCCAGACCCTTCGCACGGGTCGCTTCGAATGTTGGTGTAAGAATGGTGATCTTCGGTAAGACCTTGTCAGAGGACACGGTTGGAGAGACAATCAGGAGGAGAGGTCGTTCGGAGAGTCCCCAGGCCTGACCGCTGAGGTTGGCGAAGTATCCGGCACTGGCGCCCGGTTCGGCGATGTATGATGCCCCACCAGCGTTGTGCAAGACTTCGGCGAGAGCATTCTGTCGCGATAGAAACTCTTCGCCGGTGATGGGTGCGATATTTGCGCAGTGCGTGCGCAAAGATTCAGGCCATGCAGGCGCCGAAGGGGTCGGAGTCGAGGGTCGACGATGAGGCAAGCGCGAGTGTGCGAGTGTATGCCAGGCGATGACCAGAAGGGTAACAAAGATAACCTGATGATAGCTGTCATGAGCGATCATAGCGCGCCTATAGAGCTGTCGCCACAGCTGAATGGACTCACAGCGTGCAGCACGCGCATGAACGGGTGCCCTACTCGCGGTCGATTCGTCGCACGATTGGTAGGCAGCAAGGTCTGCCGCTCTGACGAGCGCACTTTCTGTGGCACTGCCATGGTGGTTGAGGGGAACCAGAAGCGCTCACGCTCAGTGAGATAGCGCGCGAGTACCGCATCGCTCGAAGCGTGGATGGCCGGATTTCACGAGTGCCCCTGAAGCGCGTGCACCTCATATTGCCTCGTAGCATCCGGGCCGGATGACCCAAAATGTGATGGGCCAATGACAAACGCTGGATAAGTGGATCAATCTGACTACTTAGTATTCGTATGGCATGAAATGAGCTACAAGTCCATGACCAGCGGCCCTCTACCCTCTGCTCGTACATCCATCACCTTCCAGAAGCCGCAGGTCTTCCCTTCGTTCTGGTCTCCAGCTGTGCACGTCCACCAGTACCTGAACTCGCCCTCGCCCCGTCTCTCCGTTTCGCCTCTTTCAGCCGTTTCGCGCTGACGTTTCTTCATATCTGGTCGTAGTGTGGCGGTTCCCCCACATGCACATCGAGGCGCCTTGTCGGGGTGAAAGTCAGGTCGGTAGAACCTGAACGTGATGTTGATTCTGCAATTGCCGGGGTCGACGTGCAGGTCTGGAAGCGATGGCGGAGGCGGGTACTGCGGTCGGAAGCGGTCGAGGACGGTTTGAGGTGGTACAGCGTGTTTAAAGCGCTCTTGTGTTGACCCATGCATGATGATCAACTACCTGGGCATGAACAAGATGAAAAGGCGTGAATGGCAATGAATACGTACTGAATTGTGTGATAGCGGAATGTTGAAGGTCCTAGCCGAGCGTATCTCCTGCTCATCAACCGGTATGACTTCGCGCAGTCGAAAAGTGCGGGTGGTACCTTAACGTCAAACTCAGACGTAGATGGCCGAGCAGGTGCTTCAAGAACTCACCGAGACTGATACTTGCGATTGTTGCGTAGGGACCGATTGAGGTAATGCGATCTGAATGAAGCCCGACGCTTTCTTGGGCTCCCTCATACAGATTCGCAGCGCAGAAGTTTGCCCGCCATAGGATCTATTGATGACGCAGCGCGTGAATAGGTGAGTAGACTGGCTAGTTTCATCAAAGGACACACTTTCTCTCCGCCATCGCTGGGATGTACTCCCGCCCATTCGAGTGGAAAGCGTTGCCGTTTGGCCATCTCCTCGTTGACCGCCTTTTCGACAATGCGACAAGCCTCTTCAACGACCTCAGGGAACTTGCGCGGAGGGTCCTTCTTAGCTCCGTTATACCTATTCATCATGGTAAAGTCAACTGGCACACGCTGGCAGGCTTCACACATACCAGTCTGCGGCCACCTTGTGAAGGTCTTGCACTTCCTCGCTCTCACCGTCTCCAGAACGCGTATACATTGCTGTTGTATGTGGACTCTCAACAAGCCTGTCGAACAAATACCACCGATTGCGTGACCAGTTTTTGCTTTCAACGAGCATTGTATGAAATACATCGCATGCGAGTTTGGGAGGCAGAATGGAGGGGTGCAATGTACAAGGCGTATGCTGGGCAATGAGTGCAGGCGTAGATAGAGTCAGCGGTGGATATCGCTGTGGATTGTGAGCTGTCGAGGGTGGCGGACGAAGCACATCGTTGACGCTCAGCGCAGGCTTCTCTGCTGAGGACGGCGGTCGCTTTGATCTTGACGGAGGTTTGAGAGAAGCATCGCCCGAGGATGGAGCAACCTTGGACGGGGAAGGAGACCGCGCACGGTATGGTTGATATAATATATCGAACGCGTTCTTTGTCTTATGGGAAGAGTTGCTGGTTAGGCGTGTAGACGAAGGAGGTTTGATAGGCCCCGGAGGCTCCCAGACTCGTTCTTGGGATGTTGTCCGTCGTGACTTCGTAGGTACAGTATCATCAGACTGTAGCCAGGTATCGAGACCCTTCCTCTTTCGCCCTCTTGGGGTCCCGTCGGTTTGGCTCGGGCTGGCATTCTGAGAGAATGATGGGAAAGCACAACGGTTTGACCCCGAACTTGAGGTCAGAAGCTCCGCGGCAGCCTGGACGTCCCCTTCTGCGCGTACAAGAGCATCCAAAAGTTTATCATGTGTAGGTGTAGGTTCAGGTAGAAGGCTGGCAAGTATGGCAAGTAGTGTATCTGTGTCTTCGGACGCCATGGTCGTGGTTTGCAAGTAAGACGCGACGCGACGCGTTCATGTAGACGCGCTCATCGGTCATCGGACCGCGAAGCCGAGTGCTCCTAGCCGAAAGTTCACTCTTCGCAGGACCTCCGCGAGCTTCTTCTCTCATCCTCCACCATTGCTCACGAGTACACCATGGAAGCGCGCACGGCTACTATCAAACGCAAGACGAATGAGACTGAGATTGAGGTGTCTATCAACCTCGATTGCCAACCAGGATCGCAGAATGCGCAGGTCATCGACATCTCAACCGGCATCGGCTTCCTTGACCATGTACATCTATTCTTGGGCCTCGCAAGCGCACGGCAATGATACTGGCGTAGATGTATAACGCGCTAGCCAAGCACTCTGGGATGTCTCTGACGTTGAAGGCCAAAGGCGATCTTTGGATAGACGACCACCACACAGCTGATACGTCCGCGTCCCGATGAATTCGTCCTTATCGCTCGTCCTGATGCTCCCCTGCGTCTACAGGACACTGCTATAGCTCTTGGAACAGCATTCAAAGAAGCGCTTGGTGAAGTGCGCGGTATCAGGCGCTATGGAACTGGCTTTGCACCTCTTGATGAGGTACGCCTACCAGTCATCGCCTTCCATAGTAAACACTCACCCAGTTGGGACAGGCACTCTCTCGCGCTGTGATCGATATCTGCTCGAGGCCATACTGCTTTACAGATCTTGGAATCAAACGCGAGAAGATAGGCGACCTCAGCACGGAGATGTTCCCTCACATATTCTACTCCTTTGCCATGGCGTCTGGATGCACGCTGCACATCGACGTCTTGCGAGGAGCCAATGATCATCATCGGTACGTTCATGGAAAGCCGTTATGTATCTACTACCTGCTGATGTTGTGTGCAGTGCCGAGTCCGCGTTCAAAGCTCTCGCGATTGCCATCCGTCAAGCTATCGAGCGAACTGGAGGCAGTGATGTCCCAAGCACGAAGGGTGTCCTGTGAGGGCTCTGTCCGTTTGATCTCATGAACTGATTGTTGCTTCATGTATAAAACCTTTATGGCCAGCATTCCACAACTTTGTGAACATCATCGTTACCAGAAACATCTTTACGGGACGAACGCCTCGACTGGGGCATGTTGTAGATACTGATTGAAATGTGATGATATGTCTCGGTGCTATAGATACAGATATGGTGCGAGTGGGGGATATGGCGCAGGATGGAGTATGGAGTATGAGGGTACAGTAAATAATGAGTAGTGTGAAATATCGTACAAGGGAGATTAGTTCAGTCAACAACAACCAGTCCGTCGAAGCTCTTCTTTAGCAATGCCTTCCGCATAACGCTCACAGGGTCGAACGCATCAGCCTTCTTCTCCTCCACCTCTCCATCCTCCGTAACCATGCCCCACTCCCCATCCTCCGTCTCCTCGGCCTCACCCATAAACACCTTCAGCATAGCTGCCGAGAACCCGTTCATCAGCGCCACACCCTCCGTGTCCGCCGTCACCGGAAGCGCCTCCAAACGTCCTGCCCTGTGCGCGGCAAGGTTCCAGTACACAATTTGCGGCACATCGTATCCGGCTTCAGCGTAAGCGCGCTTGATCGCCTCGTGATTCGTCCCGCCGCCACTAGCCTGGTCGAACTGCATGTCCGAGAAGATAACTAGACGCTTGACCATGTCCTCGCGCGGCACCTTGTGCTTGACGGCGAGGGGAAGCAACAGATCGACAAAGACGGCATTGAGGTCCGTGTTCATCTCCCATGCTGCTCCGACCATGTTCTGCGCGGTAGTGGCCAATCCATCCCGCTCGACATTGACCTCGACAAACTCCGGCTTGCTCGAGAAGGTGATGAAGCCACCGTGGAAGGGAGGTCGAGCAAGCTGCGCCAGTACGAGCGAGAGCGCGATAGCCGGGAAGACAGGCTCAACAGGGCCCTTTCGATCCGTGTACCAGAGGCTACCCATGCTACCAGAGACGTCGCAAACAGCAAGAGTGTTATCGAGTGCGCCGGCCTCACGAAGACGATCGACGAGTATAGCCCACTGCGCATCCACGACGCGTTGCATGGTTTCGACGAAGGGCTGCGGATGGGTCGGATTGCTATTGTACGTTATTGCCTTTGCCAGAAGCTCGTGCGGCATGAGTGTCGCGCCGCTGATCTTGGCTTTGCCGCTCTCGATCTTGGTCAAGTAGGCGGTGAAGCGATCCGGGTCGTGCGCGAAGAAATGCTTAGAGTTGGCCGACATGCTCCGCGACGCGACACGGTTGTATGCCACCTCCCCCCAGCGGCGCGCGGACATGAGCGGCTCAGGAAGAGCCAGAGTCTGACGCAGCGGCGTGAGGATCCAGCGCTGGTAGAACGAACGCAGAATGTGCATGTCCTCCGCGGTGACCGGTCCATCGACTGATATAGGCTTGCCGATACAGGTCGACACGCCGGCTGTATGGAGCAGAAGGACGATGGCGGAGGCGAGATTCGTGTTGCGGTCGTGCGAGCGTCCAGGTGATGGGGCCCACTTAGCGGCGAGTGACAGCTGGAGGGAGAGGCCCCGGTACTCGTCGCTGCCTGGCTTATGATCAGCCATACGGTCAAGTACGGACAAGTCCTTAACGAGCTGCCCGGCGAAGAGACGGGCGACCATGATGTAGAGAGCGCGGAACGCATGGTTCGACTCGAGCTTGCCAACCAATCCCTTCTGTCGAACTCCTAGGGCTTCGGCCTTCTTCTCCTTTTCCCTCGGAAAGGAGACCCAGCCACGCTCGCGCGCGCGCTTCTGCTCACGCCAATCATGGCGAGGAGAGTGGAGGAACCAGAACGGCTTTTGATGGGGCGTCAACTCGTCGCGCGCAGCCAGTGCAAGGATATTCGAGAGGTCCTTCCAGTAGCCGTGCGGCATGCTGGCATCCTCCGACTTGCCGCGTGAGCAGGCAGGCGTGACGAGAAGGGGTAGGTTCTGGATCGCCGTACGGGGATGATTCTTGTAGAGCCACCCGAAAGCCCGATAGAAGACCTCCTTCTCGCCCTTGCCGTCGTGTATGCTGCGTACGTTCCAAATGATGCGTAGTGCGAGTCGGGGAGCCTCCCTCCATGCAGACGCCAGGTTCTCTTCGATCACTGCTCCGACCGACCCAGGCCCCAACGCCTGAAATGCGTCCAGCGTAGCGCTGAGCGTAGACTTGAAGGCTTCCGCGCCATTCCACGTCTCGGTCTGGTTTGTGGATGCCTTAAGCGCCGCCATGAGAGGATTTGTGAATGTTGGGTTGTCGAGCGTAGATGTCGATGTAGACGCCTCGGAAGAGGCATTCGCCATAGGAAGCAAGACGTCGAGGAAGTCAGACCGGAAGAGTTCGGGCATGTGGGGAAGCGTGACATCCTGAGTGGTTCCGGTGGGCCCCATATTTTCTGTTCCATGAAGAGCAGTAAGTCCCTGGGTGATGTTGACGGGCTTGTGCGAAAGCTTACGCTTCTTCGTTACGGGCTCACCCTCGGCGAAAGAGGAAGGGGCGCGGTAAGTCTTCGTGTCGAGGGCAGCCATTGCGTGTTGCTGTCGTGTAGAAGTAGCGAGCGTCCTACTGGAGTGGCCGGTGAGCTCCGTCCTGAAGAGATAGACACGAAATTACGAACTTATATGAATGCTCCCGGCTGGGGCAGTTTCGGTTCCGACGCTCATGAGTCGTCATGACAAGGCGGGTTCGACTCGATCCATACATAGCATCTGATATGTGTGAGTCGAGCCTGTACAAAAGGTGTGATACAGCCAGTTAACTCACAAGAGCGCCGAAAGGTAGCCAACGGGCGTCGCGGGCAAGTGCCGCACAAGCCGGCTTGGATCAGACTCATGATTGCTGCTCGGAAGGCTTTGTGTGTAGCAGAGCCGGACAAGAACACGACAGTGCGAGCTCTCAATAGGTCAGACTATCGCTCCGAACACCGCTCGCTGGCTCAGGGTCGTCCACAGCTCACTGTGGCGCCCGCCTTCATCCAGCTGTAGCTGTTCCGCGTCCTGATACGCAAGTGTCAATGAAATGAAGCCGGAACAGATTATGTGTAGAGAGCACTCGCACAGCCTGGTCCTGGCTCACGATGCCGAGTGGAAGAAGCAGGGTGAAAGACGTAGAGTTCGAAGCAGTAGCTGCTGTCAGTGTACGTCTATTTGTCTTTAGCGGTCCACTGTTCGCATCAATCATCACGGCCTGGGCTTAAGTTTAGAATCATAGAGTACGAAGACTAGCACGACTTTGGTTCATGAGTACTACGCAGTACGATGGCGATGTAAAGAATGCCCGAGATGGTGGTCAGGTTCAAATTTCAAACAACATGTCTCGTCGACGGCAGCTGCCGCTGTGCCGCGCGAGCCGCCCGAATCCGGTTCGCCGAGGCGGATGAGCAGCTTGTTCCCTCCTCCCATTTCAGGTCTCTGCTTACGGGTCGCGTCGAGGTGCATGAAGCCGCATGCCAGTACTGCTACCTGTACCTGAGTCTGGAAATACTGGCACGGACTCGCAGGCCCAGAGCAACAATGCAATAACCGCTGCTATTGCACGTACACTGGCCCGCAGTGCGGCTCTGTACTTCTCTCGTCCTGTTCGACTATTTCGACCTGCGAAAGGTGCGCGTGACTCTTCTCTACTGAAGTCTACTTTATCTCATGTCACATCGCTGCAGTCAGTGGTTGGTCTTCATTGAAAGGTCTCGCTACTCGCGATGGCCGTGAAGTCGATGTGCGCTTCATTCGCGAACTCGTGAATGCAAAGGGTGTACGTGTGCATTTCATTATGAGGCAGACTTTAGTGCACTCATATGAATGGACAGTTGATCGTGTTACCGAAACACTTCATCCCACCACTCGTCATGAACGCGGTTCTCGGCACCGTTCTATGGACATCCTACTCAGAAGTGTCCGCGGCTCTCGGAGACACCCTGCATCCCGTTGGAAATGCTTTCCTTGCTGGCGCGATTGCTGGAGGAACGCAGGCTCTTGTTGCAGCACCGGCTGAGAATATTCGGCTGGCAATCGAGAGAGGTTCGGGCGGATGGTCACACGCGTGGAAGGAGGTCTTTCGCACAGCCCAGGCTATACAGCCACCGCACTCTACTGCCGAAACAGCACAGCAGGCGCGGAGGGTGCGCGACTGGATGAATGAAGTCGGCGATATGGCAGGGCGCGGCTGGAGAGGTTGGGGATGGGGACTTGCGAAGGACGTCTGTGGTTTCTCCGTGTTCTTCGCCATATTCGAGGGCACTCGGCGGGTATCGGTCACGACAACATCATGGGCTCAGAAGCTAGTTGACTCGCGACGCAAAGAGAAGCCCAGGCGGACATTGGATATTCATCTACCGGGCATCGTCCACGGGATGACGCTTGTCGGCGGCGGTGTTTGTGCGGGTGTTGCGTACGAATTCGTGTGCAGGCCATGGGATGCCGCGCGGAGGCTCGTGCACGTCGAGAAAGTGAAGGCAGAAATCACGCATACTTCGCGTCGCTGGCTGCTGACTGTGCTTGCGAAGAAGATCGCGGACGATGGGATCTTGTCGCTCTTCCGAGCACCCCATCACGGTCATGAAAGCACGAGCAACATCTCGCCCGCGCGACGTCGCCTGTATACGACGCTTCGGACTCTTGGCCGCGTAGGGCCGTGGGGCTTTGGCTTCCTCGTCTGGGAAGCCTACGGACCAGGTTTAGGAATACAAATTCAATGATTTGGTGTGCTTGCTTTCATCTTAGTCCCATAGAGTACGATACGCTACACTCGTCTACTTCCGTTGCTATACCACTATATCCATACTGTAGACCGTCCAATGCATACCCAACTCTATCCATCTTGTTCTTTGATCGAGTGGCGCGGTGCGGCGAACGGGCCGACAGGATTTGCAAATCTAGCAATTGCTAGAACCTATCGACGCGCTTTACGCGCGCGTCGCGTCGCGCGCTCGCGATCACACCTCACTTCTTCGCCACCACCAGCCATCGCATCCTCTGCTAGCGTGCACTTATCACACCTGAACTCAAATACTTGATCTATGCCGAAGTGTGCAAACAAAGGATGCGGTAAGGAGTACGAGGACGACGCTAATACGGAGGAGAGCTGCGTCTATCATCCCGGCGCGCCTGTGCGTTCCCGCTCGGTTTGCGGCACGCGATAATTTAGAACCTCAATATGTCTATAGGTTTTCCATGAAGGACTCAAGTCCTGGTCATGCTGTAATACCGTGAACAAGCCCGTGCTGACGTTCGACGAATTTATGGCGCTTCCGGTGCGCTCATTGCCTGATCTAATCGCGAGTTGATCGTTCTTATCTTGTTTAGGGTTGCGCCACTGGCAAACATTCAGCTGTCGAAGCGAAAGCAGCACCCGCTCCCGCTGTCGCACCACCGCCCATTGCCGCACCTGAAGCAAATGTGGCGAACGACCCTGAGGCACCGGCACCAGTGGCGCCTGTACAGCCTGTGGAGCCCGCACAGAAGATGGTGCCTATGAAGAGTGCACCCGCTGTTCTCGCCGAGGAAGAGGAGGAGGATATGAATGCACCCGTCCCGTCGGGAACGACATGTGAGTGACCGTTCAAACTACATCTCGACTTTCCTCTCAAGCGTATGCGCACTCTAGGTCGACACAATGGTTGCAATGTCGTCTACGAGACGGACGAGGAACATCGTATCGGCGATGGCCCCGGTACGGTCTGCACGTATCACCCTGGTTTGGTGAGCATATAATTCCAGCCCTACGCCCAGATTAGCCGGCTGACCACGTTCCCTGCAGCCGATCTTCCACGAGGGTAGCAAGGGTTACTTCTGTTGTAAGCGGCGTGTACTGGAGTTTGATGAGTTCCTCAAGATTGAGGGTTGCAAGGTCGGGAGGCATGTCTTCGTTCCAAGGAAAACTTCGAAAGATGAGGTTGGTTACATAGATCTACATATCGAAGCGTAGGCTAACGCGTTGTACAGGAGGAGCTCATAACGTGCCGTATGGATCATTATCAGACGCCCCACAGCGTACAAGTCTCAGTGTATGCAAAGAAGACCGATAAGGATCGCAGCGTCGTTCAGTTCGAGGAGACACAACTAGTACTCGACCTCTTCCTTCCGGACTCGAAGCGCTTCAGCAAGACCATCGATCTTTTCGGTCCCATCGACCCCGAGGCGTCATCCTTCAAAATTCTCGGCACTAAGGTGAGTGATTGTCTTGAACGTACGGTCATCCTAGAATCTGACAAACGCTCTCGCAGGTCGACATAACACTGAAGAAGAAAGATGGTCGTAGCTGGACACTTCTTGAGAAAACTGATCGCGATCTTGGTGGCGTCGCGCTCACCTTCGGCGTAGGCGGCCGTACGGGTACCATCGGCGCGAAAGCGCCAGTGCTTGATGGCGACAACATTCGTGCAGCCAGTCCTTGAGAATATGCCACTGTGAGGCTCTCTCGGTGTCAAGTACCGAAGGATCGTGTAGTCAGTAGGAAGTAGAGCACACGCTGACTATATTACGGATCGCAAGCACCGCGTATAAACCGATGCTTGGATGCTTGTATTACCATGCGCAGTGACCTTGAATATTTCTCCTGTAGATATAGTGCACGATGGCATGCGAAAGCGTATCACGACGGACAATATCGTGATAAGTAGCGCAGCGGTTCGCGGTCAGAGCAATTTCTAGTGTTGCAGTGTCCTCGTATGATAGCAATAATCCCCCTCCCCCCAAGTCTACGCGAGGATTCTGCACGGTCAATGGCTTCCGAGACAGCCGAACGTTCACACATCAGCGCGCGGGACGAGGGACATGATCGCGACGCGTGCGTCCCGATGTGGTTTACCCACGTGATCGTGTTTGACCAGCCCATCAAGTCGCTGTGGTTTGGTCTCTGCTTGTTCCTCTACCACCACCACCCATCGATGACAGCCTCAGCCCACTCTCTACGCAACTCTCCCAGCCTCGAGACTCTGTCATCTTGCGCCTCATCTTCGCGCACCTCCCTGCTCTCTGATGATACGCCTCCTACATCCATGAACGGCTCTTTCTACCACACTGGGAACCACTGCCGTTGCGATCTGGCCAATGAAGCACAACTCTGTGACCTCTATCGCGACCATGCGCAATCTACGGATGGTCTTTGGACTGGACCTGTGCCAGTTACCGAATGGAGGAAACACTTCTTGCCTCCGACAAGCAATGTCGCCACACGTCATGTCGACTTCACGTCGGTCCCCAGAGAGAATGGCCAAGCCAAGTTTGTATGTTATCCCCCAGCGATATCCTAAGATCATTGTTGGGAACTGATTATATCACTACAGGGAGATTGTATCCGCGAGAGTGGCCTCTGCAAGACTATCTTTCCCCGCGCCGCACACGACGTGCACGGTAAAGACCACGTTGGCGACATGTATCACTCGCTCGACTTCACACTTCTCTCCCAAGATCTGGCGATGGACCACTCCAGCCGCCGGACGCGCGATGAGCTTCTGAGCTCTACTCTGGCATTCGGCGCGCTCACGTCCGATGACTTCGATCCCTGTGCTTTCGGCGACGGAAAGCCAGACACCGACAGGGCCGCAAGCATGCGAGGAAGACTTGCCGCTACGGTACAAGCCATTGCCGCGAACTCGCATCGTATGGCTGTCTACGCCTTTGTGCTCATGCCTGAGCTCGGCCGCCTCACGCGTTTCGACCACACCGGTGTTGTATACTCCGAGCTATTCGCATGGCGCACTTCGGGCGATCTCGCAGAGTTCCTCGTGAGCTTTGACGACATGTCTGCTGCCGAGCGCGGTTGCGACATGTCAGTTGCGCCCATCGCACCCGACTCTGAAGAAGTCCTGCGGGCCAAAGAGATCCTCGCACGCTGCGACACTCTACCGCCAGGCGTGAAGAAGTCCGCCGTCATCCCTCCCAACCATCAGGGCTATCTGTCCCTCATGCACGTTTATGACGATGAAGCGGAGAAGTTTCATCGTGTCGTCGTGCATCGCGCAATATCATCTGCCGAATGCTTCACCGGTCGCGCGACGCGCGGTTTCTACGGCGTGGACCTCGACGATGAGGGCGTAGTCTACGCCAAGGATACCTGGCGAATTCAAACGTCAAGCACGGAGCCGGAGGCTGCGACGTACAAGAGATTGGGCAAGAAGGATATACCGCGGCTCGCAGGCTTCTATCTAGGGGGCGATGTACCGCTCAACACTCCAACAATGTCTTCTCCTTCCCCGCAGACAAAGGCAGCTGTCGTCTATCAAACAACGGACTGTACATACGACATTGTCACGACGCATCCCGAGTATAGTCGGTCAGGCGATGCTCCCGGCAAGAAGATGCGTCTATACGTTCACCACCGCCTATTATTCAAACACATCGGACGTCCTTTGAGGGCTTTCAAAAGCACTCGTCAGCTGTGTATCGCCTTGCTTGACGCAATTGAGGGTGTGCAATCCCATTTTCTTCACATGGACAAATGGCTCATATAAGTATCCAGCACATGGCAAGGCGTGCGAATCAGCCCAGGTTCTTCATCGTGACATAAGCGGCGGCAACATCCTTATAGACAAGGACGGTCGTGGCATGCTCATTGACTGGGATATGTGTGTATGGCTTGAAAACAAGAATGAAGTTGAACGAGTTGGACAGAAGATTGTATGTGCTTTATTCACCTATCACTACCTTAGAACTCAATCGTCGTCATGTAGGGTACTTGGCGCTTTATATCGGCCCATTTATTGCAAGGCTCGAAACCTCGGCAACACTTGTTGTGCGACGACCTCGAATCCTTCGTGCACGTTCTCTTCTACCACGTCTTCAGGTTCAGGCCCATCAGGCCCGACGCACCCGAGAGGAAGAAGTTGCTTGCCGGCTTGCACGACGTATTCGATCTCGCCCTGCCGGCGGGACAATCGGACGTCGTGGGAAGTTTGGACAAACCGAAAGTGCTCCTTGGCGATGGTCCTTTCTCCTCCGAATTCGTCGCGGAGCATGTAAAGCCACTCGCGCTGTCCGCTCTGATGAACGACGTACGTCAAGCGTTCGCCCCCCTATACAAGTCGAAACCACTGGTGGATCTTGCGGGTCGGGATCTTCATCCCGAGATGGCGCAACAGTACAGGGACGAGTTGGCGACGTGTCAGCAGCGTCTGCAATCATCCAACTACGTCGCATCACGATTCCGACACTGGCTACACCATTATCACATGCCCGAGTATCCAGAGCTAGATTGGCTACCGGATGACTGCGCGGTCGACCAGTATCAAACCTGTGCACCAAACCGCGGAGAAATCCTCGACAATTCGCGCTCCAGCCGCAAACGTATGAGCGACACCGAAGGCGAGACGACACCCGCAGCAAAA
Organism: Peniophora sp. CBMAI 1063; assembly: GCA_900536885.1. Lineage (NCBI taxonomy): Eukaryota > Fungi > Basidiomycota > Agaricomycetes > Russulales > Peniophoraceae > Peniophora > Peniophora sp. CBMAI 1063. The sequence continues at coordinate 46,600 of UWZB01000701.1, forward strand.
GCTCGTCGTCTCTCTGCCGATAAGAATGCATCGGCTGGTGCATCTGCTCGTTCACGTCGAGGACGTTGACTATCATCTTCGTTGTCTATGTAAATGTAGTCTAGTGCTCGTTAGTTATATGGATATGATAAGCGTTGCATAAGATCCACTTTAAATAATAAGACACCAGAAACCTTTAGTCCCGCATCCTGGTCAGTGAGAGCCAGATAGCGCCGTGAGACAGGCCGTCCATGCCGACTGAAGGTTGCTGGGTCACGAGGGGCGTGATGTGTACGGCCTTGTTTGACGACGTACCAGGTATGATACGTGAGTCGTCTGAACGATCGGCGCGACTACTGGGTCACATACACGTGAAAGTGAAAGGGCAAGTTACCTTAGCACTCTTTGTTGAATCCGAGATATCCTATTCAGTAGTGCAGTGCTTTACGGTGGTTCTCTACGGTCCTCGGTATCGCGCCTGGCATCCTTGGCACCCGACACTTGACCATACGGGTCCTGACCTCTACGCTTGACGTCTATGATCAGAACAGTGCAACCAAGCGCTGTCCTGTTCGCGGGTTTCTTGTCTTTTCCGAAATTGCGAGTGAGCAAGATAAAGTCCGGTTTGAACTGTTCGCCTGTGCTGTGATCCAGAAGATCGGTGGCATGGAGTCCATGGGCACTAATCGAGTACAAAGTTTGCTTTCCTTGATAGCCTCGTACTACAGATGAGTCTCAATAAGCAATAGGAACTCCATAGCGCCAACAGCAGGGACATACCAGCTCTTTCTCCCCACCACTTTTCTGTGGCACTCTGGCGAAGAAATCCGTTTTACTGACGCCTTCAGCCAACTGGACCATCATGCCATTAGATCCACTCGAAATAAGCCGGCGCAGCTCCTCTACGAGTATGCTCATAGGGACGGGGCCCTGACTCTGTCCCTCTGTATGACACGCCTGTTGATCATAACGCTCGCGCCTTCTGACTCCTGCGTCCTTGTCGTTCGTCACGTCAAACTCTCGTGGTTTCCTTGGGCGAGCAGGAGTAGACTCTGCAAGTCCGTTGTCGATAGCATGATTCTCTGGTGTGGTAGAGCGAGGTAGGGATGCCGATGTTGAGGAAGATTCCGCTTGCTCATCCGGACGTGAGGGCGAGGCGGAGCGAGAGCTCGAGGAGTTCGAGCCAGGGATAGAAGACATTGGACACACGAAAGGTGAAGGAGAGCATCAAGAGGACTCAGACATGTCGCGAGCAGCCTATAATATACGCAAACCACTCGTGTGGTTGATCGCGTGAAGCGGCACGAGGCTCATTGCGCAAAGGAAGGCCGTAGCTGAGAAGCAGCAAGGTACCATCAAGCTGGTGGTTCAACCACATCCACTCGGTGCACAGCATGCACTGAGAGTTCGCGCGAAGATAACATAGCATTCCTGAACGCAGGAAGAGACAAAGTGAACGCGTCGACGCGACGCGTTCGTAGTTCCGGCGTCTGCCGGCGGGTCTCTTGATCTTATCACCGGTTCTTGATTTCCCGTGTTAGTTTCAAGATTGCCTTCAATTAATTGCCTTCAACTACTGGATACCTATCCGTAGGATTTGCACACGATGTAGATTATTCCAGACCCAAATGCACTGACGGGAACAGTGATCGCAGGCGTCTTCATCCAACCAGAGCTCAGCATCACCCTCCCACAACCGCCTGAGCCGGCTGGCAGGAAGAAATCTGGGATCTGGGGTAATCTACATCGTTTGGAATTCCTGCGGATAGGTATCCACTAAGTACATGCCCCGCTGGCTCGCACTGTTGAAGATCTGAGGCTTTCAAACTGTTTATGCCGCGCTGCGCTCGCAATGGGTTCATTTGCGCCTCAGGATACTATGCAAAGCGTGTCAAACGAGCGCAGCTTGCGCTTCAAATTTATTGGGAACGAAGTCGTACGAAGAAAACTCGAACTCGTCACAAACAGTCTTTCCCGCCGCGTTACGTTGGATAATTGGTTTCTCTCGCCGAGCACTCAAGTACTCAGTGCTCACTAAGGTCCGTTAAGGCGCGGTGAATAATGGTCCATGTTTGACTAAGCATTTTTAACCGTTAATTAACCGTGTTAATATACGCTGTTAACAATGGCCGGTCCTGGGCCCGTAGATCTTTAACTAACCCTAGACTAGGGTACACTCCTGAGCTGCTGGTTGTCAAGACCCACAAGACCACTCCAACCATCGCAGGCGACGGCGAGGGTCCGAGTCCGGCGCTGTCTGACGGCGGGATCGAACTCCCAGCCGCCCCCGTGTCGACCGGTGCAAGTCGGGCCGGCCGCCGGAGTGATGGGTGAACCGTGCGCGACCACTGCGCAGTCTCCTTCGCTCTTCAGAGCCGACTGAGGCGTCGGTGAAGCCCTTCCAAAGCCTTGCCCACAAGAAAACGAACGCGACATGTATCTGTTTCAGCGAGCTTGAGTTGCAACGAATGTCTCTGCGGGAGTGGATGACAGTTCTTGGGCAAGCTCAGGCTGTGCCCACGACATCCGGAAGTTGGATGCCGTGCGCGGTGCTACGAGGATCGACGCGAACATTTCTCGACGCCTCACGAGTACCAGAGACTCCCTCCTGCTCGACACAGGAGAGGTGTACTTGGGTTACCCTTTTAACTGGTTTATTAACATGGCTAATTAACGTAACCCTAACCCTAGGAAGATAGACCGAGAGATCATGCAGTGTCAACATCGATAGTCTTCCGTTCACCCACTCGCAGATCGATATCATTGACGCGAAAGGAGTCGCTCAACTTCAGCGGCGGCTGTGAGCTGCCGCTATGATATCTGACGGACCAGTAGCATTTCCAGCGCTGGCCACCGTAAGAGGATGATATCTGCGCAGGCTCGTCGCTCCAGAATTCAATATCCTTGGCGCAAATGAGTTCATAACCGGGGTCACCCTGTCACCGCGTCAGCGTTCAACACCTATGAGAGCAAAGAGTGGATCATACCCATATACAGAGTTCATCCAAGAGGCAGGATCTGCAGAGGATCGCCAGGCTCTCTTTCTACATCTACATACTCCTGGGCCCCTCGCACCTGATGAAGGTTCCGATGCATAGGTGGGTATACAACAGAGATGAAGATGAAATTGCAACAACAGACGTATAGAGCTACATGATACAGGTGGAGACAGAGTCGGACATAGTGATAGAACGTAACAGTCGTGGCGTAGCAGATACAGGATAGGAAACCGTCGTCCAAACCAAGACAAATCAGACGCAACCGCAATCCAAGAATGGCGCAGACAGAGACGCCTTTTACGCGCGTACCGCCACAGTCTTACCTGTGGGCGGGGGCTGGACGTAATGCTGTTGGGAGAGTTAGTACAGATATGTAAGATCGTCTAAGAACTTGACGTACTCTGGGCTGAATGCCTCCCGCCTTGGGAAGACGCGTGTTGCCCACAAGCCAAGTGTCAACCTCAGCAGCGGCGCCGCGGCCCTCGCTAGTGAATGAAGTCAGCAAAGTACCCTCAACATGGGAGTGAACTCAAAAGCCTACTTAATACCCCAGACGATCAGCGACTGCCCACGACGGCAATCTCCCGCGGCAAAGACGCCCTCGACCGAGGTGCTGTACTTCTTAGGAGCGGTCTGGATGTTCGAGCGCGCATCCTGCTTGACACCGAGGGCATTGATAGCCTCAGGCTGAGGTCCGAGGAAGCCCAGAGCGAGGAAGACGAGCTGTGCGGGGAAGAACTTCTCCGATCCAGGAACCTCCTCCATCTTCCAGCGACCGCCGCTGTCCTTCGTCCACTCAACGCGAACTACACGTAAAGGTCAACAAGTGATTCATATGAAGTGGACATATGAATCCGAACCTGTGTTGAGGCCCTGAAGCTTGCCCTCGGCGTCAAGGACGAACTCCTTCGTTGAGATACAGTACTCGCGTGGGTCTGAATGACCATCAGAACCCAACTCTCTTTATATAGCTTGATAGTACGCACCGTTCCCGAAGTGGGCGGCAACCTCGGTGTGGCCGTAGTCCGTGCGGAAGATGCGCGGCCATTGCGGCCAAGGGTTGTCACGAGCGCGCGATGTCGGTGGCTTGGGGAGCAGCTCGAAGTTGGTGACCGACTTGGCGCCATGACGCATCGCAGTGCCAATACAGTCGTTACCGGTATCGCCGCCACCAATGACAATAACGTCCTTGCCCTTCGCATTGATGTACGTGCTGTCCTGAAGCTGCGAGTTGAGGAGTGATTGCGTGTTAAGCTGTAAAGATGGATCAGTAGCTGTCCACAATCACATATACGCATATGCGGACCTGCAGGTACTCCATGGCGAAGTGGATGCCGTCGGCCTCACGGCCGGGGATCTTGAGATCGCGTGGCCACGTTGCGCCAGTAGCAAGGATGACGGCGTCGTTCTCAGAGCGAAGCTCCTCGACGTCGCAGTCTACGCCAACGTGGGTATTCGGCACGAATGTCTAAAGATCGGTATTAGTACCCGGTATGGAGCGAAAGCCGATAATGAACGGGGAACATACGACACCCTCGGCGGCCATGAGATCGATGCGGCGTTGTACGACCTGCTTGTCAAGCTTCATGCTGGGATGAAAGTCAAAACCATGAGGATCCTAGGCCGTGTGAAGGAAGTGAGAGAAGACGAACTTCGGGATCCCGTACATGAGCAGGCCACCCATGCGATCGTTGCGGTCGTACACGGTGACCTTGTGACCGGCCTTGTTGAGCTGGTCTGCAGCCGCGAGGCCGGCGGGACCAGAGCCAATAATAGCGATAGACTTGCCCGTGCTGAAATGTGGGATGCGGGGCGCCATCCAGCCCATCTCGAAGCCCTGGAGAAACAGCGTTCAGCAATCAGATCTATAATGAAGGGACAGGGGGCAATGACGGACCTTGTCAATGATCGCGCATTCGATGCTCTTGATACCGACGGGCGCCTCGTTGATCCCGAGTACGCACGCGCCCTCGCACGGCGCTGGACAGACGCGACCGGTGAACTCCGGGAAGTTGTTCGTGAGCAGAAGCCTATTGAGCGCGTCCTGCCACTGGTTCTTGAAGACTAAGTCGTTCCACTTAGGAATGACATTGGAAATAGGGCAGCCTGAGTCGCTTTGGCAGAAGGGAACACCACAGTCCATGCAGCGCGCAGTTTGGTACTTGAGCTCGCTTTCAGTCAGACGCGTAGAGATCTCCTTCCAATCTTTGGTGCGCTTGCGCGGAGGACGGTAAGCCTCATTGAGACGCTTGTACTTCATGAACCCGCGGGTCTTGTCGAGCTTGTTAAGACGCTGCTTGGTCGCGGACTCGTCCACGAGCGAGTCTTCGAGATCCCCGACGGCAGGCTCCGACTTCTTGTGCGGGTGCGGGTGGAGGTGCTCCTTCGATTGGAGGATCTCTTCGATCTCACCAGACGCGAGGTCGACCTGGCTGGCAGTACGCGAGGGGACGAGATCGATAACGCTCTGGCGTGCCTTCTCCTCCTTAGCCTTGGCGGCCTGCTCCTCGAGCACGCGCTTGTAGTCAAACGGCATGACGCGCACAAAGAGCGGCAGGAGGTGATGGAAGTCACGCAGGACGCGGTCCGCGACCTCGGAGCCAGTGAAGTGACGGTGGTCCTCGATGAGAGAGCGCAACTCGGCTATCTCGCGGGGCTCGGTGACCTTCGAAAGTTCGACCATCTCCATGTTGACCTTGGAGGCGAACGTGTGCGCAGTGTCGAGCACGTAGGCGATACCACCAGACATACCGGCGGCGAAATTGCGACCAGTCGTACCAAGTACGACAACACGGCCACCGGTCATGTACTCGCAACCGTGATCGCCCGTACCCTCCACGACGGCGTTCGCGCCAGAGTTACGCACAGCGAAGCGCTCGGCGGCGATACCGCGGACGAAAGCTTCGCCTGACGTCGCGCCGTACAGGCAAACGTTGCCGATGATGACGTTCTCTTCCGCCTTGAAGGTTGACTGCTTGGGCGGGTAGACGATCAGGCGACCGCCAGAGAGACCCTTCCCGACGTAGTCGTTGGCGTCACCCTCAAGCTCGATGGTGATACCGGGCGCAAGGAAGGCGCCGCATGACTGACCCGCAGAGCCCTGCATACGAATATGGATGGTGTCCTTGGGAAGTCCTTCCTCGCCGTAGAGCTTGGAGACGCGGTACGAAAGAGTCGTGCCGAGCGCGCGGTCCGTGTTCGTGACGTCGCACTCAATGTGCACGGGAAGACCCTTGGTAAGCGCAGGCTCAGACTCATCGATGAACTTGTTGTCGAGGCGAATGTAGAGCTTGTGGTCCTGCGAGCGAACGCGATGGGTCGCGGCGCCGGGGCGCATTTGCCATGCGGGGCGGAGGATGGCCGAGAGGTCGAGGTTCGCCGTCTTGATCTGGCGGACGGACTCATCAACCTTGAGCATGTCGGCGCGGCCAACCATCTCATTGATTGTACGGAAGCCGAGCTTGGCCATAATCGTGCGCAACTCCTCTGCAAGATAGTAGAAGAAGTTGATGACGTGCTCGGGCTGGCCGGCGAACTTGGCGCGCAATTGAGGGTCCTGCGTAGCGATACCGACCGGGCACGTATTCACTAGAGAGCTGGCTTAGTCATTCACGACAGAGTGAGTACGAAGAAAACACGCACAATGACACTTGCGCATCATGATGCAGCCCATGGCGATGAGCGGGGCGGTTGCAAAGCCCCACTCCTCCGCACCGAGTAGACAGGCGATAGCAATGTCGCGGCCCGTACGAATTTGACCGTCAGTTTGAACAGTGACGCGGCCGCGAAGGTCGTTGAGCACGAGCGTTTGGTGCGTCTCGGCGAGACCAAGCTCCCATGGCAGGCCAGCGTTCTTGATACCGGTCCAGCGCGAAGCGCCGGTGCCACCATCGTGACCAGAGATCAAGATGTGATCCGCCTTGGCCTTGGCGACACCGCTGGCGACGATGCCGACGCCAACCTCGGACACCAACTTGACGGAGACGCGAGAGCGCGGATTCGCGCACTTAAGGTCGTAGATGAGCTGTTTCAGGTCCTCGATCGAATAGATGTCGTGGTGCGGCGGAGGGGAGATAAGGCCGACGCCTGCGGTTGAGTGGCGCGTACGCGCGATAGACGCCGAGACCTTATGGCCGGGAAGCTCACCGCCCTCGCCAGGCTTTGCGCCCTGCGCCATCTTAATTTGAAGCTCGTCCGCGTCTGCAAGGTAGTTGGAGGTCACGCCGAAACGACCCGAAGCAATCTGCTTGATAGCGGAGCGCATGGTGTCGCCGTTGGGGAAGACTTGGCTACGCTCGGCGTCCTCGCCACCCTCTCCGGTATTCGACTTGCCCCCCAGGCGGTTCATCGCAATGGCGAGCGTGGAGTGAGCTTCCATAGAGATGGAACCGTAGGACATAGCACCCGTGACGAAGCGGCGAACAATCTCATTCCATGGCTCAACCTGGTCAACCGGAATCGGCGTCGCATTCTCAAACTTGAACTCAAGCATGCCGCGAAGATGAACTCCCTTCGCCTGGTTGTTGGCGTTGTTGGAGTACGTCTCGAAAGCCTTACGGTTTTTCTCCTGCACAGCATCCTGGAGGTTCGCAATGCCCGTCGGGTCGTTGATATGCGGCTCGCCACCGTCGCGCCAATGGTATTCGCCGGACTCCGGCATACCGGGAGGAACGATGGTGTCGCGCGAAGGCCAGCCACGCTCGTGAAGCTCGAACGCATCCATCGCGAGTAGGTCGAAAGTCGCGCCCTCGACGCGACTCGCAGTACCGGTGAAGCAACGCTCGATAACCTCGTGGTGCAGACCAAGCGCTTCGAAGATCTGCGCAGCCTTGTATGACTGGAGCGTGGAGATACCCATCTTCGACATGACCTTGAGAATGCCGTTGTCGATCGAGTGCGTGTAGTTGTCGATGAGGGTCTTGAGCGGCGCGTCGTTCTTGACGCTATAATCACCGTCAGCATAGCCTCAAGGTGTGAAGATAAGATATACTTACAGGCCCTCGCGGTAGACTTTGTGGATGGCCTCAAGCATGAGCCACGGGCAGACGGCGTCCGCGCCGTAACCGAGGAGCACGCAAATGTGGTGAACCTCGCGAGCTTCGGCGGTCTCAATGAGCAGTGCGATCTTGGCGCGCTTCTTCTGCATGACCAGATGCTGGTGAACGCCACCGCAAGCAATGAGACCAGAGAGCGCAATGCGGTCGGCCGAAGTGGCGCGGTCTGAGAGCACAACGACTTTGAAGCCCTCATCGATAGCACGCGTCGCTTCCTCGCAGACGCGGTCTAGTGCAGCTTTGTAGCCAGGGAGGCCGTCAGCCTTGGCGAAAGTGATATCAATGGTGCACGAGGGCCAGGTGGCGTACGCGAACTTGAGACTCTTCATGGCGTTCATCTCCTCAATCGAGAGAACTGGCGACGACAGCTTGATGCGGTGGCATTGCTCGGGCTTCATCTCGAGTAGGTTGCCCTCCGGTCCGACGTAGGCCTCGAGGGACATGACGATACTCTCACGAATAGGGTCAATAGGGGGGTTCGTGACCTAGACGCCCATGAGTTTCAACCCGTAGATAGAACGCTCAGGCGCTTACCTGTGCGAAGAGCTGACGGAAGTAATCGTAAATAATGCGGGGCTGCGTGGCCATCGCAGCGAGTGGGGCATCGTTACCCATAGAGCCCAAGGGCTCCTTACCGTCGGTGACCATGGGCAACATCAGGAGGTTGAGTTGCTCGACCGTGAAGCCGAAAGACAGAAGTCGCGGGTCGGTGCTCAAAGCCGAAGAATCAATCGTTGCGTCGACCGATTGCATGCGCTGCACGCGCTTCACAATGTTAGGTACCGTGAGAAGGTTGCTCTCTAGCCACGATGCGAAGTTCTGCTTGCGCGCAGTGTTGAACTTTAACTCCTTGTCGTCGACGATGCGGCCCTCGAGGGTATCGACGAGCAACATGCGACCGGGCTTGAGGCGGCCTTTCGAAACGACCTTCTCCGGCGGGATGAAGACGGCGCCGACCTCGGATGCGCAGACCATGATGTCCTCATTCGTCACAACGAAGCGACACGGGCGAAGGCCGTTGCGGTCGAGGTTGGCGCCGCAGTAGCGACCATCGGAGAACGCGAAGAGCGCCGGACCATCCCACGGCTCCTGAAGACAGGCGGCCCAGTTGTAGAAGGCGCGCTTTTCCGGCTCCATATTCTCGTTACTCTGCCATGCCTCAGGAATGAGCATCATGACAGCCTCCGGTAGGGTAAGGACACCATTGACGACTAGGAGCTCGAGAACGTTGTCAAAGGCAGCCGAGTCGGACCCGCCGGCCTCGATGATGGGGAACAGCAAGTCAAGTTCGTCGCCGAAGAGGGTGGAGCTCAGGATGCCCTCGCGAGCGCGCATCCAATTCTTGTTCCCACGGACGGTGTTGATCTCGCCTGGATCGAGATAAGATAAAGGATAAGGATTGGGCTGAGGACGTGCGTACCGTTGTGAGCAGCCCAGCGCATCGGCTGTGCGCGGTCCCACGAGGGGAAAGTGTTGGTCGAGAAGCGCGAGTGCACGAGTGTGAAGTGCGAGCGGTAAAGAACGTGGTTGAGGTCATGATAGTAGTTGTAGACTTGAGGAGGCGTAAGCTGGCCTTTGTAGACAATGTTGCGCGAGGAGAGCGAGCAGATGTAGAAGCCCTTGGCGAGTGTGCTTCGGAGAGATTAGCCTTTCGTCCACTCCCAAAAAGGGTTGATTCGACCTACATGGTGTGTGTCGCGTGTTTGCGAAGTACGTAGAGCTGCCGCTCAAAGTGCTTCGGGTCGAATGGTCCGTTGGAGCTCTGGACTCCGTCGCCGTAATGAGAGCGTAAGACGACGAATGGCTGGAGGATGACAGGTTCCTTGCTGCTCGCAGCAGGACCCAAGATAGAACCGTCGGTTGGCACCTCGCGCCAGCCAAGCACACGCAGACCGAGGTCGCTGGCAAGACGAGAGAAGACGGATTGCTGCTTTTGGAGTTGAACGGCGTCGTTGGGCTTGAAAAAGACATTTCCGACGGCGTACTCGCCCGGCTCGGGAAGGGCGCTGCCGATATCGCGCTCTGCCTCCCGTTTGAAGAATTGATGCGGGATGCCTGTCATGACGCCTGCGCCGTCACCGTCGCGGCTATCAGCGCCAGTAGCACCGCGATGGGTCATGGCACAGAGAAGTTGCCGAGCATCGCTGACGATCTTGTGCGAATCCTCGCCCTTGATATGGCAGATAAAGCCAACACCGCAAGAATCCTTCTCAAAGTCGTTGCGGTAGAGGCCTTGGCTAGCAGGCAGCGATCCCGACCAGGAGTCAGGATCGCGCTGAACCGCGTTAAAGGAGGCAATAGCCTCAGGAGATGCGTGATCTTCGACTAGAGGCAGGTCGAGATAGTGGTCGAGATCATCTTTAGCAGTGATAGCCATGGAACCCTTGATCTCTTGACGGCCAGCAGCAGCAGCAGCGAGCGGAGAGATGGAGGCGGGAGACAAGGCGCGTCCGTGCACTGTCCGTCGAAATTTTGAAGACCCGCTAGCGGGATGCAGCGGGATCGTATGCAGTGGCAAGCGAGTCAAACAGGAGGCACGGGTGGCCGCATCGGCTTATCGGTTGGCGCCGGCCGAGAGCGTTCGCAGCCAATCCTTTCCTCCAAGTTGTGGCATCTCCGGCCCGACTTGCTCCGAAGGCGCCTTAAACCCAGCCGCAAGCGCGCGCGGCGTTGTTGCTGAAGCTCACGGCCGACGGAAGGCGACTGGCGTGCTCATCGCGAGCTTGAAAGCAGACATCGAAGCCTACAGGTACGGTCACCGGTTGTACGCAAAATTCCGATAGTCGTGCACAGAGTCGGAGAGCGAGGGCGAGAGTGCCTCCGCCGACGTCTTGAAGTCAGTGGGTGAGGACAATCAGTTAGGATTCAGGAAGGAGTGCTGCGAGTGAAGTACTAGCGCTCTTGGGATGCTCTTGGGAATTTGTACATACAGCAAGGTCTCAGATCTCAGCGCCGAGCTCGGTTTCGATCATCCTGAAAACCCGTATATCTTCATATGTAACATTTTACACGACCTGATGAGACCCGCATGGCAGCGATGTCGTGGAGAAAACCCAAAAGCTTCTCCGGCGATGCGCCCGGCGTACCCTCGGGAGCAAGGCGCACGTCACGGTCCCCTCGTTGTCTCCAGCAGAAAGGTATATTAGAACATACAATTTTATAGCAGGCTAAATAGCAACAGACTCCGCCTCCGGCCTCTACGCGACGACCGACGCAATCATCGAACCCCGTGGGGGCGCCGCAGACGTCAAGTTACATCGACGTTGAGGGGTCCTGCTCCGATCTCGCGTTATGGGAGTAGTCAACCTGCACCGTCATGCAGCGCACAACACACCGCAGCTGCATATAGAGTTCAGGGGAACGTTCGTCAAGAAATAGAGGCACGCCTCACCTTTGTGATGACCGTTGTACTGCCGCACAGTCGACCCCGACGCCATCTCCCACAGGCGCGCAGTGTGGTCGGACGAGGCTACACACGACGCGAATCAGAACGACGGCATTCAGGGAAAAAATCTAGTGGCTGGGAGCGGCGGCCGACAATGGGTGGGGACGAGCGACTGTATCGTAGACAAATGCATAGATAATTGCGTACGCACCAGTCACCAAGTATGCCGAGTCTGCGCTGAAAGCACAATCCCAAACCCATCGCTGATGTCCTTGCAGCACCTTCTCCAGTTTAAACTCGTAGTGTGGCGAGATCGACCACACTTTGACCGTCGTGTCCGCCGAGCACGTCGCGAGGTACCTGTAACGCAAAATTGAGAAGCGCATCAGATATCCATGCGCTTCGGGGCGCGCACACACACCGGCGTGTCACGCACTTTACATCCGGGCTTAATAGGCAGCGTGTGAGATACTTATTATGCGCTTGGAACTTCGTGACGGCCTGGAAGCGTGGCTGGCCGGTGCTCTCGTCGTTGATCTTCCACACATAACATTTACCCTGAAAGCGGCCCGGCAGCAGTGAGCGGCGTTCCGATCGCAGCCAGGAGGTGCAATGTGCACTCGCCTTGTTGTTTCCTGCGACAAGACAGGAGCCATCGCTTGCGAGCGTGACAGAGCGAATTGGAACGTCGCCAGCAGGAGTCTGTACAAGACCGTGAGAAATGAAGATACGATCCCATTATCATTCGAGAGAGTCTAATAGAGTGGACGCACCAACTCGTGGGTGCATATGTTCTCCGATAGGTCCCACTGCTTGATCCGGCCAGCTTGATCGCAAGATATGAGCTCGCCTTGATTAGGGTGTACGCAGACATCGTTAACTAGAGTTTGGCATCTGGCGTCAGAACCTTCGACAGCGGGTGTACGCAGAAACGTAATGACCTGGGGCTTCGTTATTGTAATTTCGGTGAAGATGACCCGTCCTACTCGCAGTGAGAACGTTGAAACCCATGAAGATGGTCGCTACGGTTCTGACGCACCGTAGATCCCAGATCTTTATCGTCTTATCTTCACTACCGGTAACAAGCCATTTGCCCTGGCTGTGGAAAGACACGGACGTAATATTGTTCGTGTGGCCTTCGAACGTTACCACCTTCGTGGCGTGAGCTTAACTGGGACAAAGGGTTGTGGCGGGGCGAGGACAAGGCCCAGTGAGCCTACCGGGGTAGATGCGGAGCTCGCGATCTCATAGATGTTAACTTTCTTGTGTATTGCGGCGGCCAAGTATCGTTTACTGGAGCGGAAAACGAGTTGTGAAGGGCAAAATAAGGAGTAGATGAGACAAGGGAACTGACTCGGGCGAAATGGCCAGCCTGTTTACTTGCTGACGGGATTGCCGTAAGCCGCGATTCAGGTGGCGAGAAGCAAAACACAGCACGGCCGCCCGGCAGCAGGCAGGTAGAAGAGTAGACACGCACGCCAGTCTCTCCAGAACGTGCGATCGTCCTCGAACATATACCGCTCCAGGCTTCCCAGAAGCGGATCTCATGATCATAAGAGCCAGTTACAAGAATAACAGACATGTCCTGAGGCGCAGGCGACGCTTTCGTGGATGACTGCGCGGGCATGACTACAGAGCGAGATGGCGGCTTGATACAAAACGCGAAAGCGTCAATCCGCGCGTGAGAGCGTGTTTATGCCGATCAGAAATGCGAGGACGCTCTTGCTCTTGACCTTCACACTGGTATAGGCAGGTGCCTACAATCTCGCGCCTCCCATGCGCCTGGCAATGCTTCGAGCTCGCTGTGGCGCGCGCGAGATTCGCCACACACATGAGAATACACATCGGGAAACCATGAACGGGCTCTAGGCTTTACCGTACATGTTCTTCGCGTCCCGACGCGTGTATTACCGCGTGTACTCTCTGCTTCGACTTCCCGGAAAGAGGACAAGATAGATAGGTAGTCCACCCGAACTTCTACCTGTGCTGTTCAATGTGTCGGTTCACGCTGCGCATCGCCCGATTTTACCATCGCTCAACCGTGTTCGGCAGGCGCAGGAGCCGGCGCACGGAACCTCATCCTCCTACTGTTCCTCCAAAACCATGCGCGACATTACGTTCAATCAATACTTCCGTGCCTGGCTCTTCATCTTTCTCCTGGCTCAACGACTGTTCCTTGCGCGATGCAACCGATGTCCGCCTCTGTTCTCGGCCAAGGACAGCCACGCATTCTGTACAAGTGAGGTGCTGATGGATCAACCCAACGTGGATAATGAGTGACGCGCTTCGAAACTCTCCTGCGGTCTCGGCTGCACGGTCGATCCTGATCCTTCTGCGCGTCTTACGCGCCACAGGCCTGCCATTGAACGTCCTATTTCTGCCGGCCACCATCACTGCCCTCGTTTGCGGCAGCAGCATGAGTTTCCGGGCGACTGTTCTTTTCGGCGGGGATAGTTTTCCTTATGAGATACTCGCATCTCATGTTCGAGCCCCTCCACGCCCACGTCTTCCCTCTAGCGTTTCGCGCCCACAGCTTCGTCGCTGTGACTTGGATGCGTCTCGAGCTCGGACTTCTACCTGGGTGACGTTTGCTCGTTCCGATCGTGTGCCAGCCCACTGTCCGACATACATGCGGCTTGTTCTATCCGTATAAAAGTCGGGCTACAGACCATCGTTAACCTTGCACACTTCGCTCGCTCATCAACACTCCGGGAGTACAGTCATACTCTGTAACTCCTTAGTCTCCCTATTTCGGCTATGAATCCACCCCCGGTGTGTTCGTCTTGCATCCCAAGTACACTAAGAGTGTCCGCTGATTCGGTGTATTAGGTTGGCACTCGAGTTTGGTTCTTGAACGCAAAGGGTCAACAACAAAGGGGAATCGTGCACGCCCACGGCGCGCAGCCCGACGTAAGTCCTCCTTGTTCCGCCTCATCCGCATGCGGTGTTGATACTTTGGATAGAACACCAGAGTCGTCAGCGTACAAGTTGAAGGCACTAGCGCCATCGTCACTTTACCGTAAGTTACGTGTCATGATCTGCATAAACTCTGATGAAACATCTTTCAGCGTCGACCAGGTTCACGTTGTCTAGCCGCGCGCTACTCAACCGCCGCCTACCGCGCGGCGCGCAGGCTACCCAGTACATTTCCATCGGGCCGTCCGAACGCCTCCCGTCAGCGTGCCCGGGCACGGCGGACGGTACGGCCTGACCAATTGACGCGCGTATCCACTACGCGCGGCATTCCACGCTCGCTTTATTCGGCGCACCCCGTTAACGGGGATCGCGTCTCTACGTATTCTCACTCGGACTATACAGCTGGAGCTACCTGCACACACTTGTTCTGCTGTCTCAGCACTACTTTCCACTCTTTCCCTATGACGCGATGAGTTCATGACCATTGTTATTTCCGACCCTAACGACTTTAACTTCTGCCCGAGCTGCGTGGCTTCTGTCGGACGCCTACCCGAGCGCGTTCCTTTCCTTCTTCAAGTGACTCGGATACAATACGCGTTGTATGTGCGCCGGAATGCCATAACATCGAACTTTAGCGATGCCGCATGTCGGTTTTCATTGGTCTTCTCACTGGCGCCTCCCTGCCACAAGCGCTTGCCCGAAAGCAACGGAAAGGCTTCGGATAAGTGCACAACGTGGTTGCTACAGCGTCGATCGGGCGGTCCAGAAGACGCAATGCGCGAACGATCGGCCTCAATCGAAGTGCGGCGGGGGCCACAACTCGAGTGGGCATTCGCCCACTAATACCCACATCCAGACAGCGACAATCGCATTTAAATGGAGGATGTAATAGCACTCGCGCAATGTGCCCGGTGCATCTTAATCGGGGAGATCGCCTCTGGTGACCGGGAAGATCGTCATTGGGACCGATGAAGGCAGGCGAATCTATGGATCTTGTGCCATACACCGACGCGGCCAGGTCTATGTACATCGTACTTGACCGACAAAAGCCACGGCCCTCGTCACTGCTCGAATCAATCGTGCATGTGATGTTAAGTCATTGAAGCTCTAATGAGCACGAGAGATACTGTATTTCAGACCCATTGTGAAGGCAGTTTGCCTACTGAACAATGGAATCGTGCCGTGAGAATACTAGTACTATGTTGACAACGGGCAATTCAGGGCCTCTCGCACGGCTTCCTGAGATGACGGTGAGAAAATGACGGCGAACATCAATAACGCACTGGAAGTGTAAGCCTGTCGTGGCTAGCCCATTACCTGGATGTTTTCATGCCATTTCCTCCCATCGACGAATCCAGGCGATCCTAGAACGGGTAAGTGTTGTAGGTGTTGCGAAGCAGGGGCCCAGTAGGGTTCCAACTTACTCTGACCATCAAGCTCAAGCGCTGACCCGGGGTTGATCCAGAGCCACGCACGATAGAGTGTGCGTAGCGATACCGAGTTGCACCACTGCCATGTAGGTCCCGGCGTCAGACGGGCTTCCGAATTGCGAAAGGGCACATCGCCGCTGGAGGCGTACCTTTGAACGTACACACTTCCAGAAGGCAGCAGGGTCTCGTAACTTCTGCCGGCCGCCTGTCCATCCTGTTCTGCGGGCTCCAGGCAGAGGCGTCGTGTTGCTCCTAGGCTCACACCCATAATCCACGTTCCACTCGCCTCCACGTTGTCTACATGTGGGAAGATGTCGCCTTCGGAAGCGAGATGTAGGATGTGTGTCTGCGTGCCGTACTGCGCTGATGGATACAGCGTCTCCAGTTTTTTCAGAATTGACAGCAACTCGGAGGAATCTACAGGATCCCATGTTGATACGTGCATCTCACGGTAGTGTCGTATGACACCGTCAAAATGTCCCTGCAGCAGTTCATCTCAGAACTATGGGGTGCTGATGAAATACAGCAAGGCAAACCTCCTCGAATTGATACAGATCATCGGGCAGAAAATAGTCCACCAGGCGCTGAGAGCTCTCGGGTAAAGCCGGGATATCCTTGCGTTGTACGGCGAGATATTGTTCACGCCGACGTCGCATGCGACGACTTTCCTCCAAGTCGAGCTTTTTCAGACAGGCTTCAAGTAATGTGGTCTGCTCCTTGACGTCAAAAAAGTCGGGGTAGAAAGCGAAGTCCGGGATGGTACTGCTAAAACAGCGGAACCGGGAGCGAATACAGGACTCGGCTCGTTTCACGAATCTGGCGCAATGCACTTGCATCTCGGCTTGAATACGATATCGTGAGATAGAGAACGTCGACCAAACTCGAAGACTACGGTGAGTGTGGTGGCGAAGAGCAAGGTGTGCTGCGACGTCGCGCGGCCGCGGAGGCCGGAGAGTGGCCGGAGCCGCCGAAATCTCGCGTGGAGACCACGCGTTATACATCCGAGTGAGATCCAAAATAAATCCAGACCGTCACCTCGGTCCCGTGTACCCCGTCGGCATCTACTAGTACTACGCCTACTACATGCTAAGGGTGCACAGACCAGCAAATAAATCGAATGCTTACTCACAGGCTCCACGATGCACAATGGATATGTCTGCATGACCGCCCGGATTCCTCCGCCGAGCGATTGGCACAGCTTCTTCAAGTTCTCACCGGCGAATATCACTGGAAGGCGCGCAAAAAACTCGGTCTCTCATGAACAGACACATCTTTACGAGCTCGATCGGGTTTGGCTTCCGTTCCATGGGTCGCCGCTTTGACTCGCCCGACCAGCAGGAGCAACACTCGGTATTCGCGGCCACTTCTGTCTACCGACACTTCTCGTCGGAGCATGTGGGTGTTTATAGAAGGCTATTGTGCATCTCGGAACACCCGACTGCCCCAGACCGATCGTACATTGGCTCAACACGTATTGTTAGGCAGCTTCTTCCGTCCCTGCATGTCCTCCCCTCGTATTTCGGGGTGCCTCTCAGCACACGTTATTGAGCACATTAGACAAGGCCGTCTTTTCCGCGCTATCCACAGTCAGCTGGTAGTAGTGCTTGACCTGCGAGTGCGTCAGTGGGCTTGTAACGATATTCCGATTGTAAACGATGACTCACTGAAATGTACGCCCTCACGTATTCGCACTGGAAACTCTTGAGCGGTGGAAGCCACTGTGCGGGGTCCTTATCGCCTAAGACCTAGCGTCAGCCCTGGCTCGTAGACAAGCCCCACAGCGTAGTAGTTCGACGGGCGCGTCTTATGGTTCACACACGCCATCATGCCTTACGGCGGGTCTTCCAGCGAAGCGCGTGACAAAACAGCGTGACGGGACGCGCTCTCGACGGACTACATGTCCGTCGTCATGCAACATAGTGCTCACCTTTACTCTCGTTGAGGTTGTCAGTGACGGCTACAAGCTGAGGGCGCGTCAAGTCGTTCGCGAAACTCTCCCGTTGGGCGGAGGTCCAATCCTTTGCTCCGGAGATCCACGCCTCCTTCAATGGCACGATGTGGTCCTATTCGCGTGGGTTCAGCGACATCCACCACGAGAATGGATTCCGTACTCACAATGTCGAGATCGCTTGCGAGAGTCGTCGCCACATTATCATACGGTGAGACCCAGTTACCCGAAGTCGCCTTGCACGACGAGTCCGTCACAACGTTCGTTCCGTCTCTCTTCAAAACGGCTGTGGTGCACCATGAGCAAGACGTCCTATCGGATGCTCATCTGTCCCTCACTTTCGCGGGTATCGCAGGTTCCGGAGATGATATCCCACGTCTTGAATAGATCCCGTGCGTAGGCAGGCGAGTTCGTAGGATTGTCGTCTACCGTCAAGGCGCTGAGGTACGTTTTCGACGTCGATACGGCCGGCGGCGTGGGCAGAGCTCGACGCAACGGCGCGATCGGACCGGCAGATACCTGCACTGCAAGCGCAAGTGCAACGACAGCGAGGAAGGAACGCTGAATGGGCATAGCTGTGATGGTCGACGCTGACTAGTACGTCTACAGCAGCTCTCACCTATATATAGCTCTTCAGAAGCTATCATCCAGTCTAGCGCAATCAGACAGTATGGGCGCGAATGCCTGTCAGATACGCATGTGCAGTGTGCTCTTTGCACAGGTGTGTATGTTCGTGGCTCGTCAGGGCAGTGTCACACGTGCGTTGTCCTGTAGACGCATGGAGAGAAGCAATTGCAGGCTTGGCGGTTGTAGATAAGATGAGCATGCACTCTGCGGTAGTTTCGGGATGTGCGGCAGTAGTATGGGTAGTAAGTAGGCCATATCTTTTGCCGCGATCCGTATGGAACTACGGCCAGCTGAGATAGTTCGATGTTCTCATGCAAGCCGGAAGTAGGGTTTAGGTGGGCTGAGATGTGGCCCTCGTTCGGCACATAGCTCAGTCAGAGCATTCGAGGGGCAAGGATCTACAAGGTAAGGAGTGGATCTCACACATACAGATCTGTCAACGAAAGACCTGTCTGTCAGTCATTCGTGTACAAGAGAGCGTGATAGTCTCCATCACGAAGAGTAGTTTCAAAAACGTGCTCCTACATCACGAGGAGCGTAGCGCAGGGAAGCGTGCCGGTTATGCGGATCAGCTGTATCACAGCGTTCTATCCGAGGTTGTCGTGATAACCAATCATCGCGAGTAAAGCCGGGCGTCAGCGAGGGGGGATGTCTCCGTCTACGGGTATGCGTTGAAGCTTCGTCTCTCCTGGATGATACGGATGGAACAACGGAGTGCACAGACGGCCCAGACCCGACGATGTGCACGGGCATCCAGGCAGCGGCATTCAAAGGCGGAGGCTGTACACCTCTGTCCAGCCTCGCTCCTGCTGAGATGGTGTTAAGGGATGGCGGAGGCTTGCGCTTCAGAGAAGATGGTGCGTGTGGTGAGCTCGATGGATGGTGAGATGTGCGAGAGAGCGCATGGGGAACTTGAGCCCATGCCCCTCTTTCTATAGCGGGCCGTCCATCTTCCGTGCTGATCGAGTGGGCGGAAGACGCATAGGACAGTGAGCTAGCCGAATGTGCGTGCGTGCGTGTGTAGTACGGGTACGAAGGCGGAGGAAATGCCAGTGGTGACGGCACTCTATGACTCATTATTGTAGCTGGGCGGGATCGCGTGCGCGCCAAAGATAGGACTGATGCAGGCTCTCGTAGCGAAGAATCGAATATTGCTTGCTCCTCGAGGTTGTACCAAGAGAGTGCGGCCGAATGAGTTCGGGATGGGATGGATGGCAACTTCAGACCCATACGACGATAATGTTGCTGAGTGCGTGGCGAGATTGCGGGTTGAGCCTGGTCATCTGGGTCCAATGGCGTCGGTTTTGAGATCCTGAAAGCATGGCCAGCAGATACTGGATGTTGATTTTCTTCATCCAGGCCCGGGAACGAGCGGAAAGGTCCCGCAAACGTAGTAACGCCGGCCAGTGCAATACAATAGCATACAACTGTGTATAGTCAGCGTAGCACTGTGGCGTAAGAAGTGTCAGACATACGTAGCCCGGCGATGAACCAACTTCCTGACAACGTGATCAAGTATATTTTCTTGCACGACAACGGAGATCCTGCATGGTAGTTATGAGCCTATTTGTGTGAAGTGATGGGCGCACACGCACCGACGATGCAAGGAAGGCCGGGTTCGAAAGCCGTGAACGCAGCAGATGCGCCTTCCAGACATTGATCAATTGATTGGATGAGTGAACAATGGGAAATGGAATCACCGCTCAGAAGAGTCAAAAGAAGCCCAGCCCTGAAGAAATCCCACCATAGGCGGAAAACTACTACAGCCCTAGAGGTTTGCATAAGCTGGCAGTCAGACTAGAGGAGTCTCACAACCGACATCAGGTAAAAGAGCACAAAACCGAGGGTATACGCTAATACGTTGCTCAGAATGATACCACCTATGGAGTGGATGCGTCAGGTAGGCACGGTAACGGGGACATAGCAGACTGACGCTCGGTTGATGTCCACCCTTGCCATCCTTTCGCGGCAAGAGTAGCAAAGAGGCTGGCCCATAGTAGACATAAGAACGAGAGGGTACCTGTCACATTCTCAGTTCGTCGTCCACATCAGCGCGAAGGCTAAGCGGAGATCGCACTCACCGAATACGAGTCGTCGCGCCCAGCGGAAGGGTGTCCAGATGTCAGACGTCATGGGTATCCTGGATGTACGACGGCAGGCAATGGTGTGTAGCCCGAAGGGGGTATCAAGCAAGGGTCAGAAGAGCGCCTGGCTCGGAAGTAAGGTAGGAAGTGTCTGGGGAACGCAAAGCCAGGGCTCGGGAAGAGGAGAGTTGCGACTCTTCATGTGCGACAGCACCTTTGTATGGTCACTTCGGTCGCTTAATCGCAAGAGGACCTCAGTGTGATCGTTGCATGTCATGATCTACGCGGCCCGAGGGCATGTTATGGAACGCGCTCTTAGCCGAACTAGGACGATGAGCGGCGCATGCAACGTCGACCGCACGATCAACAGGCTCGTTGCAGCTAGCGCACTTATGACGACCATCAAGAGGAGGCTGAAAGCATCAGAAACAGTGTTGATTCGCCCATCCGCTACGATGGTGGGGGTTGGAGGAGAGGTCAATTAGCGCGGGAAATGCCTTGCTACGCGATCACATGCTGTTCTGCGGTTTCTTCCCCCGACGACCACCTCGAACGCCTCCGAGTTGGTGCGCAAGTTGACTATCGGTCCTGCGAGCGGCAAGGTTCAGAGATTTGGTCGCAACCCGCATGTCTGAGCAAGAGCCCCTGCTACCAGTATCAGAACACAACGCATCGGACGCCCAGCAAGATGTCGGTCCGAAGTTGAAAGAGCGCGTCGCTGCGTTTCTTGAGCACCGTAGGACTCACCAGCTGGTCATTCTACTGGTCAGTGGAGCCCATATCCCAGATGTTGGCAGTTACCAACCCCATCCCTACTGCCCTAGACTCTACTGGACACCGCCATAGTACTAGCGGACCTCTCGTACACCTTACTTTCACCTGGCTGCGAACCTCCGAGCGATGAGAACGGCCCTCTGTGGCTTGACGTTCTATCGTACATATCACTGGCTATAACATGCTTCTTCTTCATCGAGATACCCCTCACAATATGGTGCTTCGGATGGCAGCATTACAATCCCTTTGGCAAGGTGCCACATCGCGGTCTTCACTTCTTCGATGCGGCCGTCATCGTTACCACCCTCGTGCTTGAGTTTGCGCTCAGAGGGAAAGAGCGTGAGCTGGCCGAGCTGCTAATCGTACTACGTCTGTGGCGGTTGGTGAAAGTCGTCGAAGGTCCGTGCACCAACGCATGTGCCCGGAAGCAAGCTAAGATACGATCGTCTATTTATAGGGGTTGCTGTCGGAACTGGCGAGATGCAAGAAGAGTCTGGGGCAGAGACTGAGCAACTGCGAGAAGAGGTGCAGAAACTTCGCGACGAGCTTTCTGCGATGCAACAAGAGAATATGTCGCTGCGTACCCAGCTGGCCGATTTGCAGGGTAACACTGTGTCGTGAGGGTTACATCCGGTACTGTCGAGTTCATGCCTTCGAATGAATACAGATATATTGGATATATGTATACCCAAGGACTATCTATAGCGTACTATGTATGGATACAAGGTGTGATGAATGCGACTATGGCTACACTTGAATGATGCGATCGGGATACGTAGAGCAGGCCTGCCTGCTACCTGTCATCAGAAACGTCTTGGATACCGGGACCTGCCAGGATCCGAGCTTCCATCCGCGCGCACCCACTCAGAGCGCGGAGGGCGGGGAAGCGGACGATCGGGGTCGTACGCCATGTGGTGTCCCGTACTCGCTGAGTCGGGCACTCGTTGCGAAGGTCGACGTTCGCCTGGGAAGAAGCTGATATACCGCTGACCGAAGTCGTCGATGCCGGGATCCTGCGTCGCGGGTAGAGGTGGTACCGCGGGCGGTTGCCCTTGATCTGCCGAGCCGCGCGGGGTGCGAGACATTGAGAGAGTACTGAAGCGCAAGACACGTGGGAAGGGCACGTCGATGCCTGGGCGAATGTCGCGTACGCGAGCCCACCACGGTCGACTCTGATCCGAGCTATCCGTACGCTTGAACAAGGGCATGGTATTGAACATCGAACTAGGCGTCTTCGGAGTCTTCGGTTCCGGGGCCGACGGGCGCTCCGCCGGAGTTCCCCCGGCAGATTGTTCGACGTCTTCGGGGAAGACGGATAGCGAATGTCTGCGGGAGAGGAACGAGAGGCGAGTGGATTCGTGTTTGTTTAGAGGGGGGAGCACTGGCGGAAACTTGGATACCCGATCGGAATCGAACCAGGGTACTTTGTAGAGGGACTTGGTCCAGATCCCAGGTTCTGTGCGCATGTGGCCGATGGCGAGCCCGAGGATCGTCAGGAAATATGAGAGCACTGTGCAGGGATCAGCGGTAGTCACAAAGATGTATGATATGATGCACGCACTTAGGATGCCTGTGAGCCAGCTCACAGGCACAAGCACTGTCGCAGATGCACACAGCGAGAAAGGGACGTGATCATGACAGAACATTGGCGGACCGCCGATTGTAGCAGTGATGCTGGCAGCTGTTCAACTCACGTTAGACTCGACGGTGAGAAAATATGGATGCAGGCTCACCGAGAGACAATACGGCCATCAAACCGGACCACACACACTCAGTGGCTACCAACGAGGCATATTCGTTGACGCTCTGTCCTACGTATTCCAAAAAGGCTCTAAAGTGCGGTCAGTTGTGGATTAGGTAAGATATTAACTGAGACGCACAGTGCGATTAGGACAAAGTAGAAGCAGGCGTTGAATATGAGGAAGATGGCGCCGCTCGGAGCTGTGTACAGGGTCAGTATTTCGTCGCAATTCGATGTTCATTCAGTACGCACCATAGGTACCTGCAGCTTTCGCGGCCGCAATATTCCAAGCTGCCAGTGCAAGGGCGACGACACTGAGGTAGCCCACGAGCGCGAGGATCACAAAACGTATGACAAGGAAGGGCGTTCGCATGAGATTTGACAATGATTAGCGGGTAAAGAGAGTGGGTTGGACGGTAAGCGCGTTGGAGGTCGAGGTCGGGAGCAAGATGCAACAGAGGCAAAGACGTGTCGAGGCGTCAGGGCATGAATGGGGAATAAGCAATGGTGGTTGGGGGCAAGAGACTAACGCTTGGACGCGGATCGCTCAGAGCAGTAAAACCACAAATGGTTGGAGGTCATTGTTCTCGGATCCCCCATTGTTGTGGCCAAACACCCGTGGGACTGGATCTCACGCTATACATGCCTCCTGCGTAACTTGGACATCCGCCTTGTGCACCCTTCAGGTGTTCAAGAGCGACGAAATGGGAACAAACATAGACCAATTCGGGATGGTGGTGGCTTGTGGTCAACAAACAAGGGGCACTTGAACCTTGATGACATAATGCGGACCAGCGCTTCGGAGGCCGCCTCTGCAGTAGTATCATGACTCTGTTCTGTACTATCACGTAGCCCTCTGGGCTTCGGTCAATCCATTCCAAGTCGCCATGGGGTCTCTGTCTACCATGAAAGAGCGCATCTGGTCCGGCCACCTTCGGCACGGTCTGCTGTGCGGAGCGATAGGGCTGAATGCGTGCGTTGACGCGCCAACGGCTTCAGCCAGGCTAACCGACACATACATGGTCGCAATAGCCTCGTCTCCGGAGGAGTATACACATTCCCTCTAATATCGCCTTCCCTGGCATATCATCTCAAGCTGACGCAACCGCAATTGACGACCATTGTTCTCGCGTTCGTGATCCTCTACTATCCGATGAGAGCATGTCACTGAGCGATGCCCCCCGTATACAGAGGCATGATGGGACAGTATCCTTTGGCAGCAGTGGTTGGCAAGATCAGTGATACACACGGCCCCTGGCTCTGCTCTCTGATTGCCGCCGGCTTGTTCTCGTCCGGCTATGGACTATTCGCCTTGGAGATAGCCCGAACGCCAGAGGATATCAGTACCTCCTCACAGACTAGCTTTCGGCGCTTGACGCTATACTTCTTCATGTGTGGGATGGGGACTGTCTTTGGGTAAGTCTCTTCCTGCAACTCGGCATATGTTTACTGACTGAAGTACCACTAGGCTCTTCTCTGCGCTATTCGCAGCTACACAATCATATCCGCACTTTCTTGGAATCGCCTCCGGCACCACTCTGTCGCTCTTTGGTCTATCACCACTCTTCATCTCGATCATTGCCACTACATTCTTCACCGAAGCGGACTCGGGCCTCAGTGTTATCCCTTTCATGACCTGCCTGGCCGTCTTCGCCAGCCTTGTTCTCTTAAGTTCGACGTTGGTCCTGAAGTTCTCGATTCAAACAAGACCCAGGAACTCGGAAACACCAGACTCTCTGCAAGACGGGCCTATACCAAGTACCAGCAGTACAACCCTAGTCGCACCTGAAGCCACGGAGAATGATGCTCTGCTTCCAAAAAGCCCACCGCAAGATGCCGAATGCGCAAGGCAAACCGAGGCCGAGCGCGGCGGACCGATTCTGGAGCTTCTTCGCGACTCTGAGTTCTTGCTTTTGGTGCTTGGGGTATTTGTGATTACCGGTATTGTGAGTGCTTAGCGCTGATCTCTCTCGATAACCATGATCACTGACTTCATATTTCAGGGAGAGACGATGATGGCGAACATAGGGAGCATTGTGCTTTCCCTGCCGTACTCTCCTGGAAGCTCTTTCATGGATCGTCGTACGGACACGGCGATTTCGAAGCAGGTCCAGGCGATCAGTCTTGCGAATACACTGACGCGCCTCGTCGTTGGTCCTCTGGCCGACTATATTTCTCCTGTCCATATCGGACTCTTGAACGGTGTGCGTCAATATAATCGCAGACCTTGGGTTAGCAGGAAGATCTTCCTCACCGGGGCGGCATTTGTGTCGGCCCTTGCCCATCTATCACTGGGAGCCTTCATTCGCTCACAGGACGCTCTACTGCTGTTGAGGTAGGTTCCCTGACTATGACCGTATCCGCCTCATCGCTAACAATATTTCAGTATCTGCACGGGGATCGCGTATGGGGCCACATTCACCATCTTGTGAGCTCATGGCCGCCTTCCGTTCGCCTGTCTCTTGGCTGACCTCCTGACTACAGGCCAAGTATCCTCTCCGGCGTATGGGGAGCGAAGAACCTAGGACGAAACTACGGGCTCATCACATACGCTCCCTTCGTGGGCACACCGTGCTTCTCCTACCTCTATGCTTTCGTGTCAGAGCGTCATGCCGCACAAGGCGACGGAGTTTGCGTTGGGGTTGAGTGTTGGCAAACCACGGCATGGGTGATGGCTGGTGCATCGCTGGTAGCGGCGTCGATATATGGGTACTTGTGGAGGAGATGGAGGGGATTATGCTGAAGTAGATCTGAGATCATGTTGTAGTTCGGTTCCTATCACAGTGCATTCCATACACTACGTACTGTGCTTGACAACGCTCCTTGCTTCTGACCACCACTATGAATCGACTCTATCCCCCAAAGGTCTATCATTCAGCGAGGCCCTCCTGTGATACTGTTCCGACAGCTTGGGACTCCTGAGCACTATGGGTGCTAGTACAACAGTTGCGAGCGGTTATTCGCGCTCGTCTGACGTCAGCGGGATGAGATCACCGACTCGGACATCGCCAGTGACGGTCAAGACGTTGTGTTCGATCAACATGACCAACAACGACCACTATCTCTCAACCTGAGGAACTCAACATGGATGCATCGCAACGAATCCCGGCCGTGATACTCTATGGTAGCGCGGTATGGACTATGTACTGGGGCTTCTTCATTGGACTCGACTCGACCGGCTTCGACGACTGGGTCAAGGCGCAGAAGGGAGGACACCTGCAGTTCTTGACTATCCAAGGGTGCGTGGAATGGTACATATGGCTATATACTTGACTAATATAATCTCTAGTCTGGCACTCGCAGCAGCCACACTCTCACTCGGACTCATTCACCAGATCATCCCATCAATACCTTGTACGCTCGTACCACCAGACGCCCTTTCCATTGCTGATGAGTATCATAGACATCCAGAAGGTCAAACGCACGCTTGGAATGGTATCCTTGCCGGTACGAGACTTAATATGGTCCTGCGCGTGCGTTTACTGAACACGCCACAGCTGGCGTTCACCATCAGCATCATCTACTGGCCACTCGTCCTTCTCGCCCCATCTCTGATTATGCCGCTCTCGAACGAAGGCATCCAAGTTGAAGGCGAACCTTCCTCCGCCGCACCCGTTCCGTTTCGGTTGGATCTGAACGTTGACCTCGCGCTACATTTCATGCCCGCGATCTCTCTGCTACTCGACTTTCTACTCTTTGAGCGGCAGTACTCTCCTCTCGAGATGAAGCGTCACGCGCCGGCAATGGCGCTTCTTATGGCGGTGTGGTATGGCTCGTGGGTGGAATACTGTGCATCGCACAATAACGGAACCTGTGAGTCTCGCCGCCGATTTCGAAAACGCCCGCGATGCTAATGCCGTTTCCAGTCCCGTACCCATTCCTGACCCTCAGCCCGTTCCCGGTTCGCATCGTTATCTATCTAGGTGTAACTGGACTCGCGTTGTCCGTGTTATGGGTCCTCAACCCCCTTCACCCCGATCGGCACGAAGTAATGGGCGCACGGAAGAGGGCGTAGCTCAACGGGCCAGGCCGGACATAGCCACGGACTGAATGTATTTTACTGTTTGCAATCCCTGATGTCTTCCCCGGGCTCGACACACCGCGCATGCGCTCTCTTGGCGGGAAGGGTATACAGCGGCCGAAGTCTCATCTCCTAGCGTACAGCGCTAGGTACAGCCAGTGGCAGTGAGACCGCTCTGTACATTCTTAGCAGGGTGTCTTGCAGTTACGTTCCGCGCTGGTTGATCGCCGCGAGCGATAATGCGAATTCCTGCGATGTGCTAGCGCTGCATGGCACCTCTTTCAAACGCCATATGCGGGCGGATATGAACTTGAAGTCTTCGTCAGACCTTGAGCACTTGAGTACGCGAAGTGCTCCCTAAGTGATGGCTGGTTTTTCACCCTTTTCGCCGCCTCGCTCACATCGTGCAATGACTAGATCTCACAGCAACCAGCCCCTTGTAACGGGATCAAAGCTCGATATGTCTCACATTGTCTGAAGTCAGCATATGGGTCACCTCCCGCCCAGGGTAAGGCTGGCGAAATGCTTCCTCAGCTGTGTCACGACTCGCCGAACGCCGGTCGACTGCCCCTGCCACTGCGTACGCGATGTCTATAAAGGACAATGGACGAACTTCTACCTCCCTCATCCGCTCTCTACGGTCACTCCTCGTCTCCATCATGAAGTTCACGACCCTCTTTGTTGCCTTCGCCGCCCTCGTCTCCGCCGCACCAGCTGAGGTTGAGGTCGCTAAGCGTGATGTCTGGAACCCTCACATCATCTACCCCAACCACAACTCCGTATGGAAGGTCGGCCACACTTTCGAAGTAGTCTGGTAAGCATCTCTTCCCTCCATCCCTGGCTCGCAATCTAACATGCACCTTCTTAGGGATACCTCCGACGCTCCTGAGAACATCAGTAACGGCGCGGCGATCTTCCTCAGGAGGAACGGCGAGACTTTCGTGAACGGTGCGTTTCCTTCATAGCTGCTCGCTCGGCTAGTTCTGATGTTGCATGATAGACCCTCTGGCGCTCAACTTTGACCTGCGCTCCGGCCACCAGTCTGTCACAGTTCCTGACTGGATCCGTCCCGGTAACGGTTACGAGATCGTCCGTGCGTACACCTTCGACCTATTCATCCGTTCTGAGCATGGGACTAATCGTATCTTGTAGTCTTCGGCGACTCTGGCAACTTCGGTGAGCCCTTCAGGATTGTCGGCAACCACCCTGGCCCGTACTACCACCACGATGGGCACCACGAGTGAGAGACTGTTATGGACTACTCTGCGCAACGGACGCTTTGTATCGGTTGATGTCTAGAACACCTATGTATCCCATGCCTCTCATGTACCTCACGATCATCTTTGTCACGCCCGTATCATGACTATTTCAATATGCTATTTATTCTGCCGTCGTATCTGCCAGCGTCTTTTCCCTCGGAAGGTGCAAGTCGCAAGAATAATACTGAAACGGCAAAATGCTGAGTGCCCCCGGCCTTTCGCTCACGATCTTACGGCGTGCGTCTTGCCCGTTAAGCCTTCGACAACCTCCGACTTCTCAACGTAGTTCACTCATTTCCCTCGGTGTAGTGAGCCAAACGATTCCATTGCGCCGTCAGTAGGATAGCCCAGCTAAGAGAATCCGTAATGTACGCATACAGATCCATGAAAGCACCCGGAAAGCGAAAGAATGTGTAAGTAAGAACAAGCCGCGGCGGTGCGCGTACCCAGGCCGATCTAGGGCGCGACGCGACACCAACCGTCCACAAGAAAGCACGTGTACTACAAGTCCATGCAATAGTCCATCGCCAAAGCCCAGAACAGTGTTCGCTTAGAGAAGCATGCCGAACGCGAGGCCGACGGTGGCGAGGATCGCACCGGCGTGCGCGCCAAGGGACATCGCGCCGGACGCGTTGGCGCCCGTCGTCGAGGTGGTGGACGCGCTCGGGGACGCAGCGGCAACACCGGCCGAGGCGGTACCCGACGCACCAGCGGCAGCAGTGCCGGAGCTGGCGGTCGTGCCAGAGGTCGTGGTGTTGGTGGAGCTGGTTGCGGCGAGCGTCGCGTTGGCAGCAGTCTGGAAGGACTCGAACGACTTCTCAGCGGTGGGGTTGACAGCGAACACCTGATCATCTACGTCAGCCAACAGTTCATGATATGGCCGCACGAGATCCTCTTACCATGCCCATACCGCAGTGCGAGACGGGGGACTGCTGGCCGCAGTAGAACCAGAGCGGGGTCGTGTCGTTCACGGTGATCGTCATCGCCGGCACCGAGGTCTGGTCGGCAGTCACGGGCTGGAAGCCCGAGGCAATGCCACCAGCCATCTTCGTGCAGGGTGCGGCGAAGGTCGACTGGGTGACGGTGTGGTTCTTCGGGAAGAAGACGAACCTGCGATTGATTAGACGGGGTTCTGCTGCAAGCATGCGACAAACGTACGTGACGGTGTCACCGGCAGCCGCAGTGACGGACGAGGGCGTGAAGCTCAAGCCAGACTGGCCGACCATGACCTGGTGGTCCTGAGTCTGGGCAAGGACCGAGGCGGCGAAGGCGGGGAGAGCAAAGAGAGCGGTGGAGAAACGCATGGTGATTGGTCTTGACGGAGAGTTACGTGCAAAGAGTGGAGAGGTTCAAAGGGGAGCTGCTAGCAGACAAGGAATGACAGAAGACACAGTCTTTCGCGGGTAGAGGCTAGCGAGAACTGGAATACAATGTCAGCATAGATCGGCACTGATCGGGAACATCGCCAACTCACCCGGCTCGGAAGGGCGCAAGGAAGGGGGCTCGAGAAGAGAAGGCGGGAGAAAGGAGACAATCCTGGAGTGCGGCAAAATGGCCCGCGCAAGCTTATATACTCTAGACTGGCTCATCTCCCGGCATCAGGCAACCAGGAAGGGCGCGTGCACAAAAGGAGGCGTTAGGCTGCTGGCATGGAGACGATAAGTTCCTTTGATTGGTCGGCCCTGGCGCTTTTCCGTCGTCAGATGGTCGAAGAGCGCCGTCGTGTCGCGAAGCCTACGCGTATTTGCTACGCAGCAGAGCGCTTACCCAGGAATGAAGATATAAATGGACACTGTACATGCACAAGCAGTACGTTCAGCCTCGACGTTTCCGCGCTGGAAACACGATGTTTCATCACATCAGTAAGCGGCGAAGACAAAGGGATCTATCAAAGCCGTCCTCATCACCTGGTCTTCCCACCAGCATGCTATATGTAAACGAGAAGCCCGGGGGCGTCGTAAGCATCGAGACCTTGAAGGAGCTCGAGGACGAGAGGACTATGTAGCCAATCGAAGACATTCGGGGAATGCCGGGCGCTAGGAAGAAGCCAAGGCCAGCGTCAAGTTGATCTCCTCTGAACAGACCTCGATCTTCAACGAGTCTCTGCTGAGTGAGCTGGCTAAACCGCCGCCGACACACAAGATGCTCTCTAGGACAGCCCGTACAGCTATTTCTGCGTTGAAACCCTCGTCTCGCGCGTTCTCTGCGTCACTGACAAGACGAGACCACTTCCTGAAAGTGAACCCTGAAGTATGTGTCATCATTATCGCTGCTTCACCCCGTACTTACCTAGACATACGACCGTAGACCTTTAATAAAGTGATTGAGACTCGCTCAAAGGACAGGGTCGTACTCGTTGATTTCTACGCGGAGTGAAGTACTCCCTCAACCATCCGACACGGAAGTTCTCATCTCACGATACAGCTGGTGTGCACCGTGCAAGAGGCTCTCTCCCCTACTGGAAGAGGTTACCTCCGACGAGAAGGTCAAGTCCGGCTCTGACCGTGCTCTTGATCTGGTGACCGTGGATACAGACGAACAGCAGGACCTTGCTATGCAATACGGCGTACGTGCCTGCCGCCACGCTGCGCACGTTGAAAGAACACTGACCCACTCAACTTAGATTCGTTCCCTACCCACGGTCATTGCCTTTAAGGATGGCAAGCCAGTCAACCAGTTTATGGGTGCAGTGCCTCCGCCTGCTCTCCAGCGCTTCATCCAGTCTGTATAGTATAGCTCATTGCCTGATATATAATGTGATCTACTCGTGCTCACGTTCACTCACCGACCCCCGCTGAGAGATGCCAATCTTGCTGAAGACTTTCTTCATCGGTTCTCGCACTCACAGACGCGTGGTTATTCTTTCCACGGGATTTGCCTCAGCCAAGGTCACAACGACCTCTCGAGCGCATCCAAGTGGCTGCTTCATCTCATGTGGGGGCTTGCCGTTGGTGCTGGTTAGCATGCCAAGGCTCTTTTTCGGACGACGGAGTTCCGTTTCGTACTTCTGCTTTGCAAGCTGGCTGAGAATATACTCACGCGAGATGTATTTCAACGTGCTCGCATCCATCGTTGTGGTTCAGTGGCGAGGATGTTGTCTCTTTCGCTTGCTTTGCTTGGCATATCATCTGTGCTTGCAGCGGACAGCGCTCCGTCATGGAAGTTTGACTTGAAGAACGCGACCTCGGGTATCGTTGCTCTCGAGTCTATCGTCGTCTCGCCTAACCTCGTCTTATTCTTCGACAGTGAGTCTTCTCTGTATAATGTACACACGAGTATGCGAGCTAATACACACACTCAGGGGCGAGCGACGACCCTCTTCAGATCAATGGTCACTCAGCCTGGGGCGCTCTCTGGGATCTTGAGACTAGTACCGTTCGCGCTCTTGATGTCCTATCGAACTCCTTCTGCGCTTCGGGCGCGTTGATCAGCAATGGCTCAATGGTGAGATGACCGTCGAGCACATATGGCAGCGTGCTGACTCGATGCATCGAACAGGTCAGCGTGGGCGGTGACATGCCTGGTATTCAACCTGCTGCAATGACCGGCAACGACGCGATCCGTATCTTCGAACCTTGTGCCGACAAAACTGGTGCCAACTGCACTCTCTTCGAAGACCCTACAGATCCGAACTTCACGCTTGCCATGCCCCGCTGGTATCCGTCGTCAGTTCGTATCTTTGACGGCAGTCTGATGATCATTGGCGGTGCGCGCTTGAGCGACTTGCCGCTCGCACTTTGACCTGACTCTCGTCTAAGGTACCCATGTTGCGGCTCAGTTCTATAACATCGATCCCGAGAACAGGTATGTATGTCTTTCTATATCACTCCTGCGCCACTGACACCTTTGGCACAGCTTCGAGTTCTTCCCGAAGAAGGACGGCGGCAAAACCCGGCCTTCTGCGTTCCTCGAGAGTCAGTATCAGTCCGATCGTCCCCATAACCGAGACTCATGTACTGTCCATCAGGGAGTCTCCCTGCCAACTTGTTCCCTCGCGGCTTTGCCCTTCCCGATGGGCGTGTTTTCATAGTCGCCAACAACCAATCCATCATCTACGACATCGAGCAAAACACAGAGACCATCCTTCCCGACATCCCGAACGGTGTTCGCGTTACCAACCCCATCGACGGCTCTGCCATCTTGCTCCCACTGTCTCCGCCTGACTACGTACCCGAGGTTCTTGTCTGTGGCGGTGCGGCGGTCGACGACACGATTCAAGTTGGCAACCTCAGCAGCCAGTTCCCGGCCACGGACCAATGCAGCCGTATTACGCTCACTGAACAAGGTATCAAGCAAGGCTGGGTCGTGGAGAGGATGCTCGGCGGTCGTATCATGCCCGAGTTGGTAAGTCGCTACACGTACTGCATATCCGCGATGCATACTGATCTATGACAGGTCCACATTCCCAATGGCCAGGTACTTATCACGAACGGCGGTCGTTCAGGTTTTGCGGCGGTATGGGACCTTGACTTCTGTCAGATGCCGCTTATACTGACCGGTATCCGATAGCTCAGCGGTGTGAAGGACGCCATTGGCAACAGTAACGCAGACCACCCAGTGTTTACTCCGGAGCTCTACACCCCCGACGCTCGCCTCGGTCAGCGATTCAGCCAAGAGGGCATGCCCACCAGCAACGTGGCGCGCATGTACCACTCAAGCGTGACTCTCACTCCTCAAGGCAACTTCCTTATCGCCGGCTCAAACCCGAATAGTGAGCTATCTGGAAGGCCTGTCTGGCTCTAATCGATGGCTAACCGATGAACAGACCATACTGTCGAAGGACCCAATGTCAAGTTCCCGAGCGAGTTCCGTGTTGAGACGCTCGACCCTCCGTTCATGTTCCGCTCTCGCCCTACTCTCTCGGGAGTACCCGAGAAGCTTGCCTTCGGAAAGACCTTCACCGCTGACGTGACCATTCCGGGCGACCTTGACACCAGCAAACTCCAGGGTAAGTTCTGCTTCATGGAGCATATCGGTCTGCGCTGACTCTGTGTACTAGTTGCGCTTATGGACCTCGGTTTCTCCTCGCACGCATTCCACTCGAGCGCACGCCTCGTCTTCCTTGACGCGAAGCTTTCGCGCGACAAGAAGACGCTCACGTTCACCACTCCCCCGAACGGCCGCGTGTACCCGCCAGGACCCGCAACACTCTTCCTTACGGTTGACGATGTCACGAGCCCTGGCATCATGCTCATGGCAGGCAGTGGAAATAGCCCTCCGACGTTGGAGTGAGGCGGCATGTGTTCTAAAGGATGGAAGTATCTGCGGCTTCTGTTCTGGCACGAGGACTGAAATTGTACCGTGTAATCATAGTGAGCTTGGTATTTGCGAATGAGACGGATCGGGATTCATGTATCTTTCAATGTTCTGCTGGCTCATCAAGCTGGGCTTTCTACGCTCGTGTGGTTGCGGCCGTCCGCATACGTTTGGCCACCGTTGGGCACACGCGAACGTGACCGTGACGCCGCGTGTTGACGACCAGCGACCATACGCGTCTTCGTCCCGGCCATCACCACTGTCATCTCCTGCGAATATACGTTGCCCATTCTCGAGTCGAAGCCGGGCCGCGTCACCCTTTCCACAAAGCTTGCGTGCTCTGGAAATTCGAAAGTTCGCTCAGGGCGACTCGAATACGCACCGTCGTTCATACAAGACACCTCTTCTTTCGGCCCGGTTTGACGTCGCTGACAGCCGCAGATCGCCTCTGTCAGTACTGTAATGCGGTTGCGCATGACCATGGCGCAAGGATCCAATACTCTCAATATGAACTTCACTCTCTCACCTACCCGACAATAAGCTGTGAAGCACAGTTCAACTTCCTTTGAGTGACTGGGTCTCCTGTGGCGAAGTTACGGGTGGACGAGGATACTCTTCTATCGCTTGCACAGCCTTGTTTCTTGACCGAAACAGGTCCATGTAGCAATCACTATGGACCACTTCTCAGAAGAGTAAAACAGCGGCATTACAGCTTCAACTTTGAAGCGCATGCATTGCGAACTCACCGGTAGCCCCTATCCGCGGTGTTCTTCACCTCACGCCGCAGCCTGGCACGTTCCAACTACTACAGCTGCCGCACATGCCTTGCTAGGGATTCTCCGTCGCTTCCTCTGCGCCGTCTAGAAAGACCCTATACGCGAGAACCCGCTTTCTCGTATAGGACGTCGATGTACGTGGACGAGTGGCTCTCGACGCTTTCAGTCACGTTCTCTTCTCCTCCGAACGCCGCCCATCTCACCAGATATCGGTCAACGCACGTACCCGAGCACCGATGCCGCGATTCGGACGTCCCGGTTCCATCTGGGAGACCAGGAGGCGTTATATTTGCGGCGTGGCGCACTTCTAGATGTCCTCGGCACACCTCTGCCCAGCCTCTGCTTCGCCAGTCGCGCCTCAGCGCATAACTCTGTCTCGAGCCACACACGTCCCCGCGCGATGCGCGCCCACACAATTGCTCAGCCGACCTCGACGTGTAGTCATCGCTGTGGCACCTGGTCCAACGTATTGCACGGCGGATGCGGATGACCCGCACTGACGACAGCTACGACAACTCTAGCCCCTGCCTGATCGGGCGCGGGGAGTCAACGTGAACCGTTTCGTACTCCTATTCTTCAGCGCCTATGCTACGGTGGCTGTATGCGCACACGCGAGTCCGGCAACCTTGTGGCGAGAGGGGATGATGCCCGTCCTCCGTTGACGCGGCCTCATACGCAAGTCCCCTCTCTCCAAAGGCACATTGCAATCTGATTAGTGCGCTCTGCGGACTTTGATTCCTCTCCATACGTTCAATCAACCGTTCAACGAACGAACGCAGCCTGGCCTGGCCCTTTCGCTATCGAACGAAGGCACCGAGGCCGCTTTTCGCACCCTCGAAGGTAAAAAGCCAAGATGGCTTACGCCCGCGCACGCGCAGGCGGCGGAAGGAGGGCCAGGCCGGAAGGATGCGCGTGAGAGACGAGAAGACAATGGAGGGCCGGGACTGTGGGCGGGTCCGCCTCCCTGGGCCGCCTTCACCAGACGCAGGCAAAAGGCCGGGCGGTCAAGTCGGTCGGGTTTACTGAGCGTTTTCGCGGCGGCGTGCATGCCACCTCGGAGCCCGCACGGAGACTTTCGCTGCGCAGGCTTTGGCCGTCTAGTCGGCCATTCCGGCGCGTCGCGTCGACATCTGCCGACATGGAGAGTTCTTTCTATTCAGACCGCCCATCCCGCTATCCGGGCTTCGCGGACTCCGCGCCTCTCCATACGCGCGTTCTTCTTCGGATTTCCTCGTCCTCGCTTTCCTGGTCCCGTGTCGCCATGTACAGGCACTGGCGGAGAGAAGGGGGTCTGTAGAGGGGCGGGAGAATGACGCTCGCCCGACGTCGACCTTCTACCCTGGACGTCCAAAGACGCGATACCGATTCCGCGTCGCGCACAGGCGAGTCAACACACGCGCCAGGCGCCTTTTCGTCGCCCAACCTCTCGCGGTGCTTATTGTCTGCGCATCCAGCACGAGTCGTCTCCGGCTGGGAAGAAGCCCAGCGAAAAAAATCCTGATCAATTCGCGGTGTAAACCTGTGTGTACGCTGCACCCGCGAGCGCGGCGCGCCGGATAACCCGACCGCGTACCATAGCGTACGACGTACGAGAACAGAAGGCCCGAATTGATGCGAGGCTCGACGGTCACCTGACATATATTGCTGTGCCGCGTACTTTCGCCAACAGAAGCCCCGCGCGCAGGCGCGTACGTGCCCGCCCCCCCTTTTCGTACTCGCCCGCGGTCCGCCCGCGGCCGCGCCCTGGGCCAGACCGTGTTGAACGGGCTCGCCCGCGCAGGGCACGAATGGGTGATGGGGAAACTGCGTGCTCGGCCCCGCGATGGCGGAGAAGTCGGACTCGCAAAACAATCCGGGCGTTCTGCGCGTATCGCGTTCAATTATGCGAGGGAGGCTTCGCAAGCGAAGTTCCGGCGGGCGCTCGGGGAGTTTATAGCGTTCGGTGCTTCTGTGCGGAAGCCTGTCCAGACTCGCGCCAGAGAACCGAGGACGTGGGTGGGATAGGGGCTGGCTTGATATAAGAGCCTGTGCCCTTGCGAGGGAGAAGGCTCTATCGAACGGCCTCTACGGCTCGAACTGCCCTCCACGTACCCACACATACACCTGTTCTGTTGGACCGCATCACTCCACACTCTACTCTGCGGTTAAAAGCTCTCGCTCAGACGTCTCTGCCCTTACCCCGCGCCACAACCCACATACCGCATCTCCGCCATGGCAAACGACTCTAACGGGAAGGACAACAGCTCACAGAACAAGGACTCGGTGTGTACCGTCTCTCGTACGATCCAGCTGGGGTATGGAGCTAACTCCACAGTCGCAGGGCAGTCAAAACGGCACGAGTGGCCAACAGGGCAAGGACGCGGTCTCGCCGTTCAACTTGCCCGCACCAACGCCCGGAGGTCTCTCTCCTCCGCCTTACCACAAGCGCAAGAAATAGACGCACATAGACACCGCCGCAGTGTAGTGTACGACGCCGTGAGTCCACTTGCACCTTGTTCTGATTCGGGACGAGATGAGCTGATGCGATACGGGCTATGCTAGGCAACGACCCGCCACGCCCCCCACACACCATGCCACACGCATCACATTGACCGCATCATACCTCCATCCATCCCGCATCACGGACGCTCTTCACTCATCATGTCGCCGTTATCGTCGTTGTACCACCACCGAAGAAGAAATCATGCCTCGCCTCGGGTTGTAAGAGTTATACACAGATCAAGCAGAAGACTTGGGTGGAATAGTCGTTGTCGTCTTCGTCGTCGCTTCTTGGGATACCAGTCGGTTCTTTACTTACTCCCCGTTCTTGTGTCTGTGTTCGTTTATGGTTTTACCTTTTCGCTTGCTACGATACCCCGTTTGTCGCTCTATGCGCTCCCCATAGACCTTGCTCTCGCAATGCACCTCTTGTTGTTCTTTCTCTCGATCGTGTGCACAGTTCTCCCTCAAAAGACGAATCCCTCACGATCTGGCCGCGAGCTGGGCTCGTCTAGAAAGCGATGAAAGCCATTACAGCCGCGCGGGGAATGCATTAGAGTTCTGAGCTATAGGACCCTTCGTGTGGCATGGACGTCAAAGAAGAAAGCAAGGCAACCGCGCGTCAACGCCTGGAAAAATAATCCGAGCATCGACGTCGCGTCGACTTGGCGTCGACACGTCTTGCCCAACGACCACCTCCACCTTCCTCACTCTTGACCCTCTGTTCTCTCTTTACGCATTGACTGCTTGAACGAAATCAACCTGTAAACTATGTCGACGACTTTCATCGGGTGTGTGTCGCGCACACGCGCACGGCCACCGCGCTGACGCTGCTCCGCGGCCCAGAAAGCCCATCTCGCTCATCTCGCACTCGGACGTGCGCTACCGCGGCATACTAGCGGGCATCGACCCCAACGCGTCGACGATCCAGCTCTCCAATGGTATGCCGCACGGTCCCCCAGTCACCCGAACATTCCAACTGACGTGTCTCTGTCGCGTGTAGTGTACTCGATGGGCACGGAGAACAGGCGGTGAGTTTGAGTTTGCCAGTTGGATGTTTACACGATGAATCCAATACGGATGTTACGAGCTGCGGCTCGATCTGTCCGAGAGCGCAAAACCCCATGTGGATGCTTCCGTTGCCTTCCTTCTGACCTTCGTCTCCATCTCTACCTTATAACTTCTATCTTTTCATCTTGCATCGTGGCTGATACACCTCCCCCCTCCTTCACACAGACCCGCCGCGCAGTTCATACCGCCCGTACCGGACCCGTATGAGTACATCATTTTCCGTGCGAGCGAGGTGAAGGACCTCTCGGTCGACGAACCCCAGCCGCGTCCGACTCTCCACGCCGATCCCGCCATTCTCGGTGTAAGTCCCCACCCTCCCAACGTCAAACCCGATCCCTGCGACGATCGAAAACATTCGCGGATAATATTAACACTGTCCGAGAGCGCTTAAAACCGTGTGGATATCCCGCTGCCTTCCTTCTGAGCTTGTCCATCTGTCACTGTCAATCATTGATCGCGCGCTGACATCCCGCCATTCCTTGATTATCTAGGCATCTGCTGCCCCCGTGCCTCAGCAGCAGCAGCCATACGGACAGTTCAACGGTGCACCGGGGTACGCCGCGCAGAACGGTGCGCCTCAGCAACGCGCGCAGGCCCCGCCTGCGGCGGCGGCTGCAGCGCAACAAGCCTCCTACGCCCAACGCGCAGGAGGCGCCAACAACTCCGTGTCGACGGCCGATGCCTCTCTGGAGACTGTTGGCCGCGCACTGGCAGATTCCAAGGCGGCTTCACGCCACGGCTCGCGCGCTGCGCCACCTGTAGCTGTACCCGCACAGGACTTTGACTTTGCCGGCTCGAATGCAAAGTTCAACAAGGAGGCTGTTAGCCCTGGGCCGGATCAGGACGAGGATGTCGAGCCGGCTTATAACCCCCAGCGGAGCTTCTTTGATAGCTTGAGCTCTGGTGCTGGTGGAGGCGGCAGTAGCGGTGCGCCTGTGCGTGGTGGTGGGCGCGGGGGACGCGGACGAGGCGGCCGGAACAGGCGTGAGGAAGAACGCGAACGGAATGTTGCGACTTTTGGCGAGCCGGGCGGTGTGGGACTTATGGGCCCTGGAGCGTATGTCGGCGGATGGGGAGGGTACGGAAGGAGAGGCGGGGGACGCGGACGGAGGGGTGGAGGTGTAGCGCAACGTTGAGGGCGCATGTTTTCGTGTAGTTCTGTAGTTTGTAGTTGGACTCGGACGTCGGAGGAGCGCTTTCGCATTGTTCTCGCTTGCAAATGAATACCTTTTCACGATACATGAATTCTGGCTTCGTGAGCCTAAGCGGCGTACGCTGGAAGTCATCCTACGGCCGCTGCTTGTGCACGGCGGAACGTGCGTGCGAGACATGACACGAGGCGAGTTTTTAAACCGGCAGTGACTGCCGCAGCGAAACGCCGTTACTCTCTTGTGTCCCTCCTCGTCACTTATTGCCACACCCGTCACGGGTGACTGCTCGCGCCAGAGATCCCGCCCGCGCACCGCGCTGCTCGTCGGACGTTGAAGGATACTGAAGAAAATAAACAAACAAAAGCCAATTGAATCGTGTCATCATCGGGGATAATGGACGGACCGCCACCACCACCGCACATGCTCTCGCCCAACGTCGCCATCCCGTCGCCGACGGTGCCGCACACTGCGCGGAAACGGCCGCGGGAGCTCGAGTCGCCCGAGCAGCGAGCCAAGCGGGAAAAGGCGACGGAGCGCCAGCGTCGCAAGCGGGCGAGGGACCGCGAGGCGCTGCTTCACAACTCTGAGCTCACGCCCATGGGCCACGGCGAACACTCGCCCGCACAGTTCGAAACCTCGCCCCTCGCTGATAATCACAGCCAGCTGCCCCCGCCCCCCGGCGAATTTATGCAATCCGAGCCTGGACCCAGCCAGCACCAGCCGACGGAGGAGGAGCTCGACGCGATGCGGGCCGTTGAGCAGGCGCACGAGGCTATCACCGGCCAGGTGCACCGCCAGATGCAGCACCAACACCCCCAGGGGCACGTGCTCACGCCTGCCGAGTTAAATGCAGAAGAGATGGCGAAGCGCGAGCGGGTGCGCATCGCGGCGAGGGAGCGCCAGCGCAAACACCGCGCGCTCGTCAAGCAGCGCAAGATGCGCGAGCTGGGAATTGATATGGGAAACGAGGTCATCCCGCCCCATATGCCGTACGATATGCCGCCGGGAAGCGCGGCGTATATGCATCAAGGGCATCATGAGGACGGCGCGGGCGGTATTCCTGGAGAGATTGTGCAGCCCCAGGGCGGCGCGATGTTCGCCCAGACGCTGCTGTTGGCTTTCGCGTGCGCGCCGCTGCTCAAGGGCCCCGTTCTCAGGAGCTTGGGCATGACGCAGGAGGACCTGAACCAGTTCGAAGGCATTATCGCTAATGCGTGGGATCAGTGGGATTATGGCGTTCGTATTCCCTTTTCTCCGTATGCTTCTTTGCATGTCGTGTTGACATGAAGTGCACTTTCAGCGCCGACAGTACCACGCGCATCAGGCTGCTCAGGCCGCTCAGCACGCAGCACAGGCGATCTCTAACGGTGCGGCTGCGGCGGCTGTCGCAGCAGCCGTAGGCGCAAGCGGTGGGCCTAACGACGATGACGGCGATTCGGGCGATGAAAGTCCCGCGCCCAATGACTTCCGCGCCCGCTTCCGCCAGTCCATTGCGCCGCCGCTCACAGGTTTGCCCCCGCCGCCGCCACCGCCCGCGGCCGTCATCGACCCCGAGCTCGGTCAAGGGCGCATCGAGGCCGAGGCGGTGGCCGATCATCTCGAGCGGTTCGAGCGAAGCATGCAAGGATAGACAATATCTTGGTGTCACCGATGTATGGCATTTCCTGTGTCTTGCAAGCGACTACTGTACGTTTCCTGGCTGGTGTTCGGCTACGGACGATTATCTCGTTTATATGACCCTCTTCTACTGTGCATAATATCCGGTTTCTCTTGTGCTGTACTGATACCGTAAAGTAGTTCTATGCATAGCCATGATCTATGAGAACTCTACGGCTTGCCCTTCGACTGCGGCTGGGAACAGTACGCAGGCGACAGGGTACAGGGCGTCCGAAGCGACCTGCGAGGCGCGGTCCAGACGCATCCATCGCTCGCGTGACGTCACGCGAAAGTAACTGGTGGCTCGCTCGCCCGAACTCGGGGTGGTAGATGGCGGCCAGGCCGCTGGTGCTCTCCGTTTCATGTACGCTGCCAGCTTAGACAGACACTCATGAAGATAGCTCTACATGGGTATTTGCACCGATGGGAATTGTTGCGACTACTGACTGCACAAGCACTGATGTCCTACACGATACGGCATTTACTCTTTTCCAACGTCCAAGGTGTGACCCAGAGTAGTCGGAATTCTAGAGTGGGGATTGGGCGGAGTCGGCATTCATCGAAATCCTGCGTCGATGATGAAGGAAAAAGACCAGCGTACATGGTATATGTTCAAGGCGTTCAAAGCCAGTCTGTGAGATATGTGAGGCTTGCTTGTCTGCTGGACGAAGTTCTCATATACAGTCCGGCTCTGCGCCTTGGAGCTTCCTCTCCACGAGATGCGTGCAGTGACAAGAGCGATAGACATCGACGCCCGTCCATGTGGGGTGCCTGCAGCGTCAGTCAGACTCTTCGCAGATCATAGACGCATCTCTGTCTATCCATGGCAGCCGGGGTTGAATCACGCTGAGTATGCTGAGTATCGGGTGTTCCTTCTTCATTATCGTCAGCTCAACCGAGATGGGCGAAAGACGCAGCCTGGAATACATACCGTAGATTCCGGAATGGGGTCAACGGGCTGCCAGACATCTACTTAGGACGACTGCAGCTGCCCGGAAATGATGTTAACA
This sequence comes from Peniophora sp. CBMAI 1063, assembly GCA_900536885.1. NCBI lineage: Eukaryota > Fungi > Basidiomycota > Agaricomycetes > Russulales > Peniophoraceae > Peniophora > Peniophora sp. CBMAI 1063. The sequence goes on from UWZB01000701.1 coordinate 88,215, forward strand.
AGTGACTGTGGGTGGAATGTCACGAGAGTACTGGCCTGTAATGGCTCGAATGACTACGTGAATGGAAAGCGGAATGATGGCGGAAACTGCACAAGGTGCCCGCTACGCCCAGATCTCATCGCAAACGAAAGGCGCGTGATCGTGTCCACCCTTCGGACATACCCGAGCGCTACTCTTCCGCTCCCGGCACGTCACGTTCAGTTCCTCCTCCATGCGTTCACCAAGGGGCTCATATTTTGTTTTCTCAAAGGACTGCCATACGATACGATAATGCCTTCTGGGACTGACACGAACTGCTTACGCACGCGGGGATCCCCAAGCTGCGCGTCAACCAATAAAAGTCCTGCAACTCCCTTTCCGCTTCTCATGATCATCGACCTTCCTCTCCTCTGATCTTCGCCAGCGTCAGGTCGCATACTTATGCATGCGAGCCACTATCTTGACCGCCCAGCCTACAACTGCCCGATTGATTTACGCGAGCATCATATAAGGTCCGGCGACACAATCGGCTCGGGCATCGCGGTGCGGCGTACTAGCAGTGGGGAAGGAGCACTCGTTCCTACGCATCGTCCATAGAGCCACGTCCTTTGGGTTTGGCTCCAAAGAGTGCCACACGATAGAACGGTATCGTCACTCGCTGCCAGCAGTTGGCCCGAGGCATACTTCCCTTCAGGCTCCCTAGACAAGAAGGATGAGGCTAGCGCTCTCAGAAGGCAGGGAGACACTGCTTCGGGTTTGCAGGCTGGTTGCTCGCGATCATGACGGACCAAACCAAACCCGTCGCCTTCGAGCCCGGAGAGTAAGCTCAGAGCGCCCCAAACGTGATTCCCCTGTGAGTAGCGATACTTAATGTGCTGGCTCCGGGCTTCTTCGCTCAGCATGGCGTTTCCCTCCCTTTCAGTGGTTCTCGCAGTTCTGGCCATCGCGGGGTCGACATATCTCTACCACCGACGCAAGTTCTCCAGACTACCTACTTTGGTCGACGGAGAGAAGGTTATCAAGGCTCTTCGAAAGGCGACTTCGGAGAAACGGGGATCTTGGGAGGTATTCGATGCCCTAGCCAAACGCCATGGTTCGTACCCAACTGCGATGCTTTGTTTAGGATCGCTTCTCACGACTTGCCTAGGTCCTATCTTCTCCTTCAACCTGCGTGGAACTCCAGTCGTCGGTATGTAACTCTAGCAGCCCCCGCTCTCAGATGCTGAGCATATGCAGTGCTGAGCTCTGCGTCACTCGGCTGGCAACTGCTAGAGAAGCGCGGAGAAAGCTACTCCAACCGCCCCCGTCTTGTCACTGCGTCAGTCACCGTACTGCATCGCTCATACTATGCACTATGCTGACCGCGCTTAGACACGAGATCTTGTCCGGCGGATTGAGAGGCCTCAGCTCATCGTATAATGAACATTGGAAGAAGTGGCGGAAGGTCAACGTTGCTGATCTATGGGCAGTCAGAACGTGGTCTGACGACTGACCGTTCAGGTACAACACGACGGGATGAGTGCTCGCCAAGCGCTCGTATACCGAGATCACCAGACTCTCGAGGCCGCTATCCTTCTGCGGGATCTCGCGCGCGACACTAGCCAGTACCGTGAGGCAATTCTGAGGTGACCTTGACATGCTTGTCGAACCTTAGCTGCTGCTATGTGCTCACGGTCTTCCAGGTTCGCCGCGTCCGTGGTACTCTCAATCTCATACGGTCGGCGCGTGAGCAGCATCGAGGACCATGTCGTGGCTTACCAAGTTAAGACCGCCCAAGGTGAGTGCTCTAACAAGGGTTTGAAGGACATGTGACTGATGCACATCTCTAGTCTTCTTGCAGTTGGTGACCTCTTCTCCACATGATATCATCCACTGACAGGAGTGTAGGGCTACGTGAACAGATCTTCCTACCAACCAATGTGCCAATCTCACGTCTTCTTTGACAGTATTCCCGGGAAGAACATAGTTGACATGGTACGCTTCGCAGCTCACTCGACATCTGTCTCGGGACTCAAGAGTTTTCAGTTTCCTGCTCTCTTACGATTGCCTGTGAGTATCGTCCGTGAGCTGCTGACCCCAATCCTTGACTTTCTTGCCAGCGTGCCTTGCAGTGGTTCCGTTGGAAATACGACGCCATGTTCGCCGATGACGTGCAGTTCTACCAGTCAATGGTAGACGACGTCCGACAGAGGATATCTGCTGGTACTCATAAGGAGAGCATGACATCTCGAGCCCTTGCTGACACAGATAGTGGCTTAACGCAAACGGAGTTATCATACTTCGTTGCCGCGCCTTTCGGGGCTGGACTTCACACCGTAAGTCCTTCGCCCCTGCACCGCTTCACCCAGATGATAGAGCCCTCCTACAGACTGCTGGAAGCATTCAATACGCAATCTGTATGTGAGATCAATAGGTATCAGATCACGCCTAATCACCTACTTCACAGTCGCAGCGTTGCTATACCCAGAGTCCGCGCGCAAAGCGCAACAAGAGCTCGACGAGGTGATCGGCAAAGATCGTCTACCCACGTTCGCAGACCTGGGATCTTTGCCGTATGTCTGTGCATGGATCAAGGAGGTTGAGCGTTGGCGCCCCATTGCCCCGCTTGCGGTCCCTCACGCTACATCGCGCGACGATGTTTTCGAAGGATCCTTCATACCAAAGGGTACTACGGTCTATGCGAACATCTAGTACGTCCGTTGTGCACTGTCCATTACCCAACTGATGCCTATCCTCTAGCACGATGATGCAGGATAGCGAGCTGTTCCCCGATCCAGACGTATTTCGACCTGAGCGCTTCTTGCCCGCGGGGGATCTTCCCCTGGATCCCCGCTTGCGCGATTTCACGTTGCCATTTGGTTTTGGACGTCGCCTTTGTCCAGGGATGCATGTCGCGTCGCAGTCACTGTTCATAGTCATAAGTCGGTGCGTAAGATTCTCGTGGGTCAGACACGAAGTTGATATGCATATAGTTTGCTGTGGGCATTCGATGTTTTGCCTTTCCCTGGCGCTCCTCCTCCCGACTCGCACGAATGCATCAGCGATGGGCTGTCCAGAGCTCCGCCCATCTTCAAGTTTGTTCTGCAACCTCGTACGCCAGAGACTATCTCCATCCTCGAGATGGAGGCCTCGGACGCCGACATACGCGTGAAGGAGTGGGAATGATGCCGCGCGCTTACGCGACATCGGCGCAGTGTATGTTGGGAAGCTGCACGTATAATGAACCTGGATTCGCTGTATATATTAGATAATGGAATTCGTGTCCCAGATTCTCGACCATCGTCAAACCAGCTGTGCTGTTGCGCCAGGCAAGGGTGGAGAGTGCAGAGTGTATGACGGGAATGGCGGCTTCAAGTTGTTCGCTCGCTGTATCGGGTCCGCCAATGATCGCTGAGATGCCCGATGATGTCCACTGTTCAATAAAAACTTGAACTTGCGCATGTTGCACGGAGGACTCGAGCGCGGCGGGCCAGGTCCATAAAGGTCTCGGGAAGATTCGAATAATGCCACACGTAGAGTGACTTGCTTTAACAATTGAACGTGGCCTAGCTGGTGAGCGTGTTGAGGCTGGGAGAGCATGACTGAGCGTTGGAGACGCTGGGCGCGGAGCACTCGGCTGGACCGTTCAATAGATAGCTGGTCACTTGCACATCGCGGTCCACTATCGTGTATGTGTACACATCCCGGTACCAGAATCCACTCCAATAGCATACATCGATTCTCAAAGCAGCCCAGAGTCCAACCGTTCCGACGCTCAGCTCCAAAGCAAGCACCTCTCCTCGTCGGGTGGGTTCATCTGCATCCAAAGTCAGCTCTCGAGTCCACTGTATGGTCAAAGATAGAGAGGCGTACCTTGCTCCCAACAGGACACCCCCAAGCCTCCGCAAACTCCTTCACGTTCCTTAACGTCCCCTCAACGCGGAATCGGTTTGGACTATGCGGGTCGGTCCTAACCCTCTGCACCAAGCTCGCCGGCTTGATACTCTCAGCCCACTGCCTGCCAGATGCGACGAAGAACAGCTGTTCCCTCGTAAGGTGGTCCAGACCAGGCAAAGTGTACTCGTTCCCGGCCTCCAAAGACGCGTTGAACTCCGCGCGCCATGCGCGGAGCGACTGGATGATACCGGAATCGCCGATGTTCTCGCCGGCAGTGAGCAGGCCGTTGACGTGCTCGACCTTCCCGTCGGGCCCGATGACCGTATAGTTCCCGTACTGCTGCTCGATACACTTCTGCTTTCCGTTGAACGCCTCGCTCGTGCTGTTGCTCCACCACTCCTCGAGCTTGCCGTCCTGGTTGTACATCCTTCCGCTCGAGTCGAACGCGTGTGTAAGCTCGTGCGAGGCAACCATGCCGAAGGCGCCGTACTGGAGGTACGAAGGCCAGGAGAGGTGGAAGAACGGTGGGCGCATGATGCCGGCGGGGAAAACGAGCTCGTTTGCGGGTGGGTTGTAGTATGCGTTCACAGTTGCGGGCGTCATCTCCCAGGCGGCGAGATCGCGTGCTTTGCCGAGTGTTTGCCACATCTTGTATACTTCGCTGGCACTAAAAGCATACGGGTCAATCAATGATGAATGCATGCAGAGACGAGGGAGGTGTGCTTACTCGGCAGAGAGCATGTTGTCGAAGTATGTCCTCTCATCCACCTTCACCAACGAATAGTAGTTGAGGAGAGCCCGCGCGCTTAACGTGTCCGGGCTCGTCGGGTATCCGACCTTGATCCTCAGCTTATCAGCCTTCTCCCCAGCCTTCTTCGCGCTCTCCTTGTCCATCCACTCAACGCTCTTGAGGCTTGTCTTGAAGCTCTCGATGATGCTCGAGATGATATGTTCGCCGCGCGCACGAGCGTCGGGTGAGAATGTCTCGCTCACGAAGAAGTGGCCTGCGCCGAAACCGAGGGCAGAGTCGACGGCTTCGACACAGTACTCAGCGCGGTCGGGCAACGCGCCGGGCTTGATACCCTGCAACGTCTCCGTGAGACGGCGCTTTGCCTTCCATGCGGCAGTCTCAGTGCTTAGGCGGCTCGCAAGCGCCAGCATCGGGCGGGTCGTGAGGTAAGCCTCGAGAGTGTCCTTATCGACATCGTCCAAAAGCTGGCTCAAGCTCGAGATGAATGGCGGATACGTGACGATGGCGAACTCGGGGAAGTTGCGCGGGTTGAACGACGCGAGGTAGCCGCCGAAGTCGAGCTGATTGAGTGTAGACGAGATGTTGGAGAGCGGGATCTTGTTGTACGTTCCGAAGGGGTCTTGAGTGAGCTTGTCAAGGTCCAGTGTCGCGTTTGCGAGTTTGCGCTCGAAGGCCACAACGTTCGCTGCGAGCTTTGCGGGCGTGGGAGGCGACGGCTTGTGCGGCTTGTCACCGTCGTCGTCGCCGTCCCATGGCGGCCAGGGCCACGGAGGCCAAGACTTGACCGTCTCCTCCGTCTCCTCGATGTCCAATACAGCCTGCTTCTTCTCGTCCCTCTTGACCAACACCCACTCGTCATCGACGACGTCCTCTTCCTTCTCCTCAAGAGCCTCCAAGAGGTCCTTCAGCACATCCTCGTACAAGTCGCGCATGTCCTCATCTTCAAAGTACTCCTTGCTCGGCAAGCCAAAGCTGAACGGCTGGTTGAACCAGAGCACCATGTGGTTGGGGTCGACTGCGGCGTCGCCGTCAATGCCCAAGTCGAAGAGAGCGGTGATGCCCTTGGAGTGCAAGTACGCGAGTGCGGCGCTCAGACCCTTGCGGCGTTTGCCTGCTTCGCCTTCCTCGCCGGTGGCATATATCTTCGTCCCCTCCTGGCGGAAGAGGCGACGCACGGTCCGCACGACTTCGCGAAGTGGCAGGTCACCAAACTTAGCAAGCGTATCCTCGTCCATGCAGCTCTCGTACAAGTCCCGCAACTTGTTCAGTAGCCTCTTCTCATCGTCCGCCACGAGCGCGGTCTCCGCCAATGCGCTCGGTGACTCGGCGTCAAGAATGTCGCGTACAATGGCCAAGTTCTCGTTCGATAACGACGCGAACTGTCCATAGCGGCCCTTATCGGCCGGAAGGGGGTGTGACCTGAGCCATCCGCCAGCTGCATAGTCGTAGAAGTTCTCGCACGGGTCCTGGGTCGTGTCCATGCTCTCGAGTAGGCTCGCAGCGAGCTTGACGCAGTCGGCGGTGAGGCACGATGCAGGCTATACGCGCACGTGAGTCAGCATTAGGAATATGGTGCGCAGAAGCAGTAGGTGATATACCTTCTCGGGAGGTGCAGTGGGGCCTGGAGCGGGTACGGCCGTCGTAGCAATTATAGTCGTCGGCACAGTAATCGTACTCGTAACAGTCACAGACCCACCCTCGGGCGTAGCCTTTAGCCGAGTCTCGGCTCCAGCGAATAAACCAATGAAGATAGACGAGACGATGAGGAAGAACAGTGTCAGAATCAATAGTAGTTGGGTCAAGGGCGTCAGTGGCTCGTGTAGGAGGTCCCCGAGCTTGGAGGACGTCGGTTGCTCATTCTCGAGCAACGGCGCCGTTTCTGATTACTTATTTCAGTATCTGAGAAGCATAGAAGTCGCTATTGCTGATTACCTTGGTCTGTCGAGGCCCTAGGCTCTCGGTCGGGGTCAGCCATGGTGGCCGTTCGCTTGAGAGGTGCAGTTGCTGTAGGCGCGCCGGAAGTCGTCATCTGTTGCGCACGGCGCCGGTGCCGCAACTGCGTACACGCGCTCCCGATCTGGATATGAGTTCTCACGCTTCGTTGCTACCGAGCCTTGCCCGAGCGCGAGTGCTCGTTCGCTCCTGCTCTCATGGGCTACGTCTGCGCGATACGCCATGGCGCTCTCAAGCGTGCACAATATAATGGAAGCCAACTGACAGGTCAATTCGTGTCTTGGCTACGTCCACGTCGCGAGAGGCCATCTGATGACGCGAGCGCTCGTCTCCTTGCTCGCTCAATCAGTCCACAACAGCAACGACTGGCGGCCATAAGCCGCCCGCGACCTATTCCTGACATTGTATTCTCGCGATCTTGACAGATGTCTCCATAAACAAGTCGACTTGCTCGAATAGGTCGGCACGTTGCCCGATCTTCAGGGAACATCACACGCGTTGTCGGGCGCAAAATCGCGGTCTCCAAGGACTTTGACATGTCAGAGCGTGTGATGTTCAACAGCGGGATGCAGAGACTGTATAAGAGGCGGTTTGCTTGCTCGGGTCTCCATCTCGCATCCCCCGGCTTGCCTGTCTGCAGCTGAACGTCACTCGTTTCTCCCTCACGCTCTTTTCCAACTGCCCGTTTCGCGATGCTTGCTCTTGCCCCGTCTTTCGTCACCCTTTCGCTTCTGTTCTCCACCGCTTACGCCGGGAAGAGAGGCCTTGCGTGGCCATGGTGTGAGTCCTTATCCATCTCCCTCATCTCTTTTCAGGACTAACGATGACAATACACAGATAACGCACCTCTCAACCCGGCCGTTTTCGCCGGTAGCGGCCAAGTTGTAGCCATGTGGGTGTTACCCTCTCTCACAACCCATCGACCCTTACGCTGATGCCTTCATCTAGATATGATTGGGAAACTGTATGGTCTCGTCATCAGTCGGAGCTTGCGCTTGCTCACATGACGCATCCGCATCATAGTACCAGCCCCCCTCCACGGACGGTACTGGCGGCCTCGAATTCATCGGCATGCAAGGATGCCAAGACTGCGACAGCTCGCCGCTCTCGGCTCTACAGAGCCGCGCGTCTGAGCAGGGATGGACCAGTGGGTTCTTCTACCACTATCCTGCACGAAATACTAAACGGAACTATGCACACAGCCGTCTTCAGCGTCAATGAGCCGGATATCCCGGGTAGCAGTGCCAGCAAGTCGCCTTTCCTTCCAAGTCCTCATTTCGCAGAGTGCTTATACGATCCCCCAGTGTCACCTTCCGACGCGGCTAACTGGTACAAGACCAACATCAACCCTCTTAACATTCGCAAGGCGCTCCCGGCCGTGACATCCAGCACATCCTGTGGCGAAGGTCTCGACTGGCTCTCGCAGATGATCTCCGCGTGCGCTGGGGCTTGCCAATATGACTACATCAACCTTGTGCGCCTCTCCCGCTCTGGCCTCTACCGCAAAGTCCGAGCTGACCACGCCTTGCTTCATAGCACTGGTACGGCAACACCTTCTCGGACTTCCAGTCGCACGTTGAGAACGCCCGCGCAATGTTCCCCTCGACCAACATCGTCATCACGGAGTTCGCCCTTTCGAATCCCACCAACGGCGCCTCCGATCAAACGGCATTCTTCCAGCAAGCCTTCCAATGGCTGGACAGTCAAGACTACGTGACGTTGTACTTCCCATTCGTTGCCACCAGCCCGAGTCTAGCCCAGGCGAATAGCGGTGGGGCGGATGTCGACACGAGCAGTTGTCTTTATGACGACAGCGGCGCTCTGAGCAGCGTCGGGCAGCTCGTACTTTCCTAAGTCTCAGCATTGCGTCGATCCGCAGGCCGATAACTGTCTGGGACGGTGTTGGGTGCTTTCTCTTTCTTTCTTGCAGGCATCTTTGTGGTAGTCGCTCGAAGCGCGTACGGTACCAAATGGGAATTCAATTCAGGAACCTCGTCTGCCGAGACTCGGGGGAGTCTCTGATCTAATGGAGTTTCCTCATTCACAGTCGAAACCTTCATCTGAGAGTTGAACGGCACGCCCATGCACTCAATATGTCCCTAGGTGCAAGCAATCCTCGTGCTAGCACGCAATACTGGGGTACGCTCGCGCCTCTTTCCTCCTCGACCAATCATACTCCCTGCACGCCCATGCGCCATGGTGCTGTACTCTGTCGAGGTTGGGACTCCGTCGCGAACCGTACTCCCGTTCACGTCTCGTAGCAGTGTCGCTGCAGCCTGCCGGGAATGGTCAACTCCCCGCACTCTGCGCCCCAAACCCCGACCGTCGAGCTTCACATGACCTTGCCTCGACCGATCCATGCGTCGTATCCTATACACACACTAAGATGATACAAGCGTGCATTCCGAGCCCTCCGACCGCAGACGACGAGAATGCGTTGTCGTCTCTGTCCCACTTCCCGAGGACGTTTCGCGCCGTGACAGGCTTCCTACTCGGTTCTCCTGCTTACGGGTCTAGCGCACGAGCAAGGGTATGCAAGCTTAGGATCATAGCTTAGACGTTCTTATCCACTACGGAGCTTGATCATCATAAAGGTTTACAATTTACATCGGTAGAGTCATCAGGGGGGCGCATCAAGTTCATGAACGGGTCGCGCGGATTATCCCTTCATCCGTCCCGCGAAGATCCCCTCCTTTACGTGCAGGACTATAGGAAGGTTGAGCACGGTGTAATCGTGGATGCTAACGATGAGCTCGACTTACAGTGCAGCAGAGGGTGATGCCGCCAGCACCGTTGCAGTTAAGGGGGTGGTCACTGGGGCACGTCGCGGGGAACTCGACGGTGACCTACACATCTCATCGTCAGCACGAGGTCACTAGAGGAGACGGGACGTTGTCGTGAGAGACGTACACAGTCGAGAGCCTCAGCGGGAGCAGGGTTGGCCGCAACGACGGCAGCGAGGGCGGCGACGACAGCGAAGAGCTTGAAGTACATGGTTGTTTGAGTGAGGATGAGCGTGAAGACTGGTTGGTGGTGGTAGAGCTGGCTGGAGTTGCTGTGCTGAAGAAGGTAGAGCTCTCTGCAGCCAGGCTTTTATACAATTTCCAGCGGCATCCCGCGAGTCCTTGACAGTTTAGGGTGGTGAGGTATCGGCTCGGTGTTAGCACTCCGGTGCGCATGCGATGATGATGCACAGGCAAAAGGCAAAGGAAGTGAATACCGAGAGACGATCGTGCGTGTCGTTTGAATGAGAGCTCTGGTCAAGTGGCCCCAGAATATGGTCCAGGATCACGAACGGGTGTGATATGCCGCGATAATATTGGCTATGAACAGCCTCGATGCTGGGTGCTCCAATAGTCCGTGGACCTTCCGCTCATCTTCCAGCGTACTTGCTGATGAAGAGCGGCATTTCATATTATTATTAGTATGCGCTCACCCGACGCTGGCCGCCTGCTTCGGATCACTGCAAGCCATGCAGGGCTACATGACGATGCTGTATATGATGGCGGTGAAGGTTTCCAAAGCCACCCTGCTGGGACGTTTGCGCTTTGACCGTACGTCGCGCGTGCTGTCTTGCCCAAACCCTAACCAGCCGGGTAGGCCTGATAGTTGCCGAGCGCCGGGGGATCGTGACCCATGCGCGCACTGAATGTGTGTTTCGAGGGTGGGTTGCTCGGTGCTTCGGTGATGATCATCACCAGTTCACTTTGCGAGTGCATGCCGAGCTCTTCATGCGGAACAGCAATAGAGCGAGGGATATCATCACGGGTGAGTTGCATTGTACATTCGGATATGACCAGGTAGGCCTCGCGGTCTGCGCACAACCCACGGAAATCGTAAACTGTAATCGCCGCCCTCGTGTAGTACTTCCGAAGCAGGTCCAGAACAATAGAGCCAGTACGCTTGACTTCACACATGTATGTGCGAGTAAAACCCAGAGAGAGGAAAACATCCCTCGAGACCAGCCCGCCTATGTCATCACGGAGCATCGGACGGCGTCAACGCAGGGCTCTCGTGGAAGCGGGCCGGCGCGGATATCAACGCGATCACGTGAAGGTGGCTAAATTCGTCGCGCTCCTGTTTGTTTTCTGCCTTCATGCGTGTTGCACGTCGAACGCTCTCGCAAGAGTGGCTTCCTGAAAGTAAATGCTCATGGCTGCACACTCTCTCCTGGCATGAGTAACCCCAAGTAAGGGTGCCATTCGATACCATATCTGTTCCAAACCTTACTGTGCGCGCGTCTCAACATGGGCTTCTGGCATCCGCCCCAACACAGGAGCTCCATATTAATCGTCAGGGCATCATTCGAGAATCATCGTACCTGTAGGAATGTTGTGCTCATGTGCTCATCCAAGATGTCTATCAATGCCTGTATCATCTTACCGAGAATTTATAGGTCTGACTACACTCGAACTCTTCAGCGCCACCAGCAACCCGAATCATCATAGACTATCGTCGTCATCTTGCGGTCTGAAGGGATCATATCTATCCTCTCCATCCAGATATGACAGGCAACGCAACTTACTGCAAAGTTTAGCGCATGGACGTAGTCTTTGATGGTCTTCCTGAGAATCGGCCTTCGCGGCGACTCCAGCGCTTGTATCATGATGGCACCTTGAACAGCGGACTCAGGGCTTCTCAAGCGCAAGCCCATCCGTCTGTCATCATTGAGTGCAAGCACTCGCACAAGTCTTGGACGCTGGAATACTACGTCACGAACATCACAATGATGGCTCAAAGCGTCGCGGCCCGCGGGGAGGTGTAACTGGTAGGCAATCCCCGGCGGGATAATGTCGTGTCATGGCCGTCTTCAGTCGGTCGTCCTGCTAGCGCGCTACGCCAGGGATCACATCACATAACGCCTTCGGTCCGGGACAGTGACGCCCAAGTTTGCCTTTGACGGATGATGATACGACAGATCAGGTTTGCCGATATCGCCACGCTTCCCGTCTTATAAGGCGCTCTGACCAGAGCGCCGGCAACGCGATACAGCTCTGACGGTCGCCGCCCCTCATGGTCAACTGGACAGATCCCCACACTCTGTTCCTCCAGACAGGTACAGTGTTCAGAACAGGCCCCGCCTAGTCTTAGACTGCTCCGTGACACCCTTACAGCATCTCTGCAAAGAGTAACTTTGATATTCAGCGGGATATACTTGTACGCTCCTCACCTTGTCCTCATGCGTATGCGTACTGACGGGCCTCTTCTAGCTACGAGTTTATACTGTCTCTGCCATATGACTGGGAGGTTCTGAAGCGGATCCGAGGACGGCCTACTGCCCTGGTCGGCAACACCGTATGTGGTCCTCCAAGTTATGATGAAAGACGACTACTCATTGTGACAAGCTGTACCTCGTCTGCCGATACCTAGCCCTGATGAATGCTATCTGCTCGTGCGTACTCACAAGCGGCAACACGACGATCTCTTGCCAGGTGAGCTAGCTTCGGCCTCTACCTCCTTTGAGACCTAATTCATCCTTTGAAACAGGCGCTTCTGAGGGCATATTCGGTACATCTATGAGCACCGTCCCTGCTGCTGAGCGGCAACCTTGACGCCGGTGTACAGTTCTCCGCAGTCATCGGGATTGCGTGCGCTTCGTCCTTGCTCTTCGTGCGCGCGTGAGTGATTCATCACGCCACTTGCGGCTCTGTGGCTGAATCCCCTTCGAACCCAGTGGAATCATATGGAGATGGAACACATGGATCGTCGCACTGCTTTCCCCGTTCCTAGTAGCAATCTTCGCTACAGGTATTCGAAGTGAGTTGTCTAAAGCAAATGAAGCGGCTTGCGCGCTTTTGCTCATCACATGATCATTCATTACAGCGGTCGTTCTGGTGGGCCCAGTCCCTATCTGTCGTAGTTTCAGCTGAACCATTCGCGTCGCATCAGTTCTCTTCCACCTTCGATCCAAATATAGGACAATGCACGCTCAACAGCGCCATTCAAGATCGAGCCATCTCTATCTCCGTCTTCTGCGGAGATCTCACTCTACTCACCTTCATCCTCATAGGCCTCCAAAGAGGCTGGGGAGGAACGTATAAGTTCCCCTTGTGGTCCATTCTTTGGAATCAAGTGAAGTCTCATACTGTGCGATTCTGGGGTAGACGGTTGATTGAGACGTATACCGCAGGGGTTATTATACTTCGTGCTTGCTGTTATGGTGGAAGTCCCGTTGATGGCAAGCAACTACGCTATCCACCGCTCGCTCGTGCCATTGTCATCTTACGCGTCCACAGGTCTTCCTTCTACTGAACCTCAACGGTTAGTCCTCCACTCTGTCGCTGTCAGTGACAGAGCTCATGAAGCTTTCATCGCGGAGCAGAGATTATGAACGCGGTATGCCTCTTTCCTTTGGGCCGAACTTGATCAAGGTTCTGACGTTTGCTCGACAAACAGATCTTTGTGGTGCCCGCAGGCAAGTTCTCCCGTTCGAACATTGCTACCATTGCTCATCCTGAACCGATCGCTGTACCCCTAGTCGTGATGATGCAAGTTCAGCTTTTCGTTCTCGGTTCAACACAATGCTGACATAGATACCCTCAGGGCTATCGGATCGACGCGTTTTCACCGCGACTTGACCCAGTACACCAGCGGCAGAATCGCCTGGACGTAAGTCTCGTACGCTGGTTGAGTGGACTCCGCTCACGCGACGACCCCGCAGGATGAGAATGCCTGTCCACCGGACCAAATTGTTGGAACGTGACACATTCGAGTTGGGGGAGATATCTCCCGCGCCTGTGCCAGGTATGAACGAAGCTTCGGGAAGGATAGTGATAATCTCGTGATGCCATACTATGCATATTCGCAGATGCCTTATGACAAACACCAGTCAGATATCGGAGACCAACATCTATGCGTAATAGCAGCAGTAAGCAGTGGTGATGCAATATAAGTTGATATAGAGTATGTCAAGCAGTCACTAGAAGAGCCCAAAGAACCTGCCCCTCTCCTGCACGTCCCTCCTCTTTCCTCTGATGCCCCACACGCCCCAATTGGTCTTGATCATGACCCGTGGATCGAAGTCCGCGACCTCCCACTTCAAACTCCCGAACGCGTTCTCTCCGGGTGTAAGCACCCAGTCGAACTCGCCCGCCACACCAGGCGTCCGAGACAAACTGCGCACATCCCGCTCGACGTCCGTCGGGGAGAAGCCCGTCACGAAGACGGGACATTTCGAAGCGAGGATCGCAGGGAGCGCGGGTCCCCATTCGGTTGGCGATTGGGACTGTAAGAGGGGCTCGCCCGTTGTGGGATCCACAGCATCGGGGTTGGGCGTCGGGAAGCCAAGACCAGGCATGAAGAGGAAGAAGACGTCGGTATATGGATCAAACGTCTCAGCGAACTGTGCGTGCACGTCGTTGTAATGACATTGCATGCCGGTGATGGTCAATTGGTGCGTATACGGCACGGTGTAAGACGGG
>UWZB01000701.1:102218-155805 GCA_900536885.1 Peniophora sp. CBMAI 1063
GGCCGTCACGTGTGCGCCGGTGTCGTTGGATCGCAGGAGGTGTAGGGGGAGTGTAGACGTTTGGGGTGTATAGAGGCTTGTCCTCCTTCTCCACGGGTGGGCTGGGTTTGACATCCGAGCTCTTCTTCGTCTCGTTCTCCACGCCCGCGCTCCCATTGGCGTTCGTGTAGGCGGAAGACGGACGTGGCAGTGACACTTGCGGCCCGATGAAATATATGTGGAACAGTGCGGCAGGGAAGAGCAAACAGAGTTGCTCCCAGGCGTGAGGCGGGAGTGCGCTCTCGTGCCGGGCGCCGAGGATGAAGATGCGCATTTTAGGCTTGTGCAGGTTGGCCTCCTCCGTTTCGGGCGTACCGGTCTTGCCATGAAGTGTGTAGCGCAAAGCTATCGTAACGAATGGAGTTAGTGGAGGGGTAATACATATGAGAAATAGGGTAGCTCACCGGCCAAGGACCGACTTCCCTCAACCGTCAAGCGCTGGTTTGACATCATGAACGGCGAGAATTGATGCAGCACGCTCCCAACCGTGATGGGATATGTCAACATCTTGCTCGCATGTCTCCTAGCGCGTTCCGTGTCCATGCTCGCAAAGTTCCTCGTATACCAGAACACGTCCCAATTCGAGAAACTGACTGCCGCATCGGGATCTTGCTCGCCCGGCATCTCGAATTCCCGGAGCCTCCGGCCAGAACGAAGATCATGCTCGTCCTCGTTGACTTCGCGGAGCCGAGAACAGTACCGCTCGTGCTCCTTGTCCTGCGCCCAATGTTCCTCGCTACAGTGGGTCGGCCAGCCGCAGTCCGGGCACTCAAATGACACACTCCTCGCGGAGTGAAGATGCGGCTGTTCGAGGTCCAGTCCGGCATCATCCGCGCAGACGGGACATGGCGCGAGCGCTTTGACAGCATCTCCTCTCGCGCGTACGGCCGGAAACGGAGACTTTGAGAACGGATGGAAGAGGTCGTCCTGCGAGAGTAAGGGTTCAGGGTCGGGCTTGAACTCCTTATTTTTGGGCCTCAAGAAGTTGAAGAGAGTGCGAGTTGTGACTGTAGAGGATACATGACGGCGCACGGCTCGTGCGTAAACCGCACGTTGGATGACGGGTCGGTGCATGAATCGACCGCGAAGACGCGACGCGACGCGTTCGGTGCAGCTCGGCTTGATGTTCTCACGCCTATGGCGGCTCTGAGATGACAGCGCCGGTCCGCTTCTTGTACTTGACCACAACCACGAGAGTAGTTCAGACCTATATACTTGCGCCTACACGTCTCCTAAGTATCCTGCGAGCCTTCTTATGGAGCCGCCATCTGGTTTGGCATGTTCCACCAGCCTTCAACTTCGGAGAGCGCCTTTGCGATGATGAAAGACGGTCGCTCGCTGTATGATCAGGTGGTACTGTGCTGACATACTTCACACGCTGAACTATTGATACAGTCTGCAGTTGTAGAATAACATGTCGCTCCCCGAAAGTTACATGATATGAGCTTCAAGCGGTTTCAGAAGTACGATGGGCCTTCAGGACGCCCTCATACGCCTTCCTCTACCCGACGACCGTGAGCAGCATCGTTCGCAGTATCCTCAGTATCCTCTGGGAAATGGTCGGCGAGCAGTTGTGGGCTCTTAATCTAGGACACGGAGGTCAAAATCGGCCAACCTCCGTGCTTCTGTACGCTCACAGATATCTCGTGTGGGAAGTTGTCCGTCCCGTCGTACTCTGAATCTCTCGCGATTACCTTCTGTCGCGACAGCTCGACGTGAAGAGAGGGTCGATGCACCTAGACAGCCACCGTCAGCATAATGCAAGAGCCCAAGGACTGCAGACGCACCGAGCCTCCATCCCGTAGAACTGACAGACCCCGGCTGTGATCTCCAGCTATAGTCAGAACGCTGACGTGCGCCTGTGTCCCAGTGGATCTCAGAGAAACGCGACCGTTCAACCTGCAACATAGTTCAAGATCGACGTAGTAGTCATGGCTATTGCACGCACGACGCCAGCAGAGTATTGGAATAGACTATGTTGCCGTGTCAGCCGCGTAATCAATAGTCAAGTCTGGACACGTACGTTTGGCGAACACCATTCCTACACTGAGGAAGGCCGCTTGAAAGCGACATGCGTGAGCCGACTCCGCCCACATTGTCGTGGGAAAACGTACGTGTATCTGGCAATGCGAATAACTACAATTGGGTTCAGGACTTGAATACTAAGCACGGGGTTCGGGCTCACCAGAATCAAGCCAAGGATGCTGACCATCCTGCGAGGAGAGGTTAGCGAGTGAAAGAGAACCAGTAGGGCGCACTGACGTTGTCAACAGTCCCGTTTCTGGTATCGCGATGTCAGCTATACCCAGCAACGAGAGAGGTAGCCCAATCAGACGACGTACCTACGGACCAGAGCATGAGGCGCTCGACCATCTTCCGCGACCTAAGGACTCGACTGAGGACAGTTGCAGGGCGGGTATAGGAAGGATACTACGAACCTTGAGATTTCTCCGCGGGCGCGATACAGAACATACACGAGCATCGTCGTGTTCAACACGTCAACGAACGCTCCTGAGGCTAGAGTCGTGATCACGAGCCACTTGTATCGCTCAATTGACACGATAATGCTGCGGTTCTGACTGAGTACCGCAATAGCGATTGAACATGCAACTCGAAGCAGCGACGCAGTAGCAGAGACGGCTGTAATCCAGATGTGCTTTCGCCTCATCACGTAGACCCTCCACGCGAAGAATAACTGGCCGCCATCAGTTCACGCTGGTACGGGAACAGGGATTCGCACTCACCTGAACGGGCGCCTGCGCCAAACTACCCACTGCAATGGAGCTTGATAGAGCCCAGGGAGCGAGCTCGAGAGAAGCGAAGTCGCCGAAACCGTTGATGGTGGCGTTGTAGATGAAGCCGGCGACGAGTCCATCGTGCACAATCTCCACCACCCTGCCGTCAGATGAGCGTCTTCCCGTTGTGGCTCTGACTAGTCGGGCTCACAGTACGAATACTATCTGGGAGGCGTGTCAGATTATGACGCGCTGGCAGCTGGAAGTCTGACTGACCAAGACTTTTATCCAATGGCTATCGCTGCGAAAGTCCGACTGGTAGTATATGAACGTCTGAACGGCAGTGATACCAGAGAGGAAGAAAGCCATGAAGACGCCAATTTCGAGGGCGCCAAGACTGGGCCCGAGAGACGGAAGTACGGGCGGCACTTCGAACGTGGACATAGCGAAGGACGGGAGGGGTGCAAAGGGAGGCACGGAGCGCTGCCGACTTGATAGGGCTATATCCTAGGATAGGCAGCTATCCTGCGCGAGGAACGGACGGTATGCATCGACTTGGGGCCGAGTTAATCTTGGTTCGCACCCTACAGGAGTTGGCCGATGTTTGTATCCGGGTTCGGCGGTCTCGCAATGCCTACGACGCAGTGCCTTCACCGTTCGATCAGTACGCATGAAGATACTGGCATGGAAGAAGCTCATCAGAGTTTGCGTTCGACGCCACAGCGACATAAGGCGGGGAGCAACCGGCCAAGATCGGGTTACACGTATATCACCGTATTCGCCGAACTACCTCTCGCTTTCCCAGACCTTCCGAGTGTGTGCAGGCCGGTAAGCGTGTGTGCATACATTCTTGGGCATTTCTGACACGAGGGCGACTCGGATGTTTCAACATGGCAATAGACGCCAACTGAAGACCGCGGCCGGGCGTTATATATCCCGACAGATAGTGACGCGTGATCGTGTAAACACGAGATTCGGGCCGAGCCATCCGGCGCTTTCATCCCTTCAGCCTTAGATTGTCCTTTGCCTCCCGAGCACTCTCTGGCGCTGGAACTTGGACGTATGATTCCACGCACCACCCTACTGGAAAAGAGCAGTGACGAGGAAACTGCGAGCATGAGGGTTGTCGCGGGGTGATGCATGATGCATCATCACCCGTGTGAAGCATCAAGCAGACGCCTGGCGCACACCGCCAGTCCTTGCGATCTTGCCCTGGGCAGTCTCTTTATTCACTGCTGCGCAAGGCCACAGAGAGTTCCAGTCTGACCGCCCGCAAAATGTCAGATCCTGAGCAGGCGAGCCTGAAAAGCAAACCGGAAGCGGGGATTATTTGATCGTCTGCTTGACGAACCCACGTGATCGCGTTGACCGTTCGTTCATGCGACGCGTCTTGGACGCGTTCTGGTCTCCCTCCGACCGCGACGAGGGACTCGACATGTTCATACAACCGCCCAAGGAATCGGAGCCTGGAAGAGCTTCATACGGAGAGGCATACGCCGAAATACTAGCCGCCCATAGGCGGAACCCACACACAGCTGCCGCAAGGTGTGTATTACCACAATATCTACTACCCCGTTATATCGCGATATCGTCGCCACACGACAGCCGCCATATGCCTGTGCGCTGATACTCATACTTATAGTGTAGTGCTACTATGCGCACCGGATGTTGATGCCCTATGTGCCGCCCGAATGCTGGCCGAGTTGCTCAGACACGACGATGTCACCCACCGAATCATCCCTGTGGCCGGCCTTGCCCATCTGGCCACAATACGCGACGAGCTAATGATAAATCCCGCAGTAAGCGCTACCCTTACACCGATAGGTCACCAAACCACATTGACTGATAGAACGTAGATGCATACTTTAATCATGCTCAATATGGGCGCCGTTCTGCCACTCGCTTCAGAAGGTCTCTTCGGCGGATGCCCGAACTTGACCGTGCATGTCATCGATAGTACGCGGCCTATCGAGCTTGCGAACATGTTCGGAGGTGTGGGAAGGAGTGGTGATGAGGAGGATGAGGAGGATGAAGCGGTGGGGGACACTAGGGTCCTAGTCTGGGCGGACAGTGGTGCGGACAAGATAGAGGAACTGCGAACGCCATGGCAGACTGTACAGGTGTGTACCGCGTCAGCTGAGCTACTTGTTATGGGGGGACGCAATCTCAACGAATGTGTCAGTGGGCAGGCGAAGACTATGACCCGTCCGACGAAGAAGATGATCTGCCGGACATGGATGACGACGAAGAGGACGAGGAACTAGAGGACGAAGATGAGGACGAGGATGAATCCGGCAGTCCGACACGAAAGCGGCGAGCACGCGGCTCTCCGTCGCGCGCGAGGAAGCGACATCGGCCAGATGTACGTCTCGATTGTAATGAAGACGCTGTACATTGATCTGATATCGAGGCGTGTAGAAGGATCGCGCCGGTTTACCTACGCGAGACGAGATGGATATGCATCGAGCCAGATTGGACAAATATGAGCGAGCGGGATACTCGTACGGTCAGAGTACGGCCGGTACTGTGTATGTCCTGGCTACCATGCTCGAGCGCGTGGACAATGACTTTCTATGGTGTGTGTAATTCCCGGTCAGATTGTTACTACAATGGCTCAATGACGAACTGATTGCCTCCAGGTTAGCAATTCTGGGACTCACGCACCAGTACCTGACTTCTCGAATATCACGGACAGCGTATGATAATATACGCTCACTGTTGGCCGACGAAGTTGCTCGTCTGAACGCAGCGCCACCACCTGGCGACCCTCATGCACTCGCCGCACGAGGACCTGACGATCACGGTCTTCGAGCAGTGGATGAACTCAGGTGAGCACCCCTTCATTCATCAAGGCCACCAAGCGATTGGCTCAAGCACACCGGCAGGTTCGCACTATGGCGCCATTGGACGCTGTACGACAGTATGCTCCATAGTTCATACGTAGCGGGCAAGCTCGGTGTCTGGAAGGAAGCTGGCCGAAAGCGACTGACTGGGCTCCTTGCTAAGATGGGGTAAGCTATAAATGCAACATGTCAGACGCGCGATGTTGATTTACTCGACAGGTTCTCCGTACTTCAGACACAGCAGTTGTACGCGCATATGGACACAGACCTCAAGAAAGCGCTGCGGGAGAAGCTCGATGACATCGCGCCTGAATACGGTCTACTTGATCTCGTGTACCCTTCCTTCGTGAGCGCCGTATACATACTACCCCGCGTGCATGTTTCTTATTATTGTGCTACCACAGGTCCGATGCCACGGCTACGCGACCCCACCTCTCTCAGCGGCCGACGCCGTAGATGGTCTCTCCGCCTTACTCGATGCTGCGACAGGGGTTCGCATAGAGGTCGAAGTGGACGGTGCACGCCATGGTGGCGAGTGGTTCGGCGGAGGGAAAGTATGGCGAGCGAACGGGCGGTGGAATGTCACCGATGAGGAGGGCGGCAAAGCCAAGGGCCAGAACGGCGAGGGCGCTGACGAGGCTGCGGCTGCAGAAGATGAAGAGAACGAAGGAAAGGAGAACACGGAGTTCACAAAGAACTTCTGGAACGCCTTCGACGCGTTAGCTGAGTAAGTCCACCTCCTCGAAATCCCACGTGATCGTGTCCCACAGATACTGACGTGCGGTGCCCAGTATTGAGCGCCTGCATGCGGCACTTGGTCTCGCGAAGGCAATTCACCGGGCGACGACGCGGCAAGCGAGTGCGCTCATGGACCGTAACGAGATCCGTGCTGCTCGAACGCACCACTTCGTCCCATTGCGCCAGGGTCCGGACCTGCCATTATTCGCGCACCCGGGTTTACTCACGCGTCTGGGCCTGTGGCTCACGGATGCTCTAAGAGATCGGATGGCTAGTAGAGGTGGCAGCGGCGGTATTGGAAGAAGGAAGAGGAAGGGTATGCCCTTGCTGTTAGCGTGCTGGCGCGAAGGAAAGGGGACGTGGATGGTCGTTGGTATCTGCGCGAGCCTGGAGTTCGGCGAAGTGGAGAAGAAGTGCGTGTCGTGTCTTTAGAGACATATCTTATGCATGCACTGACTGTCAACGCTCGTGCAGTGACTTCGGTCTGCGCTTCGCAGATGCCAAAACTACGAGCCATGCTCGTACGCGTTTGGGCGCGTTTGACACGAATGTTGTGGAGGTCAACGAACAGGACTTCGACCGCTTTGTTTCCGACCTTGCGTCTGAGGCGCATTAGCCTCTCATTGGCCTTCTTCTCAGCCACATTTGCATGCACTCTCGTGTAATCGCCACTGCGTGGAAGTTTGAATGTTCTACGATCAACGTTCAACGTTCAACGTTCACGTATACAGTGGGGTAACTAAGCCGTTCGCGCCGCCTTCGCCATCGAAAGGGGTTCAGCACACAACATTAATGATGTTCCATGCGTACCTAAGAGCAAAGAATAAGGTGGTAATTTCTCTAATATCGCAGGCGTACTTACATAGGGCATCGAAGTCGTGGCGCGGGTGAACTTCGGAGCGAACACTCCCGTCACTACGCCGCTGCTCACGCATCAATGTTCCGTCGGTCAACCCGAATACGTTGTATCCACCCCAGACTTATCAGCGCTTGACAACGAGAGCCTTGCGGCCCAGGCCCACTGCATACACTGCATGAAGATTATGTATCTCTTGGATACCATGCAAACAACGGTTTTGTTCACGGCGCATCTTGGTCACAGGGGTCCCAATTATATAGCTATTGCGCCTATGGGATGAATCTTGAATACTTCAAAGAGAGAAGGTCGCAAGTCAGCATCTTGCGCCCTTCGCTACTGACTTATCCTCTTTGATGTCAGGACACGTCACTTGACTCGTGAAGTGCGCTGACGAGAGCGAGTATCCCTTGCAAAATCGCCTTTATAAAAGGGTAGCCAGGTAGCTACGGGGATTACCGACATCAGCTTCCGAGCGCCTACCACTAGCGCCTTCCGGCAAGCATACGGTAATCCGGTGTGAGCGGATTGAACCCAATTGGTAATACCTTTGCATCCTCTGTCTGCATCTAGACCGTAAGACCTCGCTGTTTCCCTCGCGGTATCAGCTATTGCAGACTCAGCGTAGAGCAAACACGCCATTCCCATTATAGATATAGAACCACGGCCGTCCTCATGCCGGTTTCTGAACTGCTCACTCGCGTCAGTCATCATTCTTCTCTCCCGCTTCCTTGCCTCACGGCACATTGCCTCGCCATGTCCAAGCAGGAAAGCCCCCAGTCGCCGGCGGCACATCTGTCTGTCATGCTGTTCGAGCAAGCGGTCACAAACATACTTATCGTGACGCTGGTCGTGGGCTTGATCACCGTCCTCTTCTCCCGCTCGAACGAGCGACGGAAGCCGCCCGGCCCACCAGGTTGGCCTATCATAGGCAATGTACTAGATCTTGGACCGCGGAAATGGCTTGCGTTCGCGAAATGGGGTGAAACTTACGGTATGTGCTGCTCAGTACGTGTGGCTGCATATGGTAGCTGCAGATGCTGACCCCTCTGCCATACCAGGTGGTATAATCTACCTCTCGATCCCGATTCTCAATGTGCACATAGTCGTTTTGAACACTCTCAAAGTGGCCACAGACCTTCTCGAACGTCGTGCCCACATCTATTCGGACCGGCCTAATTGGATCATGGCTTCCGAGATGCTTGCTGGAGGATACTTTCTTCCACTCGCATCTTACGGCGATAGGTCAGATAGCGCATATCTCGCATTGGTTTCGACAACTCAATCTAAACGCCCCAACGTGTGTAACAGGTGGCGAAGAATGCACAAGGTTGCACATGAGTCTTTGCGCCGAGCAAACGTGAATGTGGCCAAGGTCTATCAAGCGCAGGAGTGCGCGGCGGTGGAACTAGCCTTAAGAGCATTGACGGAACCGGAGAGGTGGAGCGACCACGCCCGAGACATCATCTCGAACACACTATTCGAACACACATATGACCTTCCGGGTCAAAGCGAGGGCGCTGTACGATTCATGAAGTGTGTCTATAGGTTCATGCGCCGCACGATATCATCCGCCTCCCTGGGGAAGTGGGCTGTGGACTTCTTTCCACTCCTCAGGTTTCTACCTGAGTGGTGTGCTACATGGAAGACATGGGCGGCTAAGCATTACGGGCGTAGTGATGCCGAATTCATCAATATGGCGAATTTGCATCTGAGAAGGGTGCGATGAACAATCTCTATCGTGGCTGAGAGTCACCACTGAAAGTCGATCTCACAGCGGGTCAACGTGCAGACTCCGATTTCATCGTTCACCACTCGGTTAGAGAACGACGAGATCTCAGCGCGAATCTCGAGGGGTCTTTCCACGCGAGAGGCGGCGTGGCTGTCTGCTTCCATATACGCGGCGGGTTCCGAGACGACGTCAACAGCGCTGGTCTGGTGGCAGATCGCGATGGCTCTACATCCCACGGCTCAGATGCGAGCGCAAGAGGAACTCGACGCTGTGGTAGGGCGCGCTCGACCGCCTAGACTTACGGATATCAAACACTTGCCATACACGCAAGCCGTTGTGCGCGAGAGCATGCGATGGTCACCAGGTGGGCCTATCGCGATCCCTCATTGTGCATTGGAGGACGATGAATACGAGGGCTTTCACATACCGAAAGGCTCCATTGTGATACCAAATGTCTGGTCTTTGAATCGGGACCCTGCTGTATTCGGCGGAGACGCCCACACTTTCAGACCGGAGCGTCATCTGGACTCGACTGGCTATTTCTTCAGATCGAGCGAAGGCACTCACGGCGAGGGACACTCCGCATATGGATTTGGCAGACGGATTTGCGTGGGGAGGCATTGGGCAAACAATGCCTTGTTCATCATCGCAGCGACAAGCCTGTGGGCGATGTCTTTCGAGCCAGTAAAGGGCCGAGAGCCTGGCTTGGACGATGTTGTAGAGGAAGGAAATATTGTGTATGTACAAGTATTGCGCATGCCTTCGCATATTCTGATAGGTTCCACAGGTCTCCCGCACCTGGGTACGCCATAGTTATAAGACCACGCTTTGCAGAGGCGCAGTGGCTTCTCGCTTTGGAGCGAGAGAATGAGGAGGCGTGCTGACGGGGAACTTGTTTGCGTGCTATAGTGGGTGTCAGCGACGCCGTATCTAGTGCATTAATAGACCGTACCTAGAGGAGTTGAGGATGGGTTGAACGTTTCCGGCGCAAGCTGCGGTCATTCCTCATTGCGTTGGTCATCAACAGACGCTGTAGCTGCAGCGCGGGCATGCTGGCAGAGGTATAGCTGACATTAACGGCCGGCTGAACTCATCGTGGGCCGCACGAAGTAGAGGTTACAGCCGAGAGTATACTCATCCGTCCACCCGACGCTTGACACTCGACGAGCAACCTGCGCGTCACCAAAGTTGTCGTAAGTGGCACTGTTGGTGACAAAGCGATTAGGAGTCGCGAGGATACTTTGGCCCGGGCATCTCCCAGTGGCATTGCACGTCTCTCGCGTATGCCACTTTTGGACTTATTTCGATGATACGTCATCCATCATGAATGAGTTTGTGTCACTGCGTGCTTCATTCAGACGTCCAACAAGTCTGCTGCAGACCGAGACATGCGTATGGATACATGGATCCCGCGATGCGTCCCGACTTTGTTCGCTTGTAAAGCTGCTCACGTATATAAATACTCTGCGCTCAACCGAAGATATCGAAGAGGAGCAGGGCACCCAGCCAACTTCCGCCACCACCACTAGATTGTGCATCAGATGCCGAGTAGCCGCACGACGGTGAAGAATGTGACTTACCTAGAGTGGCGAGAAAAGTAGTCGACATCAACGTTGACTGCTGTAGCAAGCACAATCTATGAATCTATCAGTAGTGAATTGAAGTAACCAAGCGAGAGAACATACCGCGCGTTCTTCGAGAGATAATTGACGCGCGCCTGCGAGCTCGCGTACAATGAGCGAACCATCGTCGCCCAGCTCGAACTCACGTGGCTTGAAGTTGATGTAGTACTGGCCTGCGGGCACATCAGCAAGCGTATCGATACCACGCTTAAGAGACAGGACTCACTTGTATCAGTGAAGATCTCTCGTGCAAGCCCACGCAGTTTCTTACTCATGCTTGCAATCGGGAGACCGTCTACGTCGCGCAGGTTGAAATCCCATGATAAAGGAGGCTCGTCAATCTGCGCCAGCTGGGCGTAGCTCTCCTCGTCGAGAGATGGGACGGCCTTCTCCTCAGAGTCGGCTAGCGCCAATACGCGGCGCGCAGGCTCCTTGAGAAACACATCGTACTTTCTCCGGAGTATATCCCAGCGCTGCTGTACCTCGCCGAGCGTGTCCAGGTCAGGCTCATCGCTGTCCTCGACGTTTGATGAACTCTGACGTTGCACGCGCATGCGCGAGTTGATCCAACTGAATGGTCGACGTAACCAAAGGACAGGTGTACCGTCGTTGTCCATGATGACAGCATGGAATGGTCTATGTGTCCTCAAGAGCTGACGCGTGAGCGCGCTAGACATGCCCGCGTCGGCCTCCGCAATGTAGCCCAGCGAAGTGCCGTCAAGGCTCGCTTGAGGTTCCCTTAGCATGCAAAACTCATACTCAGGTGAGAAGCAGGAACGTACATATGGCGTAGCGATTTGCTTGTTCGAAGCCGACAAAAACGTTTAACATTTCGATCTGCCTGCCCTTCAGATTGAACATTCGTGGAGGGGACCCCAGTCGACCAACATACCTTGTAACGACTAGCGTATCGTGATCCATGACTAGCCGGCGCAGGGCCTCATTTAC
Source organism: Peniophora sp. CBMAI 1063 (assembly GCA_900536885.1). Classification (NCBI taxonomy): domain Eukaryota; kingdom Fungi; phylum Basidiomycota; class Agaricomycetes; order Russulales; family Peniophoraceae; genus Peniophora; species Peniophora sp. CBMAI 1063. The sequence goes on from UWZB01000701.1 coordinate 113,732, forward strand.
ATTTCCCTTTGGTGCACGTTGACTTGCCTCAGCCCATAACTGCTCCTGCGCATCTCCATCTTGCGCTGGATTCGAGCTTGCTTGACGAGCAGACTGTGGTGTGGTAGGAATGCGAGTGGTGCGACCAAGGCGCAGAGAGCGCTCTGGATATCTGCTGAAAGCGTAGCTGCGCGCCAAGAGTGTCAATGGGAGGTAGGCTGGCCCCCGCGAAGCCACTTGTCGCAGCATGATGGTGGGCGGCGCGTAAGAGGCGTGCTCTCCGTTGCTCTCCGCCACCACTACCCGGGCCGGCCAACGCCGTCGACTTCAACTAAACTCATGTGCTACGAACGAGCTCTGTGGGATCCCTGCAATACAGCGGTGCCCGTACACACTACATATGGCACACGTTTATGCTCATGAAAGCAATCGGCGCGTGTGTCAGACTGCATGCCGTCTTGTAACTCATATAGCGCGGCTAGTACACAGTAATTCGTGCAATTTCCTACTTATGATTCTTGCCATATCCTTCCGTCGCTGATGTGCTCGTGTATCCCTTGCATCTTCACCCGTCTTCACTCTCTTCTGGTCATTGTCATGTAGCAACAACTTTCGTCGGGTTTGACGCCTCTCCGACCGAGAAATGGAATCAAGTAAAGTAGTACTATGCCCTCATTGCCTATGACGAAAGCTATACATCCGGAGATCTGACCTGCGAGATGATGTTTCGTCTATCCAGGATGACTTGGTGGGGATTCACTCATAGCCGGGCCACCTCTCGGCGGGACTCCTGTTGAAGGATCTCGTATATACGAGCTGCGAGTTCATATGGCTTCTCCTGAGGTACCTAGAATTAAGTCATCAGGATGGAGGTGACGTGAATCACTGAGTGTGACGCACATAGTGATCGGTGTCCTGTATTGTGGAGAGCGATGCAAACAGCTCTTTGTTCGAGAATATCTCGTTGGAGACTGAATCGGCAAGCGCTTTGGGCCTGGAGGTGGGAGTATGAGAGATCGGATCGTCGGACGATGGTCGCACATACCCAAATCCGGGTGTGGAACCTATGATGACATGTAACCTGAAGAGCGAGTTCGGCAGCGAAACATTTTTCATGTGATTCCAGATCCATATGCTAGTCTCGCCGTTCTTATGAAATGATGCTGTTTCCTGCGCGATAGGCATAATTGTCGTAACACCCGCGACTTGATGGCCGTCGATCTCGCGGGTATCGGGTCGGAAGTTGGTTTCCTGTCGCTTCAGTCAGTGTTCTATCGGGAGCCATCGTCGTTTGTCAACGCGCCTTCATGACGGCCAGTACATCTTCATGGAAGGACGACCCGGGTGGAAATGTCCTTACGAACTCCATCGCCTCGTCGACATTCTCCCAGAAATCGGGCTTCATACGATTGAACTTTGCAATTGCTCGCACAACAGCGTTGAAGATTGGAAGATCATCTTGGCTGAATGTCGGCGGTTCGACGAGTATCACCGTTTTGAAAGGCGATGTTTGACCAGGAGTCATGCCAAGAGTTGACCAACTGTATGGTATTGAGTTATCTCATAGGTTAGATTCGTGTTCTAAAACGTACAATGCCCCGCCTCCGCCGCCCGAATGGCCTACCGCGACAAGATTGGCCTTTTCGACGGCCGAGAGAAGGCTTGAGCTCAAGAAAGAATCAACGGCGATTGTTTTCTCTGATGTGGGAACTGACGTGGTATCAGTATATGATGACTTGACACAACATCAAGCTTAGAGTCATACACCGTTCAGAAAAGTGGGTCGTGAGGGCCTCTGCGTTCAGTACGGCGGCGCCTCCGTGATTGGCGAAATCGATGGTCCATATGGACATGATTTGAAACGTACGCCCTTCCTTCCTCCTCTGAATCTCGTATATCCGGTGTATGAAAGGTATCCAGAGCTCCGAAGCTGCGAAGAGTTCAGCTATGCGCCTAGATCGCATTCAGACGACCACTGTGTACCTAGACCCAAGCCTATGGCAAGGACGAGCGACACCACGGGCGTGCCTTCTGCCGGAGCGTTGACGCTGTCATCCGAGTACCTGGTGAATTTGGCGCGCAGGGTGAGACCAGGAATAGTGGCGGCCTGGTAGGGCAAGAAGTAATGGGCAGCGGACAGAGGGTCGATAAGAGCCTGGGGTGAACTCGTGGATGCATAAACCATGATGAGCGGATGAGACCCAGCAGCTTGCAAGATTACCCAGAATTGACGAGGCAGTGTTCAGCGGGATATATACAAAGAAGCGCTGGGTGCATATCCACGATAGGCTCGGCCATGGGTGCGAGAAGCGCGGCGAAGTCAACGGAGGTGAATGCATTCGATCAGCAGAGCATGCGGTATGCCTGGGATCCGGTGCGAGATTCCCAGACCCGATTTGCAACCCAATGCGGGTACGGGTCCACGCCGATGTGCACTGCAGTAGATGGTGAAAGGATATGGCAAGTGTGGCGAGGATCAACGTGGCGTCTGGCCCGGTCCGGCCCGGTTCCCGCCGTGTGGGATCATAACACTGGTCAACGCTCGCCCGTTCCTCTTGTTCTCGTCGCCTGTCCACCGTCGCGCACAGTCTTCGGAATGTGTGGGATAGATCTAAGTTAGATGCTACAGACCAGATGCGTTTGACCTCACGTCAGTATGAGGCGCGCCATCTGCATTCCATCTACCCGAATGAGCCTCCCATCCTGACGCGCTGGCAGGCGCTGGCAGTGGAACAGGTCATCATGCTTCTCCCGCTATCTCTCACAAGGCCGCCGCGGCTGCGTCTAGATACGTGCCCGAGCGTCTTCCCGTTTCATCTGTGCGATGCTTCCAGGGCTGAGAAGTGCCCGGGATACTGACCGATCCCGCTTCCCTGAGAAACTGAACGGAGATCTCCAATCCAGTCGTTGGACTTTCCTAGATACTGAAGAGGGTTACTTTATAGCGACTCTCTTGTTTACGACCAGTTGTATCGCGTCAACATGTCGTCCCTCCCACCCGGGCTCATTCCTAATGCTTTCAACCTGCCGACGGGAATCACGATCTCCAAGGACTTCTTCATCGCATCCCTAACACTGGCGTTCTGGGAGATTCTAATTCTTACTCCAAAGCTCCTGCAGCTTGCGACGTCAAGAAGAGAGTGGCCAGCGCTCAAAATTCTGGTCATTATTTTACTCTTACTACTGTTCCCTCAATGCATTACGCTGGGTGCCTCATACTTCGCCTCTCTTCCTTCCGTACGCCCGAATCGCTCACACAGCCTCTTCACCCCCAGCTATCGCAACGTACGATTCAAGGCTTCCACGCAATGTACGATGTGCCATAGCCGGGCCATTCCACAGTGCTGATGACGGACAGTTTTGCCACAGATTCTACCTCTTCGAACCCATATGGTCTGCTTGCGTGCTCGCGCTTTGCTCAGGTAGGGGAATGTTCGTCATGATAATTGCTTCTGTTGATGTTCTGCGTCGATAGTGGTACATATAATACGATTGACCGCTGTCTATGACCGCTCTCGGCGCATACTGTGCAGCATGTCGGCGTTTGGTGTCGTCCAGGTCATCTTGACGGCAGCCTGCAGTGCATTCTTCCGTCGTAAGTCGGTTGGGTAAAGGCGGTCCGTGATGAGACTTAATCTTTCCTAGCCTTACCCTTGTTAGAGGGCCAGGGCTGTGTCACTGTCCCGAAGGCAAATTGGGTCGGGACGTTCTGGGTGGTGGTGTTTGGGTTCTATCTCACATCGGTGCGCCCATCCCTCGTTGTGGGTCATCAAGAGTTATTCATCCCCGAATAGTTTGCGCTGGCATTGACTCGTGCATTGCAATCTCTGCAGCTCAGAAGGGTCCCCTTGGTGAAGCTGATTTATCGAGACAGCTTGCAGTTGTACCTCGTCAGTTTTGCGATTCTTCCTTTGCTGAGCACGACTCACCGGAAAGTGCTAGGGCATTGCCATAATGAACGTTGTCAATGTTGCTCTGTGTTTCGCACTTCCTTTCGACATAGAAAGATTCGCGGTGAAGACGGTGGCAAACATGATGACGACGGTCGTTACCACCACCTTTACTGTGCGCATCATTCTTGCGGCCGCAGAGCGCGGTTCTCTTGGCCACGGCGGTGTTTACTACGTGGGTCGCCCTATCAACGTGAAGACCCCGGTCGACATCGCACCCCCATCCTCGACCGTATTCAACCTACGACCGCCTACGACAGCTCATGATGTCTCGGATGAGGAACGCGCTGAGGATGGGAAGCGTTGGGAGGCTACTGATACCGACGATGCTCTGCCGAGCGTCAACAAGTCCATGGATCACACGAGTGCAGAAGTGGACGGTTCCCCACAGGCGCCTAGACTGGGTGGCGACGAGCAACAGGATGAAGGCTTGCCCGTACAGGTTCAAGTCCATGTGGCAACTGAGCTCGTGATCCGCGATGACCGATGGCAACCAGTTTGAGGTGCTGCAGTTACAGTCATCACATATGCGTGTCCAAGATACGTAACATGGCAATCGATGGAGCCTGCTGGGATGCCTCGACAACATGTAATATTATTTAACCAATGTCTTATCAAGGTATATTTATTAAACGTCTTCAGAATTCGCATGAATTGAATTGCGTCGGCGCCGATTGTTTGTAGCCGAACTGCTCGGAAGAACGCAAGTTCGATGGTTCGTCTCAATTCCATCAGTCGCTCTAGCTCAGGGACGTGTGACAGTACGGTATACTCAAGAATGATACGTCTGGTCCGCGCGCATCGCAAGCGCTGCGGCACACGCGAGCGCACCTCGTCCAGAATCACCATCACCGCTTAGCGCGGCTGCTTCCGTGTCATCCTCGCGAGGCCGTTCCCACTCCTCAGACAATATAGATGGGCCGTAAGTGGCATGGCTCGTGCAGGCAAGAACTGTATCGATGTCTAATCCCAGGCTTCATGCAAAGGGCTAGCAGTGAAAATTCATATATGCGAAGGGTCATGGGTGAATAATGAGGACTAGTACACACAGCTCACGAAACGAGTAAGGAACGTTGGTCAGTAGTGAAGGAGGTTTGTCCGTGCGAGAGATAGGTCCGGGAAGCATATCAGACACGCTGAGTACCCTTGCGCGATGCCAGGATGACACGAGCCACGAAAACAATGGCCGCGCCGCCAAGCATGCAAACCTGTTGCGGATCCGAATTAGTAGTTGAAGCTATATGTTTGCTCCAGGATGATCACGCACCCCGCTGAACACGAGAGCGCGGCCCCAGGTGTATGGAAGCGTGTTCCCTAGAAGAGCCCCGTCGATAGGGTTCCCTGTCAGAACACCTACCGATGTGAGGAAGAACGCGAGTCCGAGACGAGTACTGGTAGTGCGTTAGGGGAATGACTCTGCGAACGTTCTGAAAGGTGACTGACCCGATCTCGCCCTCATGTTTCGAGAGCGTAGCAACGGCGGGTGTCAACAGGGAGAGCACTGTGACAGGCAATCAGCGTTGGACATGTCAGAAGGCAATGGTAACGGACTAGCGCCGGAAAAGAAGCCATATAGGATCGCAAATATGACGACGCCCGCTGTCGAGTTGATACCAAACATGGCAAAGATGAGGATACCACAGACGGCAATCGACGAAATCAAGAGGTTGAATACACCCAACTGGGGCGCGAGGGCATTGGGTATGATGCGACCAGGAATCGACACTCCGTTCAGGAGCGCCAGCTGACGAATGATATCAGACCGGACCTCCGGGAAGGTAAGTAGCTTGGCTAACCATATAGAAAGAGACATCCGCGTTGACGCCGCGAACAAGAGAAAAGACTTGCAGGTAGAAGTCTAGCAAAGCATGAGAACTCGATCCAAGGACTAGCGTTCGGGTATAATGTACGTACATGGGAAGAACAAGCCCCAATCAACGAAGAAGACACTGTTCTACTGTTAGCAGCAGTACGCGGGTATCATGACATGCTGACATACCCGACGATGGAGATCATGTAGGGGGCGTCGGTCAACAACGACTTCGGATCTGGCTTAGGAAGAGCGCTTCGCGACACCCCCTTGCGATCGCGCATCAACAGATTGGCGACAGCGAGCAGACCAAGAACGACAAAGGCCGAATCGCGAACAGTCCACCCGAAACTGACCCCGTGGTGAAAGAGGAGTTGATTGAGCATGATGGGGAAGAATATGCCACCGATACACGATCCTACGCAAAGCACACGTCAGAATGACAGTATGATGACAGTCTTGATTTCCAGTTACCGGTGATGGTGATCCCCATGGCTAGGGCTCGACGTCGCCGCCAGTGATGCGCCTGAACAGCTAATGCGGGCACGTACAAAAGACCCGCACCAAGACCCACACCCAACCCTTGAGAGAGGAAAACCTGGTAGTACTTATCCGGGTGTGCGAGCGAGAGCATGAATAATCTGTGAATATTTTAGAATCGCTTCGGTTTGATGACATCGAATGGCGTACGAGAAGACGAAAAGGATAGATCCGAACAAGGTGGTATGCCGGAAATAACCCAGGTCGAGGAGTTTGCCCGCGGGTAGCGCCCCCGCAAGCATAAAAAACAATTGAGTCGATCCAATCCAGCTCGCGCGCGAGGAGGACATGCCGTAGACTGTCGTGTAGAGGTCCTGATAAACTCCGAAGGCACTGATGTACCCGAATGTGCCTATGAGCATGAGCCACCTGCGAACGACATGAGCTGAAATCTCCTCGAATATAGACGGACGAGACACACCCCCCGAACAACGTACACCACGCTGTGGTTCCGCCGTCGGCATCGGAAGCCACCCCTTCGGTGGGCCGAGAGCTTGAAACCTCAGAATCCAGACTGGCTAGCTGCATGTCCCCAGGTTTCTCCATTGTGCGGAGGTCGCTGCTGGACATGGCGGTCGATACAGGCTGATGCGGAAAGAAAGCGGCAGGGGGAAGAACGTTAAGTCGAAGTGCCCGCAAGGGTCCTGAGAGCGTGTTCGCAGGCTGATAACCCTATACATACACCTGCGGCATGTTCTTCGGACGGCAACACGACAGCGCCTCGAACGGCAAGATGGCTGGCGGTCGTTGCCGATGGGAAGGCTGAACGCATGCCCATCTACAGATGAACATTCCCACAATGGGGGATCTTCACTAGATCCTGTAGCATGATTCGATGTTAGAACTGGTGGAACGTTCGCCGATTACATCGGCGGGAACCTTGTGGTAAGGGATGCAGGTCTGACGCCCGTGAAACCCGAGAAGCAGCAGATGCTTGCGCCGCGTGAAGAAGCACGTTGATGCATTCATCCGCCGTCCAAAGACTCAGAGAGGTCCGCCTGGAGGGGTGCCGAGAAGTTACAGGTCGGAACAACGGCGGGACAGCATCAGGTGGATGGCTTCTCCCGCATCAGGATGCGGGAACGTTGACTGGGATGAACGACGCGCTGTCACTGGATGGCCGAGTGCACGCCCTCTCTACATCTGAATCTTATCGCTATCCCCATGTTTGAGCCGGAGAGGTCACGTCGCGTCGGTGAACCCTAGGTGCACTGGTGAGCGGATGGAATAAGAATTAGTCACCGGGGCGGCGGGGATTCACCATGGGCAGGTTAGAGCGTGTGAATATACTGCCTTTAAGGCCTTATCTGACTTAAATCTGGCAATCCCCTCCATTGCATGGGCTGCTCACCGTCCCAGTGCACCTTCCACAAAGTCATGAGATGATACCAGTGCAGACTGCGAATGCAGACTGGGAAGCATGGCATCCGCAGTCACTATAAAAATTTGATAGGCATACGCTTAAGGCTACATAATGATGGCACTGGCCCCGTAAACTCGTACACCCCATCAAGGACACCACAAATAGGCACGCTCAACCCCTTGCCTTGTCTCGATGCGCAGAAACGACATGAAGCTCAATCTCCGGGCGGGTCCTCTGCTCATAACCCAGGCGGTCATTGTGAGATAACTTCAGGTACTCAAGGCGAAGGATAAGGCGCGTCATGATAATGTTGACGAATACAAAATCAACACTAACTTCGATTGGTATCAGTGTTGGAGGGACTGCCATTGAATTACTCACAGGTATCCCAGTGTGAAATATGATACCTGGACAACCGTCAGTAGTAGTTCGTCAAAGGTACCAGCCATGGCTCACATTACGAGTAGTAGCAAGGACCAGATTCATGAGGCGAAGTGCTGGACACTATCAGCACAAGCATAGTCACGCTCGACGTTGAATACGAACCAAAAAGAATCTGTGCGAGCATCAGCTTGGCTCCAATAAGTCAAGCTTTCAGACTCACTGCGAAGAAGAACAGACAGTCTTTACGAAATCGCGAGATAATATCGGCCGTCACTTGCTGTCGCTCACGCGTATTGAACAGGGTGTAACAAAAGATGAAGACGTCAAAAACCATCTGCGCAAGCTTTTTCAACGGGGAAGCTTCTACAGCGGTAGAGATGCTCACCTGAGTAACCCATACCCATATCTCCTCTTGGGGTAATGTTTGCACAACACACGAATGAACGATGGGCCCCACGAAGATGACATTTCCTGCCGAGTGATTTCAGACACCGCAGCACGAATACATGGTATCCGTTACGCACTGGCCAGCGATATGACAGAGTAGATTGTGCACCCTATAGTAGCAGAGTAAGAGATAAGAAGTGTCGTTTGAATGACAATCTTCGTCTTGTGCCGGGCATCCCAGAGCGAGTAAGCTTGATGCGCCAATCGAGCTGCGCGAGAGTAAGTACATCTGAGAGGTGCAGTAGAATCGCAACGCACCATTCCCAAAGATGAGAGTGAGGTTACCGATCGCAGCCAAGATGATGATCCAAGACTGGCACCTATTTGAACCTCAATTACAACGCCCGCAGAAACTGCCAACGCCCGCACGAACATCTGATTGAGCATTTCAGTACCTACATAAACTTGTATGCAATACTAGACTCACGATATCACCGCGTTGGGGCGTGATGTTACAAACAACTAAACATGCCTGTTGGAAACGTCCTTCGCACGTCAAGATAAGTGGAGGACACACCAATGAGGTTGAGAGTCGAAAGTAGGATCATACTGTAGCGCAAGAAGCCGTATAGCATCTGGGTCACGAGTACTTGCTTCTGCTGACTGCGCCAGATCAGTCGGACCTCGTTGTCGAAGTTGAGGATAAGCTCCCAAATACTAAGGGTGAAACAGAAGACTGGACTGCTTTGAGTACGGGTGTAGATGGCGGAGTATGATGGCTAGCTTACTAGAGACATAACGATCGCCTGTCAGTGCTGGAAGAGCGTCGATGAGTTGCTGAATAAGAGACGCTACTGCTGCTGCTGTCGCGGGATCGGTGGCAGCAGTCGGGCCCAGATCCTGAAGTGCACCGACGAGGCTCGCGACGGAGGACATGACAAGACGAAGATGAATGGGTCCTCCAGATGCACCGGACTTCTTTCGGACAGCTCTACATGTAAGGGCCTGGCTCCATAAGGATGGGTGAGAAGATAAGGAGGCTGTGCACCGATCGGGGCATCAGGGCGCTCCGGAAAGGCCTACAGGGGATTCGTGGCATCCCGAACAATCTTCACGGCGCCCTCAGTCTCGGGCTGGTGAAGGCGACCTTCTGACTTGAGGCCTAAAGCGGTATCAACATGGCAGAGTTGCCTACTACTCCTAATCTCTGCGCGTCAGATATCGATCACGGTCCAACACTGGGTTAGGCGCCGGGTTGACGACGGATCGGGTAGTGTAATAGCGCTACTACTTCGACGGCGATCGTGTATGACTGGAAGGATTGATGAAGCCCAGCCCGCAGTCAGAGAGTGCCACGTCACAGCGGGTTCGGTGTCGACATGCCTACAGAGACGTCAGGGTAGTTTCATCCAATTCCTGTCCCATTACGAACCAGTATGACTTTCGCAAGCAAATATACATGCGCCCCATGCGCCCAATCGGAAACGTATGTTGCGAAGATCAGTTTGACAAAGCTGTACTGCACATATTGAAAGTCCCACAGATCTTGGGAACGAGGCCTATGGGCGTGCCCGGTCGTACATATGCGCTCTTGTCATACGTGATGGCTCGCACATCCAGACAGACATGTCGGCGGCCCCTGTAGATACGTTGCACGTATCTATTACCGTCGTCAGGCTGTGGGCGCGACTGGGCTTACTTGTGTACAGGCAGGTTGAACGAAGGCGGGCGGCTCTGTGTGATTGGGTAACATCGACGTGTACATTTGGCTCAAAGTGGCTGAGTTAGGTCGCGTTGCAGTCGTGGTTCCGGGTAACTCGTAGGTCGCGCCGCGACCGTCACGGGCGAATCGGACCGCGGAAATTATGTAACCTCGCACTTCTGCCGACGGCCGCGGTGACGCGTCGAACTTGCGATGAACCGTCATGCACATGAAGCGTTTTGTGACGGCTTCCCAGTCCATTCCTTCTGCAGATAGAATTCATGAGCTATAGCTGCGTCTTTGCGAGCTGCCGGCCCGTATACTGAATATCATCGCTGCCAGCTCAAGCGCTAGTATTGCAGTTTCGAGAGCATGACTCTCCGCTCAGCTGACGGCGAGCTCAGTGGTACTATACTGGACCGGCTCCTCGATGCAGCTCCTCAGCGTCACGGCACTAATACGCGTAAAACCCGAGCCTACCCGAGCCTACCCAACGCGCGCCCTGAACACACTGCATCATTACTCTGCGCGCCAGGAACCCATTCGGAATTTCCCAGCCTGTCGCCAGAGACTCGTACACGTCAGCATTGTCTGGCACGATGGCGCTCATCTAAATGATATGTGCCACGGCACAGTCTACTCCCGAGTGGCTATCGGTGTACTTTCTGAAAGCCCGTGTAACCCGTGGCAGGCGTTCAGGTGCTTACCCGATACCGATCAGTATTGGAGATCTTCTATCTGAGAATACCTCCAGCTTGCTCATACGATACAATTCGATGGAATCCTACAACATATGGTGGCATTCGCGCCGGCCTGGGCCCCTGTCTTCTCAGATCTTCTAGCCCTATCCGCCCGGAGTTTTCGGTCACTACACGCGTGTGCGACATCCCACAGCCATCCTGTCTTCTGCTCACCGTCCAGCACGAAAGCTGCATTTCCTTTTCAGGCATCCTATCCTGTGAGTCATTCCTTTTATTGGCTATTCGTTGTTCTGAACACAGCATCAGTGATGATCTCAAAAGCTTCTCCCGTGAGGCGGGGTCGGCGGGCTTTGGGCCGTCACATCTGAAGGGAAAAGTCGAGTACGACATGGGTTTAAGAAGGTTAGAATCATGGACGGACGGGGCCGATTGACATGCCGTCCGGCTCCACTCTACCGCAGCCTCTTCAGCCAGGGGGAAGCAGCGCGTCGCAGACTGCCGCGACGGTCGAGCAGCTGCTATCATCACTTCCGGGTCTAACAGGGGACCGCTATATTGCAAGTGAGCCTTTCTCTAAGTGAGGCGGCGGGGCTCGCTCTGATGCGCTCTAGTCTTCTGTATCGTCGTAGCTATCTGGGAGCATATACTCAACTTCGACAATGAATTGCGACTCATATGGTCGCATCATCGCAAGACAACATGGGTTACGCGAGCTCTCTACGTTTTTCTACGATACACCGTCACTTCTTTGGCGGTGTTGACACTGATAGGTGACTTTCTCGTGAACGCTATGGAGTATTGCAGCAGCCTGCTGACGATATCTGGGCAGTCGTATGCAATATGTCCTCTCGCGATGATAGCAAGGTGAGCTCAGTGCATGCACTCGGGAAGACGCTCATGCTGATGCTTGCCTTCCTAGTTGTACGCAGCTTCCGAGATCTCATGAGTTGCTCTTGAGAGCGTTTGACACTGGCGTAGTTGCCAGATTTGGGTCATAATGCTTGCAATAGCAGGGAACCTGACACTCATCCTAGGCAATGGTATGTCTCGGGCTTCTCTCGTGGGCCTAAAGTTACATAACCATTCACTCTCTAGCACGCTTGATTCATCAAGCATACTCCCTATGGGACCGCCGACCTCAGACAAAGACTCTACTGCGAGTAGTATTTCTGGTCTCCTACTCCGCAACCGGGGTTTTCTCGGTCTACGCAACGGCTTGGATGGCAGGTGTGTCAGCTGTCTGATATATCAACTTCGCTACCGTATTGATCTCAATGCGGAGGGCGTGTCTTCTACGTGGATATCATCGTACGTTCCTGCGTGATACAAGCACTACCAAGGCAGCAAAAGTGGGTGTGGATCAGCCAAGTATGAAGTAAGCCCCCGCTATCAGCCCTTATCCTTGCTGAATGGACTACGATAGATGCTCTTCGACACGTTTATCATTCTATATACTCTGCTGAACCGACACCATCGACCTCAAGAAGTGACAGCCGAGCTCATCGCGCACTTCAGAAGAGACTGCCTGCAATATTTCATGGTATATTTGTATAGCTCTTGTCTCATCAGCTCGCTTACCGCCGACACCGTTTCAGTGTTTATTCGGTACATGTTCTTACCGAGTCTTCTCAGTTGCGACATATCTGATTTCGCGTGCAGCATTACGACTGATGAATCTCGCTCTGTGCTCGACCGGTAATGTCCGTCGCCTTGTATCTGCTTTACTTCGTCCCCTGTCTCATTTGCACCGCAGATCTCGTATTTTGTTCTCGGGTATCTGTGAGTTTGATCCCCTTCACGTCAACCAAGTGGGCTAATGATCTGCGCATGGATAAGGATTGACTTCACAATCGTCAACATGATCATGACACGGCTCATACTACGGCTGGAGTTCCTAAAGCTCGGCCACAACGAACGAGTAGGCTATGCAGATAGAACCAAACCGGAGATTGAACTACATGTCATCTCTTCTCCTTCCCCCGCGACAGATTACACCGTAGCTGGACATGGGATATGACGCCATTGTGCAATATGACAAGCATTTGACACAAATTGTGGCCACTATATATGTGTTCAAACCGCCGCTTGACCTTGTATCGGGGCGGTGTGGTACCTGATGAGCCAAGCTGGCAGGGACGACCTATGCGTCGCCACATTCTGACTCGCGTCGTTGAAAGCAAATTGCACATGCAATAAGTACGCTCTCAAAGTGGTCCAAGGATGCACTTCAAGGCGAGACGGGAAGTTCGGTGTCAGTCTATCGAGCGCCGGCTCCGAGTCAGTGGAATACTCCCAGTACTGCTCCCAGGATTCAAAAAGATGCAAGAATGTCCGCCGGCGTACTGTAGACGAGTGATGGAGTCGCATGCGAAGCGCCTTCCACAAACCATGTTCGATGGCGGTCAGAAGCAACCCCGTAGTGCTCGGCGCGACGAGGCGTCCCTCCTCGCTCTCTCGCTGTTGGCACACAGTAATGCGCGCTCCGTGAACTCTACGGATTGCAGGCTCTGACCCCGTGTTCTTATAAGAAGTTACGTTTGCACGTAGCCGCTCGCGACCCGTACGGCTTCGTACTAGCCTCTCGCGCACTTCTCGCGTAGTGCTCGGTGACGCGTCTCGCACGGTTCTCATGTGACCGCGACTGAGTCTGTACTGTCTCCCACCTCACGGGGGATGGCGACGGGACACACTCGGGCACCCGCGAGGAAGGCGGCGCTCTGGCAAGCCACTGTACGTCGCCCGAGCCCAAAGCAAGCAACCCGCACCTTGCAACGGGTCGCATGATCGCGTCAATTAACCGGCGGTCCCGTGCCGGCCCCGCGAACGCGTCGGTGAGGTGCTTTCGTCCGACCACCATCTCGCTCCTTAGGCGGTCTGAGGACTGTAGCATTCCGTGACGATACCCACTGCTTTTCTACAAGATCAGTGGGAACTTATACTGAGTCCACTATGGCACCTGCCGCTTCCGCGCCAAGGGTACGCTACTCGGATTGATGGCGCATGGGTTGCAGTAGTCCATACACCCAGTCACCCGTCAAGGATGCGCACGACCTCTCCGAGAGCGCACACATCGTCAAGGTACAACCCCTATCTCTGCAACGTTCATACATACTCATGGCTGACTGTCTAGTAGGAAAGTAGTCGGGATCTCTACAGCTGCATCTTCGTTGATCAGCGCGTTCGTCACGCATATTCATGGAACTGTACACTTGTCGGACAAGGAGTTTGAGCCTGTCTTGAGCTGGGCCGCTCAAGGTGTGGGAGAGTAACGCGACTGGAGGAAGACCGTGGAATACTGGTTACACTCGGTGTAGGTTTTCTATTGACTACTTTGTGATACACCTCCTAACAACAACTCGCCCAGGACGAAGACTTCGTGCAATACCTGCTCCTTAAGATCTGGTCACTCGGAAAGGCGGACAAGAACGGGTCCCCCATACTCATACGCTCGACGAAAGTACAGCATACCTCACGGCGTCATCCCGTCTCATGTGCCGCGCTCGCTTCAGGTCTCAGGTCCCAACACACTCGCAGTAGGACTTGGGGATGACACAGTGCTGCTGTACCGGCACCTCAACCAATCCTTCGTCAGCTCCTCGACTTCGCTCTCTGCACTTTCTAAACCGCGCGTTGTACACGACACGAACCCAGAGTCTGTCACCGGTCTTGGGTTCCGCGCGCCCAGGGCCGAAAGTCCGGATCCGTACTTGTTCATCGCCGCGACCAACCGTTGGCTGTCGTACCAGGCGAGCGGACGAGGAAGTGGTGGAACGCCGGTGGAAGTGCACGGGCATGGCGCTGCGCTGGGATGTACGGTCGTGGACTAGCCTGCGCGCAACCTCTTTATCGCTGGAGACGAGGCCATCTATGTGAGCGCCGTTGAAGGATCCAGACTCTCGATACACTCCCACCGCAACTACCTCGTCATCCTCTCTCTTCCTCTCGTATCTAGCGCAGCAAGTGCGAGCCCTACTATCTGGTTCGCGACGAGGGCGAAGGAGGCGGACAAGGACGTCGTGGGCAAGGTCACGGTGTACGATCCGGAGAACAGGATGGTCGCGTTTTCGGATACGTTCACGAGTAGTGTGCGGTCAGTACTGTCGCAGTGGGGGAACTTGTATATTCTCACGAACGACGGGCTTGTGAGTCTGCACCTCATTTTCACTGTCATGCTCAGCTTGGCTGATTGCGTGTGGACAGCTGTTCTGTTTGCAAAAGAAGCCCATACCTGAAGCTCGGGATGCTCTACCAACGTCAACGGCATACACTAGCGCTCAGCATGGCAAAGACACAGAGCCTCGGCGGAGCGAGCGTCGCCGACGTCTACCGGCAATACGGTGACTACCTTGCCAGGCATGGCGATTATGACGGTGCGATGCAGCAGTACCTGCATACAATCGGGCAAGTGCAGCCCAGTGATGTTATTCGCAAGGTACTTGTCTAGATGTTGCCGCTACACCGAACAGTCTGACTGACCGTGAGATAGTTCCTCAACGCGCAACGGATCTATAACCTGGTAACCTACCTTCAAGAAGCCCAGTCTCCAAGTCTCGCGCACGCCGACCGCACAACTCTGCTCCTGAACACCTACAACAAGCTCAAGGATGTCGCGCGCCTGGACAGCTCCATCAAGACCGAGAACAGACGAGGCGACGACAAGGACGAGTCGCCCGTTCGATCTCGAAAACTTGATCCGCGTTTGTCGTAAGGCGGAATACATCGACCAAGCGGGTTCCCTCGCCAAGCGCTGGGAGCGCCACCAGGACTACTTGAGGACACAGATCGAGGATGCAGGGAACTACAAGGACGCCCTGAGCTACCTACGCATGCTCGGCGCTAACGCCGTACGCCTTCGCCTTCCCTCCTTCGCTCGTTACATAAGCGGTTCTGGTTATTGGGCATACGCAAACGCAAGTCTCGCGCGCTACGGCCGCAAGATGCTCGAAGCTCTGCCGGACGAAACGACCCAGCTCTTGATCGACATTTGCGCGAATCCCGCCCTCCTAACATCCGAGGCCGAATCCCTATCCTCGCCCAACACCTCTCAACCTCCCGAATGCATCAACTCGTACTTTCGTACCTGAACCTCAACCGCACAGCGTCATCCAACGGCTCGCCGACCACGGCTACCGCGACCGACGTACTGCCTACACCTACACTGCGAGCGACGGAGGGATCGAGTACGAGGAAAAGGCCTTCGGTACATGAAAGTTCGGGCGCGTCAAGTTCGCCTGAAACATCTGGGACGATGAGTCGGGCGTTGCTGGCGTCCATCAAGCGACCCTCTCCGCGTCTGTACTCCGTGAACTTGGTCTCGCTACGCGCGTTTCTCCCATCTCCTCGACACCATGTCGAGCAGACGGTGGCTCCCGAGCCTCAATGGCACACCGGCAATGGTCTACGTCGACCCGTTCACCCAAAGCGTAGCTGCTGCCAGTGGCAGTCATGTCATTGGCTCATTGAAGAGTATAGATGAACCTGTCGAATCGGCCCGAAAGCCGATCAACTTCGGGAGTCGAGAGAAATCGAACTTCACCGCTTCCCTCCGTCCTTCACGGCCGCTGCCTCGCAACTGTATAGCCCATGCACTGAAGCAATGCCAATGGACCTTATAGACAGGGAGATCCTTCGAACATGATAATCTGACACAGGTATCGTCGGCGGACTCGGCACTCGCTTTGAGTTTGCCAATCCCGACTACGAGACGTACTGAAAGGCGATTCCCTTGATTGCGCCCTGCCTGCTTGATCTCTCTGTGATTCCCGCTAACATGGCCATGGCCACCACAGTGTTTCTCATTGGCTATGTGTCTACACCTTCTCAGTTAGGGGCCGTGCCAGTCATACCATTCAGAACCATGTCTGTGTTGTATGAAAAAATATCGTTCCACATGAGTTCCCGAAGAAGTCCGACCTATGTTGGTGCGGCGTAGCTGGCGCGCAAGGCGTAGGCGTGGCGACTTCATTGGTTCGAACGCCCAAGACTACCTCTATATGTTGCGCCGCAGAGGGCATCACTTTCCATGTCATTATCATCCACTTACCCATTCGTATCATCGACGCACGCCGTCCAGTGTACAAGTACTTGTTACGAATGAACAAGTACCTGCGCCTTCTTTCTGTACCAGATATTACCGATTCTGACAGATAGGCAGTGTCGCCACACGCAATGGACATCAGTTACGCCACCGCAAGAATATGTATCAAGGGTTGTGAATTCCTCGCCGGCGGCGTACGCGTCTCTCGCGAGCGTCCATCGAGCTCCCGCGTTAAGATCTGATCTGATAGGTGTCCAACGTCCAACGCCGGCCATACCCTTCGATCATCATGCATCATGGCCCTCTTCTATATGCTTCTCCGGTGAGACGTAGGCGAACCTTGACCACGATCTACCCGCGATCGGCGCTGATATCTTCCACCTTCCCGTATATAGTCCGCCGTCTAGGGTCAGGACCCTGTTTCGTCAGTGGGTATTCTCTCCGGGCTACCTCTCAGTCTCGCCGACCATGTCGGCCTCCGCTGCGCTGTCCCTGCTTCACCAGCTGAGTGAGCATACACTGTCTTCGACGATCTGCTGCTCTTGACTCCCATGACTAGCATCTTTGCAAGATCTGACTGTCGTATTCGGCGGCATTTACCTGTATGCTAGTCACACTTCCGACCCCCGAGGCTCTCATTCATTGATCCGCAGACACGAGTTCTCTGCGAACCTATCCTTCGATTGGAGGCTTGTCACGCGAATCCATACGCGTTCCACTCTCGCATCGGTAGCGAAATCGGTACCTAGTCAAACCTTTTGTTGGTATCTAGCTAATACTCACAACTAGGTCTACCTAGCATGTCGGATCCTCATGCTCATATACAGTGTTTGTGTGGTCGTTATTACATTTCCTGGTCATCCGCGCTGTCATGTAAGAGTTCCCAACCTCAGAGTGCCAGCTGCACAGTCTCATGGGTTGTGCTAGGCCCTGTTAAAGCTCTTCACTGTACGAGGGCACCTCATTTTTGTACCTTATTCATGTTTAACTCCCTTGCTGCAGGTGACGGGCTGGTTCAGTGTTCTGTGCTCCTCACTGCTGATGAGTATACGCGTGTGCGTGACCCTATACAGACATGTTTCGGTACTACACTAACCATGCATGCGTGTCATCGAAAGTGGTGCCGTATGGCAATGGGACAAGCGTGTCACCATTGGATTGACTCTCGTCTGGCTGGCGACATTTGCATCCACGATATATTGTGAGCCAGAGAGACAGTATAATGCACTGGCCTTTGCTAAACTTCGATACCTCACTAGCAATGTCTGAGGTTCGCACGGACAGAGTAGGATGTAATGTCAACATGCTGACTCTCCTCAGATCGACTCATCGTACGAGGCACCGATACTCAGCTGTGCTTTCACAGGAGTGCACAGGGGTTTGATTCCAGCTGCAACCTTGATTATTAGTGACTGCACGATACTTACTTTGCTCCTTCTCGGCCTCCAAAAGAGATGGAAAAATGCTCGTCAGTATTATACATGGAATCTCCTGTGGACACAGGTATGCACCCGATGAAGCTAAATGCAGTTGCAAGTAGGCATCTCACCATTAAACAGGGCCTCTTATACCTTCTTCTTGCCATGGTCCTCGAATTGCCAACAGTAGTACATATCTCACCGACCTTTGATCTGTGACGCATGCTTATGGGCTTCTACAGATCCTATTGGCCATGGACATTGACTGTAAGTCAACTGGTATACTCCGATGAATCATCTACTCACAAGTTCATCTGAATAGCCATCATGAATACAGTGAGCTCCCAAAGTAGTACTGTATGGTTCCTCAATACTGAATGTGCAAACTGCTGTGCAGATGATGGTGACCCCAGCAGGTTGGTACCAGAAGAGTCATGTCCATAACTGCATCTTGTACTGACGAACTTCGGGGATGGCTCGCAGCGATCATCTTGTGAGCATACAAAATGGCACACAGTGCTGCATTGACACGAGTTGAGCATGTGCAGAACTATCGCAGCTTCACGAATGTACAGATCTCTTCATGCATTGGCACAAGGGGACAGTACTGCTTCCGAGTTCGTGCATCTCCACTGCATGCTGTTGAGTCCACGGGACTGATGATCTACAGTCATTTCACGAACGGGACCACACACGACGCCCACTTCGTCGCCAGGCAGATCGAACTTCAAGACATGCACAAAACATGAATCCAGTCGTGTCGGCTAACTTATCCGAAGTTGCGAGTAACGGAGTTCTGGCGATAGTTCACCAGACAGGATGATCAGGCGGAAATATATTTATCTGTAAAAGCTACTCTGCAATCAACCCAAGATATCGAAGAGGAGCAGGGCGCCCAGCCAACTTCCACCACCTCTACTAGATTGTGCATCAGATGCCGAGTAGCCGCTCAACAGCGAAGAGTGTGACTTACTTAGAGTGGCGAGAAAAGTAATCGACATCAACGTTGACCGCTGTAGCAAGCACAATCTACGGACCTGTCAGTCATGAATCGAAGGGTGCCAAGCGAAAGGACATACCGCGCGTTCTTTGGGAGATAATTGACGCGCGCCTGCGAGCTCGCGTACAATGAGCGAACCATCATCGCCCATTTCGAACTCACGTGGCTTGAAGTTGATGTAGTATTGACCTGCGGGCACATCAGTAAGTGTATCGCGACCGCGGGGAAGGGAAGGAACGCACTCGTATCAGTGAAGATCTCCCGTGCAATCCCGCGTAGCTTCTTGCTCATGCTCGCAATCGGGAGGCCGTCGGCGTCGCGCAGGTTGAAATCCCATGATAAAGGAGGCTCGTCAATCTGCGCCAGCTGGGGGGTAGCTCTCCTCGTCGAGAGATGGATCGGCCTTCTCCTCGGAGTCGGCTAGCGCCAATACGCGGCGCACAGGCTCCTTGAGAAACACCTCCTACTTTCTCCGGAATACATCCCAGCGCTGCTGTACCTCCCCGAGCGTATCCAAGTCGGATCCATCGCTGTCCTCGACGTTTGATGAACTCTGACGTTGCACGCGCATGCGCGAGTTGATCCAACTGAATGGTCGACGTAACCAAAGGACAGGTATGCCGTCGGTATCCACGATGACAGCATGGAACGGCCTATGTGTCCGCATGAGTTGGCGAGTGGGCGCGCTAGACATGCCTGCGTCGGCCTCCGCGATGTAGCCCGGTAGAGTGCCGTCAAGACTAGCTGCACATGTTGTATTAGCGAGCTGCATACACCCAAAGCACGAGAGATATGACACACGTATGATATATCGGTTCGCCTGCTCGAAACCCCCCCAAGACATTCGACATTTCGATCTGCCTGCACTTCAGGATCAATATTCGCAGAGCGTTCGCAGGCAAAGCGACCTACCGTGTCACCACGACGGAAGAGCGCGCGAGTGAAATGTGGAATGAGGGTGGCGCAGAAGAGGGTGAAACATGGTGGCGGCGGTCAACGCGCAACAAGCGTGACGGCCAGCGTTCCGCGCGACATGCGGCAGGCACACTCTTCCCGAACACACATGATGTCCCGGAGTCGGCCTCGCAATTTGTATGGACAACTCAAGTACTCAGGCTCCGAATCGAGATGACCATAACAAGTAGCACCGAAGCCATGGCACATTCACTCGTGACTCGTGCATGCCATCCTCCTTCTCCCGCACCATGTTCACCAACCATCAAATATTCTACCCCATCTTAATTTATGCGTTCCCAAGATGAGCGGCAGTAGATTATCTGCCCTCCGTCGACCGGTATAGGTACTATCGGCATCTCTGGTCCGCATCTGGCTCAGAATGGGCCTACACGCAACCGCTTGGGCGATAGTGCACAGCGGAGGCGGTGCGATGAATTTGATCGACGGTTATACACGGTTACACTGACCCTTCTTACAGAGAGCAGCGCCCGCACGAAGACAACTTTAGAAGCAAGGCTTCCCAGGTTCACCTGATCTCAATACCATGTGGCGTCGGATTGGATCTTGTAGGGTCATAACTTCGAGATGTTTGTTCGTTATCATTGACACCCGTCCCCTCAGATTCGATAAGTAGGTAGAGCTGTGAAGCCTGACGCTTTCCCGCTCCATATTCTTCCTTCCCCTCAAGCTCCCTCACATACTCTAAGCTTTCAGGATCCTCACATGATCGATTGGACGAGCTCCAGCACACTGTACTCCCAGACAGGTGCGAGGGGTGTGCAATTGCCAGAGAGAGTATCGTTAAACCTCTTTCCAGCATCGCTCCAAAAGGTCACGCTGTCCTTTGCTGGCATATATTTGTACGTCATGTATACTGTGTCACCTGGGAGTCTGCGACCTCACGTTTAGTATCCAGCTACGAATTCGCATCATCTTTACCACACGACTGGGAGGTCGTCAAGAAACTTCGCGGAAAGCCGACAACTTTGATCGGCAATGCGGTGTGTGACAGTCCTCACGAGCGAGATGTCGATCAATTGCTGAGTGTCGCCAGTTGTACCTGCTTTGCCGTTACCTGATTTTCATGACCTGCGTCTGCTCCTGCTTGCTCGCAAGCGGCTACAGAGAGTTTTCTTGTCAGGTTATAACCTTTCCGTCATGTGGTCAAGCCATCCAAGAACCGAGATTGACGTACACCGTGATAGGCTCTTCTCAAAACTCACAATGTACGCTTGCGAGTGGGACGGCTGAGATTATCTCGGGAGTGTACTCAACGCTGGACTCAGACCTCTGCGGGGTTCGGGATAGCTTGCGCTTCAGGCTTACTTTTTGTACGCGCGTAAGTCCACGAGGATCGCAACTACCATATAAGGCGCAAGCTCACCAACTTCCGAAAGATGTATCATATGGAAGTGGAATCGATGGGTCATCGCTTTCCTGTCGCCTTTCCTGGCGGCGGTTTGCGGTTGCACTATCCAAAGTGAGCTCTTTAGGCGCGGAGACTCTATGTTTCGCTCATCATATGTCAACGCCTCATTAGTCACTGTCCTGGTAAGCCTCGTAGAGTGGAGTGCACTGCACGGATGCTGAGACGATCATCCATGGACAGTTCACTTCGTCATTTGACCCGAAAATCGGCCAATGCACGCTGACTAGCGCGATTATCGATAGAAGTTTATGTGTCGCGTTGTTTTCAGGCGATATCACTCTTCTTGCGTTCATATTCATAGGCTTACAGAGAGGTTGGCAAGGAGCCCGGGGGTTTCCTCTGTGGTTCACGCTGTGGAACCAGGTATGTTCTTCGCATGCATCCCACTCTACGGCACTCTTAATTTAGCTCGTTTCAAGGGCCTGCTCTACTTTGCGCTTGCGGTCATGGTTGAGGCTCCACTGGTGGCAAGTTCATTTCTTGTACGATATCCTCGTCAGGCCGAGTCTGATGGTGAAGTAGATCTTCCTCATGTTGGATCTCAACGGTAAGCCTTGTCCCAGTGTCCATGCATCACCGTGATACTAGGTAGGCAATAGAAATCATGAATGCAGTGAGTAGCTACTGTGTATCCCAACAGTTACGAGAGCGCTGAGAGTACCCTTGCACAGATGTTTGTTGTTCCGGCAGGTGAGCGCAACCACTGTATGTCAACGTCACGAAGTTGACCTGGGATGACAGTCGTGATGATGTGCGTTATCACTGGATGGCCACGGGAGACGCTACTGAAGTGAAAGAACGACAGGGCGACCGGCGCTACGCGCTTTCATCGCACTTTGAGCGGCTATAGTAACCGTCCGGTGTTACCGTGAGTTCGCACGCACCTCCGACGGTTGGCAAAGGCGCTAACGTGTCGCGCGACTTGCAGATACAAGATCTCGGCGCATTCCGCTGAACCCAATTCATACGAGTTGGCGAACATTGTTGACCGGCGCGCGCGGGGCGCGTCAGTCAATCCGGAGCGCCATTGAGGAGAGGCAATGTGGCTCTGTAGTCGACAAGAAGAGCCGAAGCCCTCGTTCTTCCATACTGACACGAATAATACATTTCACGTGACATCGGATGATGCGGGTGTATGATCCGTGATTCGGGGTGACGGTCGTCTGAAGAATAGCGGATAGCATTGAAGTAGATGGTTGCATAATGAAACGACCAGACAGACGGCAGATTGCCTTCACATGAGAACCTGATTAGCCGTAGCCAAGCGAAGTCCCGACCAAAGTACCTTATTCTTTGCGCAAGGCCCTCAGGCGGATCTCCTGGAGCGCAACGGTGGCACTATTTCCTTCCATTGATGTACCGTTCGTGAAGTGCCTAGAGCATTTCAGTTACGAGAACAAGAAGGCAACAGCGCAAGGCGACATACTCGATATGGTGTCCATCGCCCCGAACTGTGCGATTCAGAGATCGATACATCCGGGTCGCACCTATGCCCCTAAATCTTAGCGTCAGGTCCCTCCCTTCCGCCTTCTAGAGCCCGATCAGGGCTCACAGGATGATAACTGCATGGGTTCAAGACATGTCAGTCGACCTTGCAGCTATTGCAATTAGTCTCTGCGCAAAGACGTACCTTCGGGTGGGATGAGAATCTGGTGGCAGACGAGTCAATGCCGCATGATTGGATCTGGATCCCCGAACTAGGCTTACCGTGTTCATGACAGCTGGATAGGTCAGTGAGCTATGGCCCTCAGGATCCGTGCAAACGACTCACGGTTCAGATTCACGATCAGAAGGGCCTGGATTGGGTCAGTAGCGTCTTTGGCGGCTTATACTCAGACAGCTTCATACCACCAACGGAACCTCGACGATCGTGGCGAGAAGAAGGTATAATAAACCCTCAAAGGTCATCAGCACTGGTTCAATGCCTTGCGGTCCCACACGTGTTCACGCACTTGAGTCCACAGTATATGCCACATGCGAAACTCGCGGGCGCCACCCCAGTTCCTGCGAAGACCCACGAGAAGCAAGGCGAGAAGTGTGCAGTCTCCTATCAAGACGGCAACGGATGGGTACAAATCATCGTGCACACTGGTCAATGCGCAATTGTTTAGCTGGGCTTCGTATGTCGAGTCGACCTAGGCGTAGTATGGCCCTCGATGAGACCATGCGCCGAATGAGATGGTCGGAGTTGCGTTGTACACACCTTGATGACCACTACAAGTATACTCTTTAGCCCAGAACTGTTCGATAGAGTTTCACTCACAGAATATAGCGCAGCCCAAAGCTCCTAGACAGTTCGCAGTCACAAGTGCCATGACCCTCTTATCCCACTTCCATATGGCACCACTAAGGGACAAGATCTCATCAGTGGAAGAGAACAGGTACTCCCGTGTGCACTAGACGTACACTCGTATCCCGAGTAGAGATGACGAGCATATGATCCCGATGAAGCCACTAGCCTGTATGGTGAACGAAGTCGTCAGTACTTACGCCTTAACTCGGGGCTTGAAGTTCGACGCTCAGACGAGTACGATCTAAAGTGGCTTACACTCAGGAGCTTATAGACAGCCTAAGAGAGACTATCAGCCGAGGATCATCTCTTCCGATTGGTATGGGGCCCTACGCGACAGTCAGGGTGGCCAGGGAACGATCCCGTGACTGCACAGACAGCGAAGATAACGAGGAGTGCCCGGCACAGCAAGTACGTCTGGCAGATGGTCAACTATGACAACCATGCCGGTATCGGTATGAAGTACGACCCACCCACTTGGCGATGTGTGCTGTAGTAGTCCCTCGGCCATCATGACGTCTTATGAGTCTCCAATCAAAGGACAGATGCGCGACGAGTTCGTGGCTGGGACGGAGTTGGATCTACAGACCTCATAACGGGCATGCGTCATCCTTACAAGTATATGCCGCCGAAGAGAGCAGTCATGTTCTGCAACGCGGCTTTCAATGACCAGGTCAGTTCGTTACCTTGCGAGGATCCCAACGATGGCGTACTTAGTTCATGAAGCAATGTGAGCGGCCCCGTTACCGCCATCTTGTGCGATGCAAGAGGGACTTCGCACGTGTAGTGCAACTATAGCAGGTCTTATATTGGCCATTGCAAACAGGAAGCATTCCGCCACGGAGATACGAACACCACGATGTCCGGCCCATTCCCGCGAACGAGTTGGCTTGAACCGCCCGCACGCCACATGAAGGGGTTCTGGAGATGCAGGAGCATTATAGAAAGGAAGCTTTAGCAAGGGAAACTTTAAGATACGTATTGATGAACACACGCTCACCGCCACAGATCTTTCCGCGATGCGGGTGCCTGCTATCTTCCGCATAGCTATATAGATGTGCAGTCAATCTGTGAGACCAGAGACGACGCAACCAGGCGAATCGCGCGCGGTTCTGGCTAGCTTGACGCCGGGCGGTTGATATCCGGCTAAGCCTTCGCAGAGGGCCCGCGAACGCCTAACGTGTGTACATCAAGGATGCCGCTTATGTATACAATATCACAACGAAAGTCATATGCGCGGCATTTTCGCAGCAGTTATTCAACACTGGACGACCTGACGCCGCTGAGGGGCAGTGATGCAATCACCGACGTTTGGAACGGGCGAGGTCGAGATGATAGGTGGATGGCAGTGCATGTTCGTTCAAACAAGTATCCAGTGTCGTCCCTTATTCGTCTCTAAAGGGCCTAATACGCTTGATTGGGCTCGAGCGGATGTGCGAACATCGAAGTTCGATCGACGGTTTGGTTCGCCATCCTGGCATGCCGGCAGTCGCCGCCCGTCATTCTCACGACTTGAGCAGGTGATCGAGTACGCGGCTTCGGCTCTCTGCTGTAGGCTCCATTACGGCCGTAGCTTGCGCTCTCCCCAATCAGTCACCCCGACGAGAGTAACAAGATACTTGCTCTCCAGTATCGTGGGTCGCATCAATGATAACTTCCCCCGGACGGCTAAGCCAATGTGCTGAACAATCACGCTTGGACGAAACTTCGCACAGTGGCCAGGCGGTACACTACTACAAGTGTGCCTGGCCCCCTACGTTCACCAGAGTGCTGTATATTCCCCAATCAGACGTACCGCGTATGCGATATACAGCGGAGTTGTCCAATCCGGATCTGATTTCGGGGCGAGACAGTTCAGTGCGGCTGGTCTCGTATCTATTGTAACTCCGGAGAGTCGAACATCTTCTGGATCGGGACAGAAGACCTCGTGATCTTGAGTCTTACACACGCAGCCCCAGTGTCTGACCAATGGATATGCATGCGAGATTGTGGACAATATAGATCAATGATACAATCTGATAAGTTCTATGAGTGGGCCGTGTCCATGTCCATCATCTACAGGCACTTGACACGCTAGGGCTTCTGTTGAGCCTCGTAACCGCGCAGGCTTAGCAACCGGAGAAAGATACCGGTGGGTCTCGTAGCGTTTGCTTGTCTTCCTGCTGTAACGCCCATTGCTGATCAATATTTGTTCGCATCTCCACCTCCTTCATCAGCAGGAGCGTCAACATCCCAAGACCGGCGATGCCAATCATGACTTGCCACATGACCCGCAAACTATCTACGAAGGCGGCACGAACCTCTCCGCGCAAGGGTTCTGGGAGTGCTGAAACCAGCGGAATAGCAGCGTAGGCTGAAGATATGCCTTGTGGAAACTCTGTTTTGTACCGATCAGGAAGACGATGGGTCAGTTCATTCTGTAGAATGGCCCCGCCTATAGCGATGCCCCATGTCTGTCGGTCAATTAGTAGAGCGATACGCCCAGTATGTGAGATTTGGCGTACCTGTGATAGATCGCGCGCAAAGGTGGAGAAGGCCAAGGCGTGGGCGTTATTGGAGTTCGGCAGTGGTGCCAGAATTGGAAATGATACTCCGACCCAAACGATGCCTAGCCCGATACCCAACACCACTTGACAGCCGATGTAACGCGCGACGCCGCTATTGCGATCCAGTATTGTCAGGATGCCAAAGCCGACGATGATGAGTGACCAGCCGACGAGGTTCTGGGGCCGATACCGACGGAATGATTGAACCGTTGCCCCACAGGCCATCGCGGATGGGGTTATGAACATAACAAGACCAAGGAGGTCAACTCCCGAGCGAGAAGGTGATGCACCCAACACGGCCTGGAAGTAAACAGGAAGATAATCTTCAAAGGCAGTGAGATAGTGGTAACCTGGGGTCCTCAGCGTACTCACATATGGCGCAAAACGCTACAATGCTATGCACGAGTGTCCCAAGATATCCCGCAAGCGAGGTGCGATTGGAGACCGCGACCCATGGAATCTCAGAGAAAGTCAGACAATAGTATGTATGTATGCCGTTGAGTGACTCACTATGGGCTCTGTGCTCCAGAACCTTTCAATCAAGGGGAATACGAGTAGGGCAACACACCCCACAGCCAACGGAAGAATAGTCTGATAAGACGACCACCGGAATTGAGCACCACCCCACGTTAGACCCAATGTGAGAGAGGTTGCGCCTCCAATAATCGTGATACTGCCGCTGTCGTTGTATGAAACGTGCCTCATAGAAGTGAGAAGAAATCACACGACTCACATCCAGTCTATCCGCCGCATCTTCATGCCAAATGTCGACCTCGGTGCCTTGACCTTGAAAAAGACGAACACCAGTGCGAACGCTATCCCTGATACAGGAAGATTGAGATAGAAAAGCCAGCGCCAAGCGCCAGCATTGGCGATCACACCCCCGACTGTCGGGCCGATGGCACTATGGAGGCGTATGTCAGATCTCTAGGTAGAGTTGGTGATCACTTGTTTGATCAACATACGAAGCAGTGGCCCAGATGCTACGCAACATGCTCAGCTCAGTACCTCAAACTCGAAACAGCAAAATCACTCACATTGCCGCGATTGCAAGGACGATACCTCGTTGAGGCAGAGGGACGAGATCTGCGTAGATGATCTCCGTCACAGCGATGCATCCTCCTGACGCGATACCTTGAATGACTGGAAATGTCGTCAGATGATACTCGGAGTAGGCATATATCGCGAACAGACCTCGCGCAGCTATGAACATGGTCAAGCTCTGCGCCGCACCAGCGAGAGCGGACCCCAAGGTGAAGAAGGCGATCAAAACCAGCAGTACAGGTTTCCTCCCGAAGATCGAGACCATCCCGCCGCACAATGGGACAACCGCCGTGGCGGCCAGCGTGTACGCACTCCCGGGCCAGATGAAGTCATTGCCTCTGAGATCACTGGTGATAGTGGGAAGCGCTGTGGAGACGGCTGTCTATGCGATCATTCTCAGTGTGATGAAACATGGGGAAGCGAAAGGATTCATACCAGATCCATTGCCGACAAGAAGTCGGTTATTGACAAAGCGACTATCACCGTCCAGAAGTTGATCCCTTGCGCAGACCATTTCCACACATCCTCTTCGGCAGAGTTCACCCTCTTGGACCTGAGACTAGTGTCAGCCGTCTCGAAATCCCAACCCTGTAGGCAGTGTGCTGGTAGTACGCACTGAGTGGTGTCTTTGTCCGGCTCGAGAAAGTGGGGTGAATGCTGCCTGGAAACACCATGTGCGGCATGTTGCGTTGTATCGACAGAAATATTGCTCATAGCTGAGTGGGAACCGCTGGTGTGCACTGCAATCAGGGCAGACCAACTTCAGGACGACGAAAGGGTTGCACAAGTGCTCGAGTACCGGACTATGTAGTAGATTATCTCGCTGAATGATGTTCTCCCGCTCAGCTCCCGTAGCACTGAGAGCATCACTCCTAAATGGGGTCAGGCGTGGAGGCTGAGATAACTGGTCCGTATCGATCCCCTCAAATCCCAGTACCACAAGTTCCATCAATTATCGCAGCTGGCAACTCTGTCGGACGCCGGTATCCCCCGATCGAGTACCACACAATTGGCTTGGCAACTTGGGTAAGGTCACAGATGGAAGATGTAAATGCCAGCGCTGAGCCTGGTTGCATTGGGAAGGGGACCGTAGCGAGGCACCTCGCCGTTCGGTTCGAGTTTGGTTCGTGGCGGCGCTGCCAGTTGGCAGCCGCGTGATGACGTGGGAAACCCGCGCACGTCGGCAACTCGGCGCGGCTTGCTGCGGCACAAGTCGACGACGGACCACGATCATCTTGACGGGCCTTCAACGATGTCTCTATACTCCCTGAATGCCATAGAGTTGGTCTTTGCTTCGCGAGAAACCTTCCCTGCCCCTATCTGCTTCAGAGTCTCACGATCTGTAAAGGTACTACCCTGTCACATATGCCGGTGATATCCTACCAGCAAGACTTGTGTTGCAATCCGGCCACTCATTAGTACCTTGAACTCCGATGATCGTCGGCAGAGACGTTTACAGCCATAGTGTTGGATCCTGCATCATACCTCATGGATGCAAATCTCGCTCGGGATTATACACCTATACGCATACCGGCAGTGTTGCACTGGCTACATGCCGGATGCCGGATGGTACGACCGTACTAGTAGCGTGAAAGTACAACGCTCATCCTTGCGGTAGATACTGCATACGGGATCGGTCCCCGAGGAACGCGACTCTGCGGGACGCGCACAAGAGTGATGATGTTCTTCCCATGCGGAGCTCGAACTAGGCCTCGTACAACCTTAACATCATCACGTAGGTCTACGGAACAGAGACGTGCTAGTTCCGGGTACGAAACATCTTGGGCCAACCATCGCACGAGAACTCGCTACAAGCCGCATGATGGACCAAACATGTATTGACCCCAAGATGAGGAACGTTGGTGTGTAGGTTATTGCAGAATCTACTACCACAACGGTGAAAAGCCTCCGCTACTTGAGATGGACCAATGCAACGAAGGATGTCCGTGAACTCCTGCGTTGAGTGCTCGTTTTCGTACAATACCATCCTCCTTGCGTTAGACATGGTTCCAAGCGATTGTCGGGACCTGGGCGTGTATCCGGGGTGATACATTGAAGCTTGTACCCCTCAATCATACCGGTGCTACTCTATATCGCTGAGAGGACTTCTTCTATTGAACCCGTTCGCGGAGGGACAGCTCCGTGCACCTACGGAGCGGGAAAACTCATGGCTTGTGAACAGGATTCCATTAATCGTCGCTTCATCTCTCACCTCCATTGCACCATATGATGGTGAGTAACTGGACGACCTTGTCCGCATATGTCTCGTCTGTGTCTAACTTAGGTGAAGTGAGACACGAGCGGGAACTAGGAGATAAAGATACAATATAGAGCGGGTCGATAGGAGAGATGATCAAGGGCCCGGTGCGTTTCCGCACTGCATAGTAACAGTACACACCCCGTTCTATACATCTAGACCTAGTCAGTGCGAAAATCTCGGATACGCTCACAGGCCATTCTCCTCTCCCGCGGGCGGCCATGATCAGAAGCTCATCATCATTCATAAACATGAGCGAATACTCCGGCTGGCAGCAAGTTCAGCCTGAGGCCATCCAGGTGACTGGGTAGGCAGAATTGTCACGGTCCGAGCTCTATCGCAAACAACTATATCACCTTGGCGTCGCCTCCCGGCGTCCTACCGAGTTCCCGCGTATACGTGACCGTTGACGGCGTCAGTCGCACGTAGAGATGAACATCAATGCCCGTCAAAGTGAGCGACTTGGCTGTATCGCGCGGGCATACGGACGGGAGATGTGTGGCCATGCTTGCCTACCTCGATACCGCTCTATATAGAGCGATGCTTTGTATACAAGGATCGATGACGGCGCTCTGCACCTGGACACTCTGTCGAGCGTGTCTCCGATTCAGAACGCCATGGTGTACCCTGTCGCTCGGATGGACCCAGACGCTCCTCCGCTCGAAGAGGACGATGCATTCATTGCTTTGAATGAGACTGTATTCCTTCGTAAAGCGCGTCTATCAAACGCCGATTCTGACCATACGCATCCTTCGTGAGTCCCAAAGTCCTGTATAGAAGCTGAGAAAGCCTTACTAACCAGGTCTCAGAGTCATCATATTCTTTGCATCGAGTGAGCCGTCGTAGTAGACAGCTCGCCGTCGTAACGCTTGTGCTCAACGACCACGCAGTGGACGCTGACCTTCGAGTCCTCCGAAGGCATGTGAATGCACTCCGAAGAGCGTATCCGATCTCAACGATGTACTTCATTCGGTCCTTCCGAACCTTTCACTTCACAAGGACTGCTCAACTAGTTAGGTCTCGAATTCAACATTCTAATGGCGCAACTCACTCATGCGACTGTCACTGCGTAGGAGGCAACCTTGCAACCGGTCGTTGACGGATTGCGTGAGTCGATGCGCCTGGCCTTCCGAGGAGTGTACGTCCATGTGCATTCTCAAGGTGCGTGTATTGACCTGGCCCTGCTTCGATCAGACCAGCCTGATTTGCATGATCGTCAGGCGCGGCTTTCCAGTTTCTCACTTTGAGAAACCTGTTAGCCAAAAGCGACTTCGAGAATATACCATCGTGGCCGAACGCACCATCCGTCCTTATCCTAGATTCCACGCCTGCAGACAACGCGCACGCCTTCCGGAATGTCATATACTCGACCGCGTTCTCCCTGCCGACGCGATTTCGTCAGTATACCTTCCTACCTGTCTCTGTGATAGGATGGTCGGCGGCCCTAGCATACTACGCATTGACCGGATATCGCCCTGTCTTCACCGAGGCGCGCGAGAGACTCAACGACTGGGACCTCTTGCCGCATGTTACGACGCGCCAGTCGACCGTTCGGCTCTACCTCTACTCCCCGAAGGATCGCATCGTCAGGTACCAGGAGGTAGAACGGCACGCAAATGATGCTTTACGCGCAGGGCATAGCGTACGGATGGAGCGATTTGAACGCAGTTGGCACATCACACACGCCAGAGACTATCCGGAAAGGTATTGGAAGGCATGTGAGCGCGTATGGAGGGTTGCCGCGAAGTTGTGAACGACATTTGAACGACGTTATGAGTACATTCTTTCGAGCGCTTATAATTCGAGTATCGATCCGCGCTGGCGCGCCAAAAGACGCTCATGGATGTTCGCGATCAAAGTGAAAAATGGCCCATCGGTCCGAATCGGCAGCGCCCGCGACATTCTCACGTCCCACAAGACTACTGATAGCACAGTCTATCTTTGTTCCGAGCTCTCATTCTAGCTGTCGTCAAGTGCTGTTCAGATGAACGTATCACGGCATTTCTGAGAGGGTGCGGCTGGGTGCGGGCTGGTTTGGGGCTGGTGCGGGGTTGCTTGTTGAAGCCGTGGCCCTGCGGCGAACGCGCGTCGAGGAGGCAGTGGGTTCGATTCCTAACGCTCCGTTCCGTCCCCGTTATAGCGGAAGTTGTGAAGTGAACACCAGTGCTCTCAACCCCGACCTAGCGTACCGGTGCTTTCGTATTCGAGAGTAAACCGAGTTCAGGAAATAAGGCGCTGGCTACTGGAGCACAAGATATTGGAGGATCGAACCCGACGCAGGACCCAGCCTTAGCGCTTAGCGCCGCGCGCACTTCCGAGACGCGCTCCTTTGGACGCGTAGTGGCTCTGCTCCGTCCTCGATGTTGTCTCTCTATCATGTCCGAGAATATATGATGATGATACTGGATCCTGAGGCGTGCGCTTCTGAGAGATGCATGGCGCCCACGCTTACAACGGCGCGCGATGCTTTATTCGCTGGTACTTAGCGTAGTCCGCTAGGCGTTTGCGCGTCTGTCACAGCGTCGGAAACCGCCGTATGTCCCATCCATGCCCCGCCCTCAGTTCACGAACTGAAGCTCTCAGCACAGATTGGTAGTTTGGGTGCACGACCTTCCCTGAAACCACGGGCTTCCCTAGTCGTGGCTCGAATGCGCCTTCGGGCCGTGACTCTCCTACTCCGCCTCCTGCCGGTGCCAGCGACAGAGAAGCGGCACAATCTTGCCTACCCTCGCTCGGCAGACCGTCAACTGCCATCCACATCAGCTGATCGGCTGATGTGACTGTACTTAGCAGCAACAGTAGCAGCCGCAATTGGGTCCACGTTGACCTTGAAGGTGGGTACGTTCTGTGTCTACATCGTACAGATGCTCATTCAGTCGTATTGTAGGTTCGACCCACTCGCGGCTTCGACTTCGATTAGCAAACTTCGACTTCCAAGAAGCGGTTTCGCAGAACGGGACGTGCTGGTTCTTGGTACGATTCGGTCGCTCACGGACAGTCGCGCAGGTAGACTGTCGACTGAGAGCTCGTCATGTTGAGCCTCACGACTAGCCAGAAACGCTACGAGTATCTATCGAGCAACAAAGATGCAATGTACGATGGAGTCTATCTTTACCACAATGGCAATTTGCAGCCGATGCATGAGATGATGTTCTTCATTGAGGGATGCTCCTGTACTTATCTACGCATGGCAGCCGACCAATTCGAGGTATCTACGACCTTCTCATGAGATCTCGTTCTTGAGGCCGATACGTGTTTCCGAGTACTGTTGGAACCTCACATGTATGCGAAGTTTTGCGTCTAAACTTGCATCCCTTGATCGTACCGCGTACCGCAGCCGGTTGATTATCTCGTTGAGAGGGACATCATGCTGTGTCTATTCGTGTCGAGGGAAGTCAAACCAGTAGCGAACGCGGCGGCGATTGTCATATCGGATGAAAGGGATCCGGCGCTCTTGTGTTGGCCCCGAGTTCACTCCAGTTATCGCTGTGGCATATCCGCTTGACCGTTGTCGAGGATTGTTGACTGAACCCGCGCGACGGTACTTGTGTGACTGACAAATACTTGTCAGAGCGCTCGGGCCAATGGGGATGCATCAGGTTGCGCAGCACAGCTCGTGTACTACATGTCGTGAGTGCGTTGACCATCCTATCTGCAATCGGCGATAGCGCAAGTGCCTCGGATCGACCCACTGACCAAGATGCACTCCTGCTCATGAATGGAAGCACACGGTCATTAAGCGATACGCCTATGCATTACAAGCAGTGTGTTCCTAAGGTTGGTTGTTCCTAGCGGCTGAGTATGCGAAGGATTACCTGACTTGGTAAGGCTGAGTCGACAGCTGTAAGTCGAGACTAGGCTCTCACTATCGGGACTCAATCACGAGATGGTTCTGCGCAGCTTCATGCTTTGCTCCCGACATCACTGCTCTCGTGCTGGTGTCGCCCATCGTCCTTATGAGTTAGGAGTCGCCGTGTCATATCCGCAATCGTTGATGGCGTCGACCACACGCATAAGCAATGTCCATCGGCACGAGCAGTGCCATCGCCCGACGAGGACGGGTGCCATTTTTGTCTTCCTGAAGACAACTCTATAAGCACATCTGGCTGACAGACATTACTCGATGATACCCTGCATCTGAAAGGCCTGCCGGCTCTCGCTCGGCTGTAGCGCATCACAGTGTACAGTGCGGCTCAATGGGCTCAGAAGCTCCCCAACTTGAGAAGGACAACACATTCATTGCTTTGAACAAGACCGTATTCGTCTCGAGAAATCGTGTATCAGAAGCTGATCTCGATACTACACACCCGTCGTAAGTCTCTCCGTCTTTGAAAGGATTGAGCCAGTATCCCTGACATTTGTTCAGTATCATATTATTCTTCGCATCCAGTAAGACATCCTCACATAAAGCACCTCGTCACGAAGCTCGCTCAACCGCTGCACAGTGGACGCCGATCTCCGGATGCTTCGCAGGCATGTGAGGGCCCTTCGAGAGACGTATCCGACATCGACGATGTACTTCATTCGATCATTCCGGACCTATCACTTCAAGTCATCCAGCGAATTAGTAGGGTCACAATGATTCAAGAATATGCTTGCTCTGACCCCCCACGTGAACCCGCAGGAGAAAACGCTGCAGCCTGTCGTTGATGGGCTGCGTGAGTCGATGCGCCGGTCTTTCAGAGGCCTGTACGTTCACCTTCATTCCCAAGGTGTGTCGTGTAAGCCGCCTTCGTCTCCGTTTGAACCGATCTAAAGAGCATGATCGTCAGCTGCAGCCTTTCAACTTCTCACTTTCAAGAACTTACTTGCCAAGACCGACTTCTCAGGTATCCCCACTTGGCCAAACGCACCCTCCGTCCTCATTCTGGACTCCATGCCCGGATATGACACGCACGCCTTCCGCAGCGTCATATGGTCGACCGCGTTCTCCTTACCAACGCGATTCCAGCAGTACACCTTCATCCCCGTCTCGGTCATAGGATGGACGTTGGCATTGCTGATCAATGCTCTGGGTGGACATCGCCCGATCTTCACCGAAGCGCACGAGAAAATCAACGAGCCGGTGCTCTTGCCGCAAGTCACGACAGGCTTGCCTACAGTTCGGCTATATCTCTACTCCCCGAGGGACCGCATCATCATGCACGGAGACATCGAGAAGCACGTGGAGGATGGGCAGCGCGCGGGGCATATCGTACGGGTGGAGCGCTTCGAGCGCAGCTGGCATATAACGCACGCTAGAGAGTATCCGGAGAGGTATTGGAAGGCATGTGGGCGCGTCTGGAGGGTTGCAGCGAAGTTGTGAACGACGTTATGTGCTGATCTCGGTCCATTGTCATAAGTAGATGTATTGGAGTCCTCGTCTTGGTTCAGGCGCCCGCGATTCGAGTCTCAGCGGGGAGGCAGACGCTCATGGAGGTTCGGGATCAAAGTCAAAAGTGGCCCATGATCGGCCCGGTCGGCCGTGACCGCACGCGTTCTCACGCACTACAGGACCACCCCTGGCTTAACGACTGAACATAGGCCAGGCCGAGCTCTGCGACATGCTTGGTACTAAGCGCGGGCCAGAACATACGTATTGGAGGTGGAAGAGCACCAGCCCGTGTACTTGAAGATGATCGTGGGGAAGTGTGCCCGCCGCCTCCGCCGCGCGCTCACGCGAAATGATTGGACGCGTCGCGGCTCTGCTCCGTCCACGACGCGGTCTCTCCTGTATCATATCTGCACTTTCACGACTGGATCTACAGACTGGAGCCATATAACTTGGCCTGAAGTCTAAAGAGAGCGATATGCATACACGCTCACGACCGGCACTAGAGGCTTTAGCTAGCCAGCTAGGCGCCCGTGCGTCTTCCACAGCGGCCAAACCAGCCGTGCGTCCCATCTCCAACTCCACCTGTTATCATTACTTACCTATCTCTGTATGTCCCCAATAGCCAAATAAATGGGCGCGGCCAGCGAACCTGGGTGCACGGCCGGCACCTATGCCCTCCGATTTCCCTGGAGTTCGTAGTCGTCCTCCAACGGGCTCGAACGCGCCTTTGGGCCCTGCCTTTCCCGCTCCGCCACCTGCTGGTACTAGTAAATGGGCGGCCGCACGGCCAGTAAATCCTTCCATTACTACTCTTTCTGACATGTGAACTGATGTGTATACATTGATTAGCAGCAACCGCAACCGGGTCTGACATTGCCCTCGAAGGTCAGTGCTGTCCGTGTTTAACGTCATATAGAGGCTGATATATACACATTGCAGAAAGCGATTCGTGCATTTGGTTTGAGCCAGCAAGGCTCGACGTCGAAGAACGCCGACTCTGGTCGTTTCGAGCGCGAGCGCCCAGCCCACTTCGCCCGCGTCCCTCAAGAAGAGTCACGCGGGCGTAATATTCGGGATAACGATGGTGCGCACCAAGATACACGGTCGAACGCGGACGCAGCTGGCAAGGGCAAACAGCCGGCCCAGGAGAAGGAAAAGGAAAAGGAGAAACAAGACGACTCGCGCCGAGCCGCCTTCCGCCGTCTAGAAGACAAAAAGACCTCTCGAAAGCGCGACAATCTCCAATTCAAATCTCGCGGCTCATTAGCCCACCACGGGCCCGACGCCATCCTGCACGACTCGCATCGCCGCGGGACGCATCCGGAAACGAATGCCCACGGCCAGGAGCCGAAGAAGCGGGTGTTTAAGGCGAAGGAGAGGAGGGTGAAGGTCGACGTGTTTATTCCAAATGTGGTTAGCGTTGGGACGTTGGCGAGGTTGTTGAAGGTGCCTTTGCCGAGGCTACAGAGGAAGATGCGGGAGGCGGGTATGGAGGGCGAGGATTCGTATGATCACAGTGGGTGTCTTCATCTATGTCATCGCTGAATTCGGTACTAACAACATAATAGTCCTGACGGCCGACTATGCCGCACTTCTGGCAGAAGAGTTTGGCCGCAACGCCGTATTCGACGATGAAGCTGCATTCGACATCTACCCACCTGCCGCGCCAGCAGACACCTCCGCCCTACCACAACGTCCGCCAATCGTAACAATCATGGGTCACGTCGACCACGGCAAAACGACTCTCCTCGACACACTACGCTCCGCATCCGTCGCAGCAGGCGAAGCCGGCGGTATAACCCAACACATCGGCGCCTTTTCCGTCCCACTCAAGAACTCCACCGGCGGACCAGGACAAACCATCACGTTCCTCGACACGCCCGGGCACGCAGCATTCAGCGCAATGCGCGCGCGCGGAGCAAGCGTGACGGATATCGTCGTGCTGGTTGTAGCAGCGGACGACGGCGTGATGCCGCAAACGAAAGAAGTCATCGAGCTCGTGAAGAAGGACAACCTCCAACTCGTCGTAGCCCTCAACAAATGCGATAAACCCGGCGCGGACACTACGCGCGTGCTCAACCAGCTCCTCGTCGAAGGCGTCGAGACCGAACCCCTTGGCGGGTCAGTCCCGGCCGTCGAAGTCTCCGGCCTGACAGGGTTGGGCTTATCAGACCTCGTCGAGACGCTCGGAGCCGTGAGCGAAGTGGCCGACTACAAGGCCGAGCGCACCGGGCCCGTACACGGCTTCGTGCTCGAAAGCCGCGTGCAAAAGGGCCTGGGAAACGTCGCGACCGTCCTCGTCCTGCGCGGGCGCCTCACACCCGGCGCCTCGCTCATCGCGGGCAAAGTGAGCGGCAAATCGCGCGTGATGACCGATTCGGCCGGCAAGGGCGTCAAAGCGGCCTTCCCCGGCGACGCGGTGACCGTCAGCGGGTGGAAGGAGCTGCCGGGCGCGGGCGACGAAGTGCTCGAGGCGCCCGAGGCGGACGTTAAGCGCGCGCTTGCGAACCGGCTCAGGAAGGCGGAGCAGGACGCGATGTTGGCGGATGTGGAGGCTATCAATGCGGCGCGGAGGGCGGAGAGGGAGGCGCGGGAGGAGGAGGAGAGGGCGGCGGAGAGTGCGAGTTCCGAGCCGGTGAAGCAGTGGGAGAAGAAGGCGGAGGAGGATACGGGGGTGAAGGAGTTGAGGTTGGTTGTTAAGGCCGATGTCAGTGGGAGCGCGGAGGCGCTTGTGGAGGCATTACAATATATTGGCAACGAAGAGGCGAAAGTCAAGATCGTGGCGAGCGACGTTGGGGAGGTGTCGGAGTCTGACGTTCTTCGCGCCAAGGCAGCGGATGGTACGTTCTTGTTCTCCCGCCTTTCGGTTATGGTACTGATTTCACGCCCAAATAGGTATGGTTATCGCCTTCAACGTGAATGTACCGAAAGCCGTACATGGTCTCGCGAACAGCAACGGCGTCGACGTCCACTCCTCAGCCGTGATCTACAAGGTCATCGACGACGTTCGCGAGCGCGTCACCAAGCTCCTCCCCGTCGAGCTCGGCAAGACTGTATCCGGCGAAGCGAATGTCCTGCGCCTCTTCGACATCAGCGTCGGAGGGCGCCGTACAAAGCGCGTCGCAGGCTGTCGTGTCGCAAGCGGACAAATCGAGCGTGCAAAATCAGTGCAGGTCGTCCGCAACGGCGAGGTTGTGTTCGAGGGCAAACTCGACACGCTCAAGCACCTCAAAGAGGACGTGAGCTCCGCGGGGAAGAACATGGAGTGTGGCATGGCTATTGAGGGGTTCAGCGATCTCAAGGAGGGAGATCTTATTCAGACGTTCAGCACGTTTGAGAAGCCCAGGTTTTTGTAGACGGGCTCAGCAGGAGATAGAGGAGTATAGTATAGCTTAGATTTATTTCGGATTGCACTCACGCACACCACCCCATCGCACCACACCACTCTAGTACTAATGATATTGACAACTTATACCTCTGACGGAAGTGCTCTCACTGATGGTGGAGTCAGTGCATTGCGACCCCTAATTCGGTCGGCATCGACTAGTAGAGTAAGCGCTTGCTAAGGTTAGGGTTGACGGTTAACGCGACCAATCTTCTTCACGTCAGCCGTACACGAGCGATTGGCCCCATACTACGTCCCGAAATACCTCAGGTTTCATCGTATGTGGGACGCTCCCTCCAAGGGGCGGGAACTAGAGCTAGGTATGGCCGGAACATTGCGGCCCCCCATGTGATTAACGCCGTCCGACGTCAGACTCGAATAACAATGCAAAATGAGCAAGCCAACGAGCTATGGTGGACGTGTGTATGGTACAGGTGTATTGCAATAAGAAGCCATGATATCTGGGACAGTAGGCGCTCGGGATGAGGCGAAAGAGGGCAATAGACGGGGTTAGTCGAAGGTCAGTTGAATGACCTCCCCATTGTCGGCGATAATCTTGAAGCGTACTGGTGCAGAACATCGTCAGATATTTGGGACGGAGAGGAGACTATGTGGGTGCTTACACGTTGTCCAAGGTTCCCCCCTCTTGCGGATGTCGGTGAAGTAGACAGTTCCGGCACCTGACAAGGTCATTCAGCCCACGATGAAGGCACCAGCGTGGGGAATAGACACCTTTGTGGCCCTTGACTCTGAAGCTAAGGTCATTCCTCCCCTTCATCATAGCAATCTGAAGAAAGATCTTAGCACGACTGTCCGACGAGCATCATCCGTTATCTGCGCACCGAGCCAGATACCCAAGGGTCGCCATTTAACCACCATGTCGGCTCGAAACGTATCGCGTCCCCAAGCGTGTCCCGTACTTCAGGATCATTTCGAAGAATGGTCAGAATACGCTGCACGATCGAGCTATGCATCCGTTCGGTGTTGGAGGTGTACTGGAAGAAAAGGACCCAGACGCCTATACCCGCAGCCCCGGCGAGAAGCAGCATGGGCCAGGCCGGCTGATATTGACGTATTTGAGCAGAGAAGTTCGGGCGCAGGGCTTCTATGAAACGCACGAACTCGATAGGGGGGCAGATCTCTCGGAGCGGGGCGCGCATAATACTCGCGTGGTTTCGATGCGCCGGAGAAGGTTTCGGCCGGGGGAGGAGTGGAAGGGGGAGGCCGCGGTAGTTCTGTGGCGTAGGTTCTGCGCAGCTGCAAGGGTGCAGCGCGCAGGAGTGGTGCAGACGCGCGCGGGAAGCGGGTCAGTGACATGGCCGTTCGGGAAAGAGACGTGATCGTATTTGAACGCGACTTGGCGGGGATTGACGCGGGCGGGACCGCGGACGTGACGCGACGCGTCTGATGGCGGCACAGGTTGACAATTGCACGCGGAGAAAAGGCAAAACACTTTCTTCCACGACAGAATGATTCGACCCAGGCTCGAACTGGGGGCCTTCTGTGTGTTAGACAGATGCGATAACCAACTACGCCATCGAACCGTTGAGTGTTTAATGCACAAAGTGCATATGTTCATTTGAAGCAGGCGGTACGGGAAATCGGGAAATTATACTCATGTGATGTGTTGGTTCAGTAAATACTCAGACTGGGATACCATTACGTACTTCTTTCTATGTAGACTCCCTCGGACAGGACTGTCTACGCTGTATCTCTATGAATAGAGATCTCAAACGACCCTGATCTGTCCGTTAAGGGACGATCAATAGTACGAAACAACGGGTGTCCCAGGCTCGAGCGCCCGTTCGTGAGCTTCCGAGTCCCTTTGAACTGGCTATGCTAATCAATATACTATCTTGTCACAGAACCACCACCCTCGCTGAGATCGGCGACCGAGCGTTTCTATAGCATCTGTCCTTCCCAATGGCGTCCGACTCTCAAGATCTGGATCTCGAAGACGGCACCATCCATATCCTCGTCATCGAACGGCCAAGCGGTGAGCCCATCTAGCCGAGCCTTGGCCTCGCAGGATGCTGAGTACGAGCTAGAGGCAACGATCAACGAAGCCGCCGACCTCTTCTGCGCGGCCTTCGTGGAGGGTGCGTAGCCCGCTTCGTCATCTCAACAGCTTCATCGCAGCCGGCGCTGATGCTTGCGCCCTTGATACATGACAGATCCTCCCGCCCGTGCATTCACAGGCGGAGATCCAGAGCTGATGCGGCAGCTCGGGCGTGCGGTGCTCACTCCTATGCGCGGGAGCGCGCGTCTCTATGCCGCGACGGACGAGGAGGGCACGCTGGTTGGCGCGTCGTTCTGGAGCCCGCCCGGGCAACCCGATAAAGAGGCGTGAGCACTGCCGCTTGTATGCCGCTGGCAGACGTGTCTAATGAGATGGTAGTGCGCTCCGACGCGAGTCCTTTTTGCAAGACTTCATGGCCAAATTACCCGATGAGATGGCCGACCATGTTGAGAACGTTGTACGTGCCACAGCTGAGAGTGACGGGCGTCAGTCGATTGATCAGATAACCTCATATAGTTTGCGAAGGCCATTCCCAAGTTGATGGATGAGGCGGTCGGGATAGAGGAGGTGTGTCGCCCAATTCTCTATATCGCATGACGGCGGCAGTTGACAGAGTCCCCAGGCCGAGGTTCATTCCTACGAATGCGAGATGCTGATGGTCAGACCCGATCATCAAGGCCACGGGATCGCGCGGAAGATGTTCAACCTCGCACTTCACCAGGTGCGTATGCTCTACTCCGGTGGATCTGCTGTACTGAAATCGTGATAGGCGGATGCGATGAACGCCAAGATGACTCTGTGGACAGGAAAGGACGACAATGTGAGCCGGTAGATGACAAGCGCTCGAGACCGAGCATGCTGACGGGTAGTTGCAGGTCAAGATGTACGAGAAGTTTGGTATGACGCTGAAGAGTTCGACGGATATGACGCCGTCAGGAGGAGAGGGCTGGAAACTCCACATCCTCACCCGAGATCCTGTGTCTGGATCTCCTTGAGCACACTGTTGTATGAAGCACGGCCGGATGCTGGCCTGAGATAAATATAATGATATAGCGTTTGGGAGAGTGGACCTAGATGTCCTTGCTTGCATGGGTGAGCGTCACTCGTAAAGCCAGAGCTCCAAGCAGTCATGGTCAATATGGCAGTCGAGTCGAAAGAAGAGCGGTTGTGGCGACAGGCGACCTGGAGGCTGCTGCGCTTTCTCACGCGGTTTGACGAGAAGAAGATGCAAGGCGGATGCGCATTGCTTCTGTGCAGGTTGGGCGTCATTCGATTCGGATCGTGCATACCGGATCGTGCATGCAGTACATCCACTCAAGTGTCCGCGCATCGGATCCTACACGACTGCTTCTAAGTCACCCCTCCGTTCCTCCAGAGGATACTCTTCCGCTTCGGCACCTCCATGCGCAGAAGGCGTGCCTGGCGCGACCCGGTACGCGACAGAGTCTTCAAGTCCCTCCTCCACAGGAGGCATTAGGCGGTAATTGCCCAGGGGACTTATGAAGGGAATGTGGGCGAAATTACACAAGTTGCTTAGTACCGCGCCGCGGTCAGTAGCGGC
>UWZB01000712.1:0-50870 GCA_900536885.1 Peniophora sp. CBMAI 1063
CGCGCGCTAGAGTTTCTCACTCGCGCTTTCACGCGGTGGAAGGTTTACTGATGTTTCAACTCTGAAGATCCCATTCGCGGGTATGAATTCCGGGGATTAAAATGGGTGCGAACTTGAGCCGGTCGCGGTGGAGGTCAACGTGCTCGGTCGGAAAAGAAGGCGGCTGCAAGGGAGCCAGGGGAGCACCCGCGAGAACCGGTGCACACAGTCATGGAGGAAGCACAGTGCCGACCTACGTAGATTCTTGAAGCATTTCTTTCCACGAGTCGTGTTACCGAGCACAGAGCACAAACGTTGTGGAAGTCAAGTACGCCCGATAAAATGTGATGGTGGTCGGAACGAAAAGATGAGTGGCCCCGATCTACATAATGAATCGGGAATCGCCGGATTACATACGCGTGACTGATGACGTGTCCACCATCTTCGCGCGCGACTTGCCAGTGCACCGCAACTACGATTCTAGCTCGAGTAGCTCGCATGGTGGAACGAATATTGGAACTGTGGCACCTTCCATCGTTCCATAGCATCTGGATATCGCACTCTCGCTCGAGTGACGTCTCGATCGAGAAGCATACAAACAAAATTTCGTGCAGCTGCGTTATGCCTCGCAGATTCCTGGGCTTTCGGCTTCGGTGCGCACTCGCGTATCATACATGTCGTTCTA
Source organism: Peniophora sp. CBMAI 1063 (assembly GCA_900536885.1). Taxonomy (NCBI): domain Eukaryota; kingdom Fungi; phylum Basidiomycota; class Agaricomycetes; order Russulales; family Peniophoraceae; genus Peniophora; species Peniophora sp. CBMAI 1063. Next base: position 665 of record UWZB01000712.1, read on the forward strand.
TATCTGGCATCCCGTACTTCCTCATGATCTGACTCTACACGTCAAGGGTATCGTACTTGTCATCCAGGCCTTCTCTAGATCAGGCCTCGATTCGCTGCCGTTCACGGCAGCATCATCTGCTCGTAAGTCGCACTGCAACTCGCGATGCTATCCATAATATTCAGAGCTTTCTGGCGGCGTGTTATGCTTCTCTCGATCTACATGCTCAATTCAGAAACCGCTCTATGAGGAGCTGCTGGAGATCGATAGACCGAGAGATCTTCCAGTCCATTGCGAGGCGGCGAAGAACGAGCTGCTGAGATTGATTCCAAAGAGGCTCGAGAACTTGACAGGTCGTCGCATCAGCGATTGCCAACACCGGCAGCGCTCGCCGACATGACACTCTATACCAGCCATGCGTCGCGTATCCCATTGAGCAGGCTTAACTCATTTCTGCCATAGAAACACTGGCGTGCATCCACATCCACGTTCAAATATAAGGTGCCTTGCTTGAGTAAGCCACGGTGGTCGTTCGTGCTGCCAATCCACTCTGATTTTCACGCTTTTGAGCAGGTCATGTATCTTCTTGTCTTTGCGACTTACTGTTACGAATTCTCTTGGTGACTTTGGCCGGTGCGCGCCTACATCTCGGCCTGCTGTACCCGTCATCTGACTACTCTCAGTTTTACAGTCCTTCTGTACGCTTCTTTTTGTGATCTGCGACACGCAGCTCTCACCAGCTGATGATGTGCCGTCTTCCTTGCGCCTTTGAGACACTCTTCTCAAACAGCTTCCAGGCCTCGTGTTTGTATCTCTCGGCCGCCTGTGCGCGCTGCAGCGAGCGCTGCCAGGGTGACTTCAGATAGGTCTCCCGCAGTGTGGGTACGTTATTGGTACTCCACACTGTATTGGGCCCTCCAAACCCTGGACCAGATCTGATGCTGACCCTGTGCGACTGTCGCTCGCGCAGACAAACGCGGTTAACCATGCCACACGACGCTCTCACATCAATAGCTCTCGTGGCTTCGGCGTCTCCCAGTGCCACACACGCGCTTGAATCTTCCGTTGCTTCTCTATACATTTTGCTTCTTCTTCTCTCTCTTCCACGATGGAACGACGTTAAACATGTCTACCTTCTGCCTGCCAGTTGGGGCAGTGCGCGTGTACTCAGCATGCAAGTTCTTACGCTTCTCCCGTTCATCCGGAGGATCGCCCGGGTGGCAGCATGACGCCCGGTGGCCCGACCGTTTCTTCCCGCACATCTCTCTCGGGGCCCGCCTTAAACGGTCGCACGCGTCATTCCGTCTGTCTTCGGCGCAGCGCCTCGAGGATCGCACGTCTCTGCTGCGGTAATGCTCGTGATACGAGCCAGATACGAAGGTCGCACGCGTTGAGACGCGTTCCCGGCATTTGGCGTAAATGCAGATTCAAACTCCTCTCCAATTTATGGGCTGCGCGCGCCCTTCCGGGATGCCTGAGCCCGTTGTAGGGCGTCGTGGACCACACCGGCCATGAATCGGAGGACCCTGCTCTTACCGCGTACGCCGCAGTGATATCGCATCGCTCGAGCGCTTTCAAAGCGTGTGGGTCGGGTGTGTCACTTGGTATATCCTTTAGGCATTGAGGGTCTCGATGAATGACTACTCATTATGCAACAACAGCGAAGAAGCACATCGTCGTCGACGTCAAGCAATATTGAGAAGAGCTGTTCCGCGTGTATTCGTCCATGGACCACGGCCGTCGTGCGTCGGTGACCATGAGGCTCGGGCTGAGTAAGATGGGGTCCGCCGGCAGTCATACCGCTGCCCCTGGCCGCGGCGAAACGCAGCAGATTGAACGAGGTTGCCCGCCATCTCCGTGCCCGTATGCGGACAGATACAGCTTTGCGGGGCCGCATCGTACAGCGACCGATATATCTTTTCTGATGCGAAACTTGGCGGGGCGCGACGAGGGTACTGCTCGAGCTCGCCATCTATCGTTCGGTACACTACAGCGCTCGTATATGTCCTATTGGGCTATTCAAAGCAGGGGCGCACAATCCCACGTACAGTCGTGTTAAGCTCATCGTGCCGAAGGGCCGTATACGCAGATCGCGCCACAGGCAACCTCGGGGCCCTCATCGTAGTGCAAATAGCCAGCAATTCGTACTGAACGAGCCGTTCGCGTTGGTCGTCGCCAACGGAAGATATACGCTGTTCCGTGCTCGACGGCGCGTATCCACTTCGGGACGCCCTGTTTGTATGCGCCGGCTCTGCGGTAGTATGATGCGCGCCCACAGGCGTCTATGCTACTGATCCTGCCTCGCACCATCTGTCGCAAGTGACCGGATGCAGAGGTATTCAGAGCATTCATCGCCCGAGCAATCGTACAGACTTTTATGTTTGTGCAGGACTACACTCACCGAGTGCGTTGCCCTCGCATGTATCTGTGGCACATCTACCCACGCCTGCCGCACCCCGCCGCCTTCGATTTGAGCTGCCATCTTTGACTCGATCATCGTGCGTCATCGCGCCGACAACCGGCACGCGCCCCTCAATCTCTTTGAAGATGAACGGGCATGTTGACGCGCGCTGCGGTCCGTGCGCGCCTGAGCGTGAGCACGATCGGTACGCTCACCAGGGCCGGTGCGCGGGTAAGCTGGTGCTTTGACGCGCTGATGATTGGTGTTCCGGGGAAAAGTCGAGAGAACATGCATGATCGACGCATCGTGCTTGCTTCGCGCCACTCATGTTCGACCGCGAGCTGGCCGTATAACAGGGTGTGCACGTTGCGGGTGCGTGCCGCGGGCACGTACCACTGTTCCTCCGAGTGCTTCTACGCTCGATACGCTCTTTGACAGACTGCAGATACAGGGCCACGCATCGGGCTCAGGTTCGGCCTCGCGCCGGTTAACGACGATGATCGCGCCACCTGCATGTTCCTGTTCGCATCCCGCTTTCTCTCTTCCTCCTCCCGCTCCCTTCCGTTGAGCTGAGTTTCTCGACGCTGCACGCTGCCACACGCGCGCCGTGCGCCGTAATTCAAGCATCACTGTTCATCCTGCGCGGCGTCCGGCCGGCCGCGAACATGAACTCTACGCTTGTACGCGCACAATTGAACTCTGTTTGGGACACGAGGTGCGCGTACGCGGGCCCGCCCATGCAATCGAGATGCAAGTCCCGCAGACCTACGCCTCGCCCGCCCAACTGCTTTCAATTGTCAATGCGCGATTAACGGATGGATGTCTGAACTCGTGCCCTTCGCGCGCAAGAAGATCAGACCTCTGCTCGACGATTCACGAAGCCTGCGCCTGATGGATATCGCGGAGGCTGGGTGGAGGCGCGGAACTTGCGCCTTGGCGAGGTCTGGTGGTGGCTCCGCAACGAGCGTGTCAGGGTGCTGGCTTGTCGTGCGCCAACTTCTGGAAGGCCCGCCGCAGGGTGTTTTGCGACTTGATTGCGAACCAGTGTTCGCACCCCCGAGAGCGGCGAAGTGAAGTGGGAATCGAAAGTCCCGTCTTATCTGTCGAGGGATTCGGGAGTAGAAGGATTCCCGAGTCGGGCTCAATCTCAGCGCCGCGCAGGCTGTAGTTGTGTAACTATGCCGCACAATGGTATAGTACCCGATATGGTATCGCAATCCATACATTCGGGAGAGCTCGGAAACTTGAGAGTGATCTGGAGCACACGGACAGGGGCTCCGACCCCGTGAGTGGTTGGATGTTCGGGTGTTGTGCGTGGTATGCGTGGTTGCAGTGTGTGCGGCGTTGGGTCAGCTGGTGCAGGCCCCGCGCGCAAAAGCTCCAGAGGGCGGGCGCGCGTTGCCGACAGATGCTCTGGGCGTGCGCTCTGGAAGCCGAAAGATCCAAACCACAGTGGGGCTGTAGCGCATACAGACGCGCTCAGATGCGAGCTCGTCTTCGCGTGTTAGATAGCAGGCGCCCCAAAGAAGCTCGTCCCCGATTCAGACCTCAGATTTGCAGTGCATCCTTTGTGGAATTTGCAAATGGGGTTCGTCGTCGACTGTTCCTCTGCAAGCAGGCTGGCCTCCTGACCGTTCATCGATATACGGATTGAATGCTTCGGTACGCGTCGCCGACAGGTACGAAAACTGGGACTTGAGCCCTGGCCACATCGGTCACCATCCAAAAGCCCGAACATACCTTGTTGCCCGGGCGCATCACGGTGGCTTGACAGAGGCGGCGCTTGCAAGGCGCCCGTCGCGACGGTTCACACCGATCCTCAGAAACAAGGAGAACAGAGGTGGATTGCATCAAAACGAGTACGAGCGCGGTGTACCATTGGCCTCAGCGGCATGGCATGTGATGGCATGGCGTGACTGAAGTGTGCGAGAGAGAAACCATGGGGATGGAGTACTAAGGATACAAATATGGCACACAGCCCCTCCAGCGGAGAGGGCCTGGCGGGCGAGGCGCGCTATGAGCGAGACGAGAACTAGTATTGAGGCCGGTACAGGGTGCGCGAGCATTGGGGCATCAGAGTCCACGCGGACTATAAGGCGCGTAGAGTAAGGAAATTGAGAGCATATGCGGCGAGATCGAGGCGGAGACGGGTGACAAACATGATGCACAAGCGAGTAGTAATTAAACATCGGAGAAGCAAAAGTAAACGAGCAAGGGGAAGACATGGGACAGGGGATCCACAGAAAAGGCAGGCACGGAGAAGGTCGAAAATCCAAGCAGAAGGTCGCGCGACGCTCAGCGGTCGTCGTGGTGGACGGCAGGCGCGTAGCCGGGCACGTCGAGGGGCGTAAGCAGTGTGCTGTCCGGTGCCAGTGAGCCTCGGGTGTCACCGTACATCGAGCGCGGCTGCTCGTACACGGACGGCGGCTGGCCGTGGTGAGCCTCGTACGAGTATTGGGGCTGCGGCTGCGAGTCCCAACCCTGCGTCTCGGCGCGAGACATCCAGCCCGAGCTGTACGAGCCTGGTTGCTGTTGCTGCTGCTGGGGCGGCTCAGTATACTCGTGCGGCGGGGACAGGCTGTGCGAGGTGCTCGAGAGCGAGGCGTTCGAGAGCGAGTGCTGCAGCGTGTGCACGCCCGCAAAATGTTGAGGTGGCGGCGGCGGCGCCTGAGGGTGCGGAGGCGGGAAACCGGAGAGCGACGCTACCGTGTGCATGGAGTGGCGGCGAAGAGGCTGGCCGTACTCTTCGATAGACTGCAGCTGTTGAGGCGGCATGGTGCGGTACATGGGCTGCTGATTATGGTAGGCGGGCGTGAAACTGAGCGAGTGCGAGTGACCATGGCCGGGATAGTGCGCCTGCTGGTGCAGGTCGGGGAGGGACGAGTGCTGGGCGAGGTGGTGGTGGTGGTGTGCGTGCGACGAGTGTTCGGCGGCGGCACTGAGTGGGAAGCCGGGCGCCGAGCCGTTGGCGGCGCTGTGGAGGCGCGCGGCGCGTTCCGCTTCTTCCTTCTTGGCCTTCCGCCACTGCTTACGCATATCCTTAAACTCTGCGATCACGGCCGTCAACACGATGCATGGAAGCGTCAACCGAAAAACGTCATGCACATACCTGCGGGTGTGCGCTTCGGACCGTGGCGTTGCATGTTGATGTGCGCGTTGAGATGGTTGAGGGTGCCGTACGCCTTTGTGCAGTCCGGCCAGTTGCACGAGTACAGGCGCTCGATCTCGTCGTAGCGGCGACGGGGCCGCTTCTTGACGGCGTTACCGGGCAGAGAGACAAAGGAATAGGTCTTGTTGGCGTCGTCGTGCGGATCGTGGGCGACGTCTGCGGGGGACGGCAGCACGAGGTTGGGGTGAGCCGCGTACGCAAAGGTGGGGGACGTGGGCGAGTCGACGGGCGAAATGTGGTCCCAGCCCGAGGATGCGGTAGAGCCAGCGGTATCGGGCCGGGGCTGGGAGGGGGAATCGTAGTAGTGGCCGTGAATCATGGCAGGCGAGTAGTCAAAGTGGTGCTGAGAAGGGCGCTCGTACTGCAGCATATTATGCAGTGCGACGGACGAGGCGGGGCGAGCAGGGGCTCCTTCGGGCTGGCGTTCCAAACGCGACTTAATACTTAAGCGGCTCTGCCCCGGATGCTAATGATCCCGATCCGATCTCTGGGAATTTCAAATTCCCCTTTCTATTGGTTGAAGATTCATCGCCCCCCTGCGCATTATATTCTACTTTTCTGTCCCGTCCTATCGTTTCCCGCCCAGAAACAGCTGCCGCCACGCCCCGCCCAGTACGCCCTCGCACAAGCGCCCGTCCCCCCAGCCTCAGCCTGTGCAAGATCTTCGCGGTAGACCTGGCCGGTGGACCGAGCGTATTGGTCTCGCCATCACCGACATCGAATTCCTTGCGCATGCCATTCGCACTCTTCTTTTTACCTCGCCCGCTTCCGAACTTCTTGTGCGCACCAGCCTGGCTGGCTCGACTTGCTTAGTACAGCATGACCGTGTCGCCCGAATCATAATCGTTTCTCCAGCGCGCTTCTCTTCAGCCACAAAGCCTCTGCATGCCTCGCCATGGTAGCACACGTTCCTTCGACTGCCCGACTGACTTTTGGTGAAGCCCTTTCAGCATCGCCAGCCGCGCCGCGCCCGCTGCGATCGCGCCGCCTTCACAAGCAGGAGATCCAAACCGGGCGAATTTGCCCCCTGCCCCTACCGTCAGCGGACTCCGAACTCTGTCCTGACAAGCGCCTCGTGGCTCGTGCCGCCATCGCCTCCCACAGCGCGCTCGCAGGTCGCCCCGTCCCGTCCGCGGTGCACAGTACAGGGCCGGACGTCCCGCTGGGGACCCGGGCGCTTCTTCTGCTGCCGTGTTCGTTGGTATCGTGTCGCATCTGTCTCCCGCTTCTCTGGATCTCGGGGCCCCAAGTCCGCCTTCTGATCCGGCGACGGGCGCGATGTGCGCGCGATGACCTTCGGTCTCCCACCCACCTTGAGCTCATGAGATACCGGTGGGCCACAAGTTTCCCCATCGCGAAGAAGCATACGATCTTCGAGAATGTCCGTGAGAGCCTCTGATCATCATCATCTGAAGAGGCTCGTCGAGGCTGAAAGCGGATAATGGCATTGTGCGTCGCGCCCACGGCGGCAAGGGCTCGAAAGCGTCATGCAGAGACCGGGCATGCTTGCTAAATCCTCTCGAAATGAACATCCCGACCTACACCTGTAACCCGCGCGTCTCTCGTCGTTTCCCCTTCTGCTCGATACCCTGAGCAATTTGACGTACGCACCAGATGGGCATACGAATCTCGAATGGTCCTCCGGAGCTGCTCGCTCTCTCGAACCGCACATGTCTCGCGAACTCCACCCGTCGCGAGTCCGGAGGCCGAGGAGAGACGGTTCACCTCCTTGACGATGGTCCCGCACAGCCAGTTGAGCTCCCGTTCGCTGTGTCTCCTTCCAGCGTCTCGCTCATCCCGCTGTCCGTGTCGCGGACAACCAATACGGGCGCCGTCGTCGGGTCCCGCCCCCGTACTCGATGCAACCCCGCTCTTTCATGGCGGCCGCAGCCTCTCAGTTCCCCGCAATGTAGCCCATCGATCGTCCTGAAGCCGTGAAGCCCGGCCCACACGGATTGAAACAGCGATTATCGGTGGCGGAGGCAGACGCCAGGCGTAAACGACGACCTGCATTATGTCCAAATCATGCGCAAGGCGTTACGCTGTTCATTCCAGGCTGGTTCGAGGTGCGAAGGGTCTACATGATAGCCTCAAGCCATCGTGAGCTCCTCCCTCAACAGTGTTCGTCGAAACGCGCCGACCAGGACAGTGTACCATTGTGTACGCTCGCGGTCCCGCCAAGGTCTCACCCGGAGAGGAACCGGACGGATTACGCCCCTGTCACATCTGTATTGACGGAGAGTTGGGACCCGCAGCCAATCCTGCATCGAGTATCGCGGCGGGCGCTGGTCAGGCGTGCACGGATGCAACACGATAAACTCAGTCGTGACGATATTTACCCTTGCGCATAATGTCCTGAACACTGTTTCAAGTCGGCCGCCTATCTTTCTGTATCGCATGACTTGTAAAGTTGCGAGCGGGTGCTCTAAGAGCTGTAAACGCCCTAGGAATGAAGTTTATTTTCACCTTCGACGAAACTCGCTCATTGACCCGATCTCGAACCTGCACCTGAACAAGGGACGCTCTACACACAGAGAGCGCCCAGCGCTCAACATGTACATATCTCGTCATTTGCCGCCGCATTGAGACGAGACGGGCGGGAGCAAATGGAGAGAGGAAACGATATGGGAATATTGCGGGGCTCGCGTTGCCCAGTCTTGGCGCGAGCATCAGAACGCGCACCTGGACGCTGGCAAATTGCAATACTTGAATGCAACATGTCACTACGGAATACGAGCGAAGCGCCGCACAGTGTGGGCGCAAGCCTGGGCGAACTTTATATTCGTTGAGCGGTCGCGCGGCGGGCGGTGGCGTTGACGATGGACGGCGCGCCCACCTGCGCATCTGGAGGAGCGCGCGGTACCGAAACGCGCCCTTCTTGCGATCCGTTAGACAAGTGCGCTCGTAACTCGGACAGGAGAGCTCGGGCAGGGGCCCTCCGGAATTTGAACTCCCTTTACTCGGAGGGCTACATTGTTGCCGCGGGACGTCCAGCGAGGACCTCGAGGCTCCCAACGATCACAAGTTCAGCTTGGCCGGAATGCATGCCGCGATCTCCCTATCCATCACGGCCTGTATACAGCGGAACTCGAACGGACATTCGTCGATGTCGACATCCGCGCGGTAAGATGGGGATGCAGGGAGAGGCGTACATCACGACAGTCGATGTATTCGGATCTATGCAAAGCTATTCAAGGCTTCAGATAGCGGACGCATTCTATACATTCCAGGACCGATGTTTGCGAGTAGGGCATAAGAGGATGCACATACAGAGCTTAGTGCAGGGCATCGGGCTGGCCCTGTTCTCTCTCTTCCACCCGCCGGAGTTCTTCAAACCCGTGATTATCCGCGCGAACGTTCTGAGAGGACGATTAATTTGGCAGCTCTATCAAAAGCGAAAGATAAACGGGGAAGAATCTGTGCGAAAATCGCGGACATTAAAAATGCTGCGCGAAGAAGTACGATCGCCGTCGACAATGCGAGCTCGCGCAGCCGCGCATCGTCGGTAATGAGGTGGCCCCCATGGACGCCCACCGCCGCCTAGATCAAGGCTGCGTTCAGAGCATGACGCTTTGAAGGCTAGCACGCCGGACTTTGCCCTCTCCAGATACCGCGCCGCCACTAGCCTCTGTTCAGCGAGGCACGTCAGCCGGCGGCGCGAGTCTATGCAATAAGGTATTGAGCGGCACTGCGAAGCGCCTGTGACGGTCCCGTGAGGTTGTTGACGGCGGGCGGCATGTCTCGGGACGATCGGTGCACATAATTAAAGTCATCTCGATCACCGAGGCGGGGTCGCCTTCACTCGTGTGGGGTTGTGGCGCCAGTTTCGAGGTGGTCGCAACGCGCAGTCAAGCTCACAGTGGGCGACAACATGCAGCCAGTGCATCCCGACGCCGCCAGTACGAGAATCACGCCCCAATCGCCCCGAAGCTCTGCACACGGCGATACGATGCCCGGAACCGCTCGGGCGCGATAAATGCGGTACGTTATGCCACGCCGGATCGACGACCTTGTCGATAAACTCGACATGCCGTGGGACGAAATCGTCAGCTGGGCACGAATATCGCCACAGGAGAAGATTGAGCGCCGGGTGCGTCGGCACCTCATCGATGTATACAGCGGTTTGCAAAATGACGTGAAATCGCGCTCAAAAGTTCTTCTCTTTGGCCTTATTTGTCCCGTCACTGATGGGTCACGATCTACACGTCGCCAGCTCGCCCTGGCCCTTCACAGAGGTCAATGTACGGGTACAGCGCTTTTGGTCGGCGTCTCCACTCCCCATCGGGTGCGCAGGATAGACCAGAAGTCGGTGAGGGACAAGGTTGAGAGGGCATGGCATCTCGCGCGCCCACCCCGCCCCGCCCCAAGTCGATGACGGCGCCGGCAGCCGGGTCACTATCTTTCAGGGTTATTGAGAGACTCTACTCATGTTTTTAGATCTCCCAAAGCCACCAGATAGTCATACACCCTCATACGTCCGGTTGAAACAACCCTTATGGCTTGCGCGATGCTCGAACGGTTGTCCAGCTCATCGGATCGCCCCAACGTGGTGGTTGGGAAGACGCGTCGGCCACGTATCCGCGTTACTGATGGTCACGAACAAACAAGCCCAAAGAGAGAAACTTTTGGGCGCGATTTCACGTCATTGTGCAAACCGCTGTAATTTGCCCACGAAGCGCGCATGAAGGTAAAGCGAGCAGGTGGTGATGATGATGAAAGGAGGGTACGATTCATGGCGGCTGTCAAACCCACCCGAGCTCGCGATTCAAGGGTAGCAAAAGGTAGCTATTTGCGGCTGCATGGAAGCGACAGTGGATGATGATGGCGAAAAAGAGGCGTCTGGCATTGCGATCCGAGTGACATCGGCACTAATACTGCAAGTGATAAACGCCTGGCTGACAACCGCGAGCGTGAGGACGAGAAGTCGTACGTGGTGGCGGCGGGAAGACGCGTCGGGGTTCGACGCGCCCGCTTGCATGATTGCCGTGCCTCGGGCCGGCCCGGTAGGACCGCAAGATGATCGCCCAGACGACGTCGTCCACGATGTTGGCCCACGCGTCCATGTCGTCGTTCAGGGGGATTATTTGCTGTCGTGCACTCTTCCTTGTCCATCATGCTCGCATACAATCATTGGCGGTCTTCTTCTATCTAGGCGGCGTCAAACTTTTGTACTCCTTCGCGGTTGGTTGAACCGAGGTTCATCGCGCTCGCTGATAGCTGCACAAAAGTGACGTGATTCCGCTGTTGAGCGCTTCTCTGCACCGCGCCGCTCAGCGTGCGCGCTGTCCGGGTCCGAGACCCGAGTCGGTGACAAGAACCTTGCATGATGCGCCTCCGCGGCGCTCCGGAAAGCATCCCTACGAATATTCTACCTCCAGCTGACACCCTGGCCAAGCGCGCGCACTCTATTTTCACGCTGCTATCATGCATGCATGAAGACGGATTGGCGCTGGAGGGCTCAGCTGGCTGCTCGCATGTGTGGCAGCGGTGGTTCCTCGAGGACCAACACGCATCTCCGACACCCTGCCATGGACGCCCGTTTTGTTTTACCGAACGTTCGTCCGCATACAGTCGTTTGACCCGCACTGATTGTGCGCGTACTTCTGCCGTTCTTCGGGCCGCGGCACGGTAACTTTACATTGGGGAGCTGTGTGCGGTCGAAACAACAACGAGCCGGAAGACGCCCATGGTTCGAGGTCCGCTTGCGGCTCGTTCTCAAGATGACCTCAGCTTCGCAGGCGCAGCCTGGAGCAGTTCCTGATGCGTAGGCTTGAAGCTGCTGTTCTTGTGCACAAGCGGGTGAGCGCTTTCGGTATCCGCAAGGAACGGCAAGACTTGCTCGTGGCACGTACCCGCTTCTCCTGCCTGCTTGGCGTTCCGGTGCCGACAAGTACTAACCTGTCAGTTTGTCTCTCAGGCCATCAGTGTCTTCTCTGCATAGACTTTCGACTCAGGTGCCTAGACAGTGATAACCCTTCGTTTGGTGAGAGCGCCCTATCTTCGCTTCGTCAAGTCAATCAAACACACCAATGTGGTCGCGGCAGGTCTGCGAGCGACTGACGTCTTATGATCCTCCGGCATTGTCGTATCTTCGTGTAACTATGCCCTATTTCCAGGTCATCTGTTCCGATGGCAGAACTGTCACAATCGCTACATGGAGTACACAAAAGCTACCGCAACCCGTGGCCTGAGGTCTCGACGTCTCCAAATTACGACTCGGAGGCACTGTCAAACCCTCTGATATAGAGGATACTTATTCTTATCCAATGCAACTCGTTCGCCTATGTATAACACAATGTTCGAGACCATCGACGCCACGACTCGTAAACGCATCGGGCCATTGTAACTGTACCCGATTTTTCCACACAACTTTCAGTAAAGTTGCCTCAACTAATCCTCACCTCTTCGCCTGCTCTCGACCTGTATGCGCATCATCATTCAGGGTGCTCATCACTGAGCTGCGGGAGCGCGTGCCCCATTGAGTGCTTTCCTCGTGTTTGAATAGGTCAGTGTTGCGTGAGCGCGTCGTTGAAGTCGAGGCGCCGTTGTACATATGTTGAGAAACCTTGTGCACATCCATCTGGGCGATCGTCACTTCGCTATAGACAACCACCAGGCCGCCCATTCAATGGCTTTTGCGCATCATCACGCGCCTGCATTTGCGGCGGTAAGAACTTGGTCTCCTGAAGTCTGGCCGACAAGCCCGTCTAACAGTGAGGTGTACTGTATGCAGACCGCCTTCCCACGCCTGCCCGAGTCGGCCGTGTACAGGTAGGCACACAAGGCGTTATGCTGCGTAAGTATACCTCAGTGCAAACTCTCTTTCGCGCGCCTGTGTCTCACAACAACCGTTGCGCCCTCTCGCAGACGTCTTGCCGCTGATCTGAAGCAAATGATCGTACAACCTCTCGGCATCCAGGCCGCGGTACACCTCATAATGCATAACTTCCAAACGACATGTTCGCACTGCGCAGGTCCCGTATCTCAGGTCTCGTCGTCACACGTACCTCAAAGTTCAACAACATTAAGCGAGGTACCATGGTCCATGGGATGTCCGTCTCTGTCCCGCCCTCCCCTGCCGCGCCGCCGTGGTCGTCGGCCACCTCCGCGCGGGGTGCTTCGCTGAGTTTGAAAGGCTGTTGTATCTCGCAGCAGATCTCTGCCACTGATGAATACTTGTGATGGAGAGGGTGCGCGCTCCTCGTCGCTGACTGCCTCGTGTTCACGGTGCTATTTCCCGTTTGGGATGTCTCTGCATCAGAGGGATCTTGCATCCCTCGCGCCTGACCTACAACAATCGGAAAACATGACGTGCTGATTACTGATGAGGGGACTGGCCGTTACGCTGGGCCGGATACGACAAGCCCGGTAATCGTCATGCTTGTACGCAGGATCAGCCCGGTGTGAGAGCTTCTGGACTTGAAGAAGTTCGTGAGTAGTTTCCTGAACAAGTGAACATTCAATTCAGGCGGTTTGGATCTCTGCTTGGCTTCGGGATGCGGTACCGAAATTCCTAACTCCCCATCAGCCTGCGCGCATTTGTCGCCACTCTGGTGCGAATACGTTCGGACGGTCAAGTTACCTTTACAACTTGGAGACAGTGGATCTATTGAGCAGGGTCGCGAAGTTCCAGCGATCGAGCCGCAAGCCGCAGAATCCGACAAGTCCATGAAGCAAGATAGTACGCGTACGGTGGACCGGTATCGTACCAGGTCATCATGTTTTACGTGCTCTCTGGCGATGCTGTGTCTAGGTCTCCAGTCTCGAGGACACGAGCGTCGGACTGGAGCGCCCAACTCTCCGCTCAGAAGCACAGCGCCCGGACGGCCCTGCTCCGGGTATCGTATAGGCGCCGCGGACCGAATCGGAGATTGAAATCACTATCATGAGAAAGAAGTTCCAACTGAATGGAAGAAAGCTTGTGGAAGCGCCCGTGTTGGATCAATGGTCCTGCAGAGACCTGCAGAGACCGACGTAGGAGTCCGATGCAGGATGAGATTCACCTATCGCCCGTAGGCACATTCGGAGCTCCATCTCCTCTCTACACACTCGTAACACCGCAAGTAAAGCTAAAAAATCTCTGGATGATAGGTTACGGATCGCGCACGTTGAGTCTCTTGAGAAAAGGTGCCACAGATGCGATCGCGAAGGCTACACAACGAGAACAGGAAGGCCTTCCTCCTGAGAAACGTGTGGGGAAGGTCTCAATACGCACAATTGAGAAGGCACACACGAGTCTACTCACGATTGGCGCTCTTGTTCGTGTACGACTGGCGTAGCTTTGTGTAGATCGAAGCCTCTGTGAGCCCACGGCGCCGGCCGAAGCCGACGGCCGGTGAGCAGCTGAGCGTCTTGCGGCTTCAGCGTTCTGGCTCGAGCGCGTATTGGCTCGGTACATGGATTGAAGCTCCACGTCCCACAACGTCTTACAAGCGCAAAGCTGTCCCCGGCAACCATGTGCGGCAACTTTTGACATTCGCGCTTACATCCGTGTACAGCGGTCCTATTCAGAGATCTTGACGTGAACAAGGCACTCAAGGTACATGGATTGGGAGAACCCAGATGGCAAGACAAGACAACACGCCTCAGACAGCTATCGTGATGCGAAGGCCGGCCTCGTGCGAGGGATTCTGCGTCGGTGCGTCAGTGTGATCGTCTAGCGTTGCAGTGCATATAGAGAACGCACCCGCATAGCTTAAGCGTGTGGCATGGAAGCGTGCAAGCTTGAAGGTCTGCCATTGATAAGAACTGTTGCCATAGCTAAGTTAGCGCGCTATACCGTACACGGCGCTTCCATGGTCGGAGTCGAACGCTTTCGCGTTTGTGGTATAGACGAGAGAGTTGAGGAGGTGGACCTCGCTCCCTGTATGAGCAGAGCAGGGTTTCGTCGCGGTCCCGTTCCCTCGCCGGTGAGCGTCTGACAGGCTGCGGCGGCCGACCAAAGTGAGGCAGGAATAGTTCAGCCAGAGAAGTTCATGTTTTGAAGACAATCGTCCGGGGTTTATCGGTACATCATCATTCATGTATGGATCTTTCGAAGTCAAGAGAGTATCGTCGGCCGCCTTAGAAGCACAGAAGAAGGTATTTCACGTACGTGTAAACGAAAAGGGTTAGCCGGGCTCATACATGCCACTTTAGAGAAGGTTCGCTCCGACTCTTAACTGCCCCGATGTCCACGACCCGTAGACGTCTCCGACAGACCTCGTTACACGAAGATACCGAGGCCGAGCTCTCTGAGAGATTCCGCTTGAAGTTCGGGCCCAGTCCTCAGCCAGGACTCTCATTGTACGTCTTAAAGTGTCAAGGATCCTAACGAAGCCTCAGAACACGAGTGTCGTGCTTCGCGCCATCGTGCGCGTGTGATGAAGGACGTAAACTATGACGCGTTGTAGCTGCTTGAAAGACACGCCTGGGTACACGGTAGATCCAGCTGATGTGCGGTGTAACATGCTTTTAATAATTCAACATTTGCCGCGAAGTTGTGCAAGAGAGGTTAGACGATGGTCGTGGTGGAAGGCAAGACGCGTCGCGCGTCGTGAGTCGCGTGCGGGCAAGTCGCGACCTTGCCTGCTCTTCACCACCACCATCAACGTTTCCTACGCCACCACTTCTGTCTGTACACTACAATATGGGCCGGAAACGCGCATTTCTTGATGATGGCGATGACTCTGACTCTGTGTCTGGATCTGAGGAGGAGTTAGATGCCCGTCCAGTCGACGAGGATCCGGATGAGCGGGATGAACGACAACTATTTGAGAATCCATACGGACGGAAACGACAGCGCAGAGGGAAGGATGATGCTATCTATGGCGTATTTGGAGATGATAGCGAGGAGGAAGGGTTTGGGAAGAAGAAGGAGCGGCGACCACCTGCCAAACGCAGTGACTGGGCGAAAGCCCCAACGTTTGTGTCAAAACAGGCGGAGCCGGATGGCAAAGAAGCGGGAGAAGAGGATGAGGAAATGGCGGACGCGGCTGATTCGAGCGACGACGCGTCGCGGCCAGCTTCGCCGCGAGTGCGAGAAGCGTCAGAGGACGCGGAAGAGGAGGACGAACGGCCACGGTTTGGAGGTCTAGGGCTTGGAGCCTCGAGGAAGAACCCGCCGACTTCATTCTCTGGTTTCACGCGCTCTGGAATAGGCGCATCCCGACCGGCTGCTGTGTCTGCTACAGCTTCTGCCGTCGCTTCTGCAGCACCGTCTCCGCCTTCTTCGGCTTCACCCGCGCCGCCTGCTATTGACGATGAGATGCCCGAAAGTCTTCCATCTGCATTCGGCGCTGCTTCCCGTGCTCAACGGTCTTTCGTTCGCTCAGAAGCCGAATCTTCCACGCCACGCGGTCCCGCGGTACTTGCTGCTCATGAACGGGTTCATTTCAGCAAACTCAAGGGGAGCTTTGGTTCTCGCATGCTCGAGAAGATGGGCTGGCAAGCAGGCATGGGTCTGGGTAGTACCGGCGAGGGCATCGTGACGCCCATAGAATCCAAACTGCGTCCGAAGGGAGCGGGTATCGCCTTTCAGGGTTTCAAGGAGAAGACCGAACAATCGAAGGCGGAGGCCAGACGCAAAGGCATCGTCGATAGTGATGATGAGAAGGAGGAAGGGAAAAAGAAGGCCGGTAGAGGGAAGGGTCAGCCGAAACGCGCCGACGCCTGGCAGAAGCCCAAGAAGGTCCGAACGCGGGTTGAGCACAAGACGTACGAGCAGATTGTCGCGGATGCAGGTCAAGATGCAGCAGTCCCTTCAGGTGTCGGGATCATTATTGACGCGACTGGTGCCACCGTAAGTGCTACATTTGCTGAGTTATGTCTTCTTTCTAACGTCTTCAATCAGCCTCGCGAAGTCGCCTCATTGGCGGACGTATCTAATGCTAGCTGGACGCCCACAAGCGACTCAACGCGGATACCGGAGGTTCGTCATAATCTTCGTCTCATCACTGAGGCTGCAACCGCCGATCTGCAAGGCCTCGCTCGCGAAGGTGCCGAAATTCAGAAACGGCGCAAGACGATACAATCCGAGGATATGCGCCTGCGCAAGAGGGTCTCCGATGAAGCGGATCGTGAGTACTTTCAGACACAACCGTCCAACAGTTTCTCATATTCGTTCTAGTCATCGCGCGCATGCAGAAGGTCCATCTCGTTTGTGATGACATTCAGTCCACATCAAAGAGTCTGGCTTCCTCGTATGAGGCCACCTTAGACCCACTATCGCCATACATCAGCCAGCTGGTCACGACGTATCCTCACGAGTACGATCGATATCGTCTGGATGAGGTAGTCGTCGCTGCCATCGCACCAATCGTAAGCCGCTATCATGTATCATCAATACGTTCTGCTTGCTCATATTGAAACAGGTACGACGAAGTCTGCAAAGTTGGCAGCCGCTCGAAGAGCCAACCCTGTTGCTCGATACCTTCCGGCTGTGGCGGCGGGCGCTCAAGATAACAGAAGCGCAGGCGCCACCACGGCCCGAGACACAGGTCAGCATGTATGGCGCGACTGTCGTCTCTATTGCAGCACCGGCGGTCGAAGTACCGATGACCCCGTTCGAGAGCCTATTATGGAATCTGTGGCTTCCACGAGTGCGCTCTGCCATCAATAACGACTGGGACGCACGAAAACCACACGCCGCCGTGCGTCTCTACGAATCGTGGTCGACTTTCCTCCCCCCTTTCATCCGCGACAACTTCCTCGACCAACTCATCCTCCCGAAGGTGGCGAAGGCTGTCGCAGAATGGAGCGCACGACGGGATACCGTATCTCTCAGGGCAGTTGTTTTCCCATGGCTCCCTCATGTCGGTTTGCGTATGGAGGACTACCTCGGCGACGCCCGGCGCAAGCTCAAGTCTGTATTGCGCGGCTGGCAAGCCACCGACTCCCTTCCGGCCGATCTCTCGGCTTGGCACGAAGTCTTCAACACTAGCGACTGGGACGCTATGGTACTCAAATACGTCGTACCCAAGCTCGGAGCCCACATGCGAGAAGACTTCCGCGTCAATCCCCGCGAGCAAGACATGGGCCCGCTCGAGCGCACTCTTGCGTGGGCGCCGCTCTTACGCGGTAGCATCGTCGGCTCCTTACTCGAAGCGGAGTTCTTCCCGAAGTGGCTCGACACGCTATACATCTGGCTTGTCCAACCACGCGCCAGCTTCGAGGAAGTCGCCCAGTGGCTCGCGTTCTGGCGCGGTGTATTCCCCGAGGACGTACAGAGCCTTTCAGCGGTACAAGCCGGGTTTACGCGAGGGTTGGATATGGTCAACAAGGCGATTGATCTGGGTCCCCGCGCGCCGACACAGCTTCCACGGCCTCAACATCGTCGTGAAGGAAGCCCGGCGCCTACACCAGCGCCCGCGGCCGCATCACGCCGTGTGCCGGCGCGCACACATGAGATCACCTTCCGTTCCATCGTCGAGGAGTTCGCCGCCGAGCACAACCTCATGCTCGTTCCGACGCAGCGCGTGCACGAGAAGTCGCGTATGCCGTTATTCCGCGTCTCGCCCACCGCCGACGGGAAGGGCGGGGTGCCGGTTTACATTCTCGACGATGCCGTTTATGCGCCTGATGCCGAAGGCGACTATCGCGCTATCAGTTTGGAGAATATGGTCCTTCGTGCGACGAAGGCGGGATAGAGAGGATAGTACAAGTATTTAGCATGTATATTTGCGTGCGATTGGATGGAGAGACATTGTAAGATACGGGCAAAATGGAGAGGTTCGAAGATGCGTGACGATGAATGACATGCTACAACGTGTACAAATAGGATAGTATCGTCGTATGGAAGGCTCATGCGATGTCGTCGGAAGTGGACTCCTCCTTCACCACCCGCCTCAACGTCTCGGGCAACCCGAACCATGCCCCATCGCTACCACGGAAGAGAGACCTAAAGTGCAACGCAGGATGCTGGAGGAATATCGTGCGTATGGGCTCCATACCCTCCGTGATCCGCGTCTCCAGCAGTTCGCATATCTGCTTGTACAGCGGATCCTTTGAGGTCTCCGTATCGCCAACCCACGCAATGGGAGGGATCTGGGGTAAAGAGAGCTCCGCCAGCTCCATCGCAAAGCGGACGTCGCCTTCACCCCTATATGCCAAAGCAGCGAGGCAATGTGCAACGGTCGGAGGGTATGCACGGATGTGTCGAACGCGGGGTACGTGAGGCAACGGAATGAAGAATGCGGACGCGTGTTGTCCTTCAAGACGTAATACGCGTACGTCGAGGAGCGGTAACTGGCCCAGCAAACGGTCCAATGCTTCGAGCACCGCCTTCGGTTCGGCCTTCTTGAACACCAGCGAGAAGTTGAAGGAGCCCGATAATGGAGCGCTGATAGAGTCCTGAAAGCGCGGGTCAATCTGCCACTGTGGCAGTTGCTGACCGTCCAGCTTGACTCGATACGGCGCACGCCATGCCGGATCCCAGTCTGGCCCGACATCCTGTCGTTCGGCATGAATGGAAACCCAAGGCTTGTCGATCTCAGCGCATTGGATCACAGAGAGCGCTTTGAACGTGAGCCCAGGATCGCCTGCGAAAGTGGCATTGTATTTTTGTAAGAACTTGGACATGTTGTCCATCAATGTCTGAGTCGTTCCCGCAGTGAGGTCGATGTTGGTGCACGCGATGTCAAGTTCGACTCTCCCGATGCTGAGCTTGGAGAGCAGACCGACGACTTGGTCACACTTGCCGTGTAACCTCAGCAAGCGAAGATGGGGCAGCTCTACGGGCTCAATGTCTGTCGCGTTGTTCAGCCCTGCTAAGAGATCCTCCAGGCAGAGACGCTCGAGTCGATACATGCGCCGCAAAGGCTCATAGAAAGCGCCTGGTTCGATGTGACCAGGAGTGCTTCGGTTCGCAAGACATAATGACGATAGATGGGCTACGAAAGACGCATGTAAGGGGAAGTTCTGGGGTGAGAGTATGGCCAGATGTTGTAGTCGAGGAGCGTGGAAGTCATCGGCGAAGGATGTGTTATTGAACATCAAGAACTGAGAGAATATTGTCAATGATTCGAGAGCTGGCAGAGTTTGCATGAGATCGTCGTGCGGTTTGCCGTACTTCGGTTGAAGTAGTGTGATAGCGTGCATGCGCTGTATGTGCTCTGCGAGTATTGGGTCTGCCATAAGGCGATAGGGGTCCTGCACCACGGACGGATTGATGAAGTTACTGAAGGATACGGTCAAGTTCTTGCTCCTGGTGAGAAACGCGTCCACCCAGCTCTGGCCCATAGTCGTGTGTATATCGGTCCAGAGAGCAGGAGTATCAATTGCCAGACGCCTCCAGCGTCGGCAAACGTGCGTGACGTTCAGCCACCCGTACAGATCTCGCGGCAGTGGTCTGGGCGAGTCACGGGGAGCTGCCAGATGCACAGGGTCGACAACAACGCTCCATAAGAATATTTGTACGAGCACTTCAGCCGTAAATCGCCGTATTGGTGTCTACGGTATGCATTCAGTTCCGATAACGAGTAATGGTATGCTGCATACGCACGGTAAAGCCTGCGCGGTCTTCCGAGTCACGGCTACCACTCCTCGAATAATCCAGATATCGCGGAGAGTCGGACATAGGTTCAGATACGGAGTAAATCAGATGGTATTGAAGAGCTGATAGGCAGAACGCAGAGCGCGCGTCAAGCCGAGTCCGCGATCAAACCTGCGAAGGTCGTGGTCGTTTGTGGCGAACCGCGTCGAGGCGCGCGTTCGCATGCGTGTGGCGTCCGTTCTTTGTACGTCAACCAACATCAGCCGCCACTTGTCCGCCTGTCCGCCTCGGTAGAGCCGTCCAGTTTGGAGAAGGATACATATAGCGGTGCAAACTCGTAGATCCATTGATCTTTCGCCACCTGAGGCCGCGCGTCTAGCAGTTCCTTTGAAAGAGGCTATTCGCTGCCTAATGGGCTTAGATCTCCCGTGTAACAATACGGAAACCCGGCGCCCCGAGTACTGTCGTTTCTTCAAGAGCTTGACGGGATCTATCACTTCTCTGTATCTCCCAGCTTATCGTCTTCCCTTGGCAGACAGTACACGTCTAGTTGACTTCAATCATCTGCACCGACGCTGCTGACTTGTATCGGAACACACAAGGGTCTTCCCAAACTCAGTCATGCCCCCAGATTCTCAGCGCGGATCGTGTACCCCCGGCGTGATACATGTGCACCATATGGTAAGAGAGACTCGGCGCCTTAAGCACCCCAGTTCCCTCTTCGCGTGAGCGTGAGTCTCATCGAAGCGCACTGCGCTCGTAACACGCCTTCAAGCCGCCAGCCACAGGGGCAAGAGTACATATGGCGATGAGCCACCAGCTTTCCTGTCGGGGCTAGGATGCCTAGTACAGTTGCCCGTGCGTTACATGAAACGACGAGGTGGTACGCGGCTCAGGATGAGTTCAGGCGCCGCCGCATGGCCCTCGTGAGGCGTCTGTCTGCTGGGTCCTGAGGAGCGCTTGAGCGTGGAGGCCATCTCGGGAGCTGGATCTGCGTCGCACGGAGTAGTCAGAGGACAAATGTCAGCAGGGTCCGTGAGCCCATACGCAACGCTTCTTCAATCGTGTGATGGGTGCGTGCATGATAGGCTGATCATTCTCATGAAGTCGAGCATTCTTACATGGCACGTAGCTCGGAGTCAAGGCCACACAGAACTCCGGAATAGGATGTGAAGAGAGGTGTGATTGTGCGCAGAAGACCAGAAATACATGATATAGAAACAGCGATGTCAACCGGCGAGAGTGAGCGAGTGAGTGCATCATATACAAAGACAGAGGCAGAGCACAGATAAATTATGAATGAAAGTACAGCTTACGCGCCGAACGTCCGCATCCGAGATACACGAGAGACCAGTACTGGCGCCAAGCATAGACGCTGGACCTCTCAAGGGCGATCGACATCCATGACAGCTACAGGCGTCTCGGAGTGTCCAGCGCTTCCGCGACGGCTTGGAGGAGCAGATAGTGGCGGCGCATCGCCATCTACAAACAGACCCTTCTTGCCCAAACCCACGGTCGTGGTGGGCGTGACGGTACCCGATCCGCCCGCCGCAGTCGTCCCAGAAAGACTGAGATTACTGAAGCTGCTGGGACCCTCGAAGTAATGGTCCGCATGCGGGTGCGGGTGTAGCAATGGACTCAGGGCGGCAGACGAAATCGTAGGTGAGTTTGCTACACTTGTTGCCGCCGAGTGTCCACCCGCCCCAACTGGAATGCGGTGCGCTGAAAGATCGAGACCCAAAGGTGGTGGACGTCCGTTCGTCCCCTCGTCCTCGATCTGCTCTTGGCCACGCTGGATTCCCACTACGCGCAGCCGCTCGACCCACGCGTCGGCGCGATCAAGCGAATCCTTCACCACGCCAGTCACACCCCGCATCATGTCTAAACTCTCGGTCGCGAGGGTCAGGATGCGTTGTGCGGCCGCCTGAGCGCCACCAGGTGTAGTACCTGCAGCAGCGATAGGAGCTGCTCCGCTGCTCTGGCGTGAATGCCCACGGCTGGTCAGGCCAGTAGGCGATCCAGGACGAGATATGGGTTCGGCGCGGCGTGCCGACCGCCGTTGTCCACGCCCACGAGCAGCAGTTGCGGAGCCTGAAGCAACGACAGGAACAGGCGGTTGTACGTGCTCCTGTCGCCGAGCTGCACTCGCCCACGCAGACGGAAGGTGCAGTATGAAACCGCGTACGCGATTACGCGCAGGTTCAGGGAGTGCACCACCAGCATACTTTGACACAACATCGACAACCTGGCGAATGGTATCGACGACGTCTCGTTTCACATTCGCAAGCTGTTGCATCTGTTCTGGCGTAATGACCGCATGCGGATTGATCGCGTACGGAGAGTCCGCGGGAGGTTGTAGTGCGTCCATGAACTCGCGAATAAGCAAGATCTGGCCGTCGATGTGTTCTGTTGCATACTGGGCGCCAGGATCAGCGACAAAAATACACTGGTCAACAAAGCTTGACTTACCTGTAGCCATTGCAAACAGTATTTCAACCGGCGCATGCTCTCTTCGCTCACGGCAGCACTGATGCCACCAGCTTCCGAAACGATAGCCTGCCAACGACTGCGCTGCACGACTTGCTGCTGACGCTCGGGACTTGTGGTCCGTTCTTCCACCATGGGCGAGGCTACTCGATCTGGATGCCTCGAATCTGATAGAATACTCAGCACCATGCGACCGGCGAATTGCCGACGGAACGCACCAGAGGTAGGCGAATCTGCCAACGCGGACCCTTCCCCCCGTTCAACCGAGTTGCGGCGCATCGAGACATCGCGCGTCCCCTGCCACCCAGTACTGCTCCCCTCAGCGCGATCTTCACCCCTTCCCCGCTCCTCTTCCGCCATGAACGACGGCCGCCTTCCACCAGCGCCATTTGGCGAGCCATAACCGAACTACCGGGAAGTGTCAGATCGGTGGATACTCGGCTTCGAGGATGTATGGGCGCGAGAGCTGCCAGGCGGGGACGTGCAAAGCAAATGCCGTTTTTGGACAATGACGACAGAGTGTATGCGCACGAGACCATTTCGCGCACACACCCATACGATCATTTGAAGTCCAGATCGGTCTCCTCGGCATGAAGCAGACGCGAGATTCGCAGACTCACCCTATCCAATTGCCTTCTGGCGAACTCGTCGAGCTGGTCTACGGGTAGTCGATTGATGACTGGCCGCGAGATCGTCCGCACACTCGACTCCATCATTTCCGCGCCATACTGCAAATGAAACGTCAGACAAAGTTCACATCCATTGTTCTATGAACTTGTGGCGCACCTTGACAACTCGCGAACTAGCCTTGCTCTGTTCGTAAGCGCGCAAAGCAGTATTGACGATCGGAAGGTGTCCCAAGCGGGAGACTAGATCAGCGGTATTGATATCCTGCTCCGTAAGACCTGCTGCAGCCAGGTCCTCGGGTGCGAGCGTTGCAGGTGACGGAAGTCCTGGCGAAGTCATGACCGAGCCAGAAGTCACGGAAAGCGCAGGTGTAGGGCTGATGGCTGCATGGGTTTCCTCAGACGCGAGCTTTTGGGTGGCATTGTTCAACGCACAGGATGAGGGGACAGATTGAGCTTGAGATGCAAGCGCGCGAGAGCGCATGTCACCCAGAGCGCGAACTGCGATCCGGACGCTCTCATCTTCGTCGTCGATCGAGCGTTGGGCAGGCGGCATAGCAGCAGCAGAGGCCATTAGAAAGTTGCGGGTACCTCAGGCGCAGAGTCAAGCTACGATGCGCGGGGTAAGGGGACGGCGAGAGTTAGAGCAGCTATGAATGAGAGCGTGGATTCAAGAATCAAAGCACTTGAAGCAGCCGCAAGCAAGTCGTTGGGGGTGAGAATTGGCATGTGTTTTCCTCAGCAAGCTACATAACAAAAAATGCCCACTTCGACGTAATGTGCCCTGGATTCGCCGACATCAGCTATCAATGCGGCCTGCTTCCGCCCACGATCATCATCACCTTCGTTCGTGCCGCAAACGGCGTCGAGCTCGTCGTCGATCCCACTCATACAACTTGATGGAGGTCCACGTAGGCGTACCCCAATGTTCTGTACAGAGCGTCATCGCATGGAGATCGTTGATTTCCAGGTCATACATCAGAGAGACTAGAGCCCCTAACTCCCACACGCGCAATCACAAGCTTGCGTGCCTCGTTCCTCTGCTCCCACCGCGAGAGCAACCCTGAGCTGTCGATGTTTACAACGTCCTCTGGTTCGGGTGTTAGCTCGATGTCACAGGGAACTCTTAAGCTAATTATACGTTCCGTCTGTCTGGGGACTCAAACAGTGAGATATTGTCATAGTGACACTCTCAACTGAGCGCTCCCTCACTGGTTGCTCTCATTCACGACCTATGAAGATGGGACATGACTGGGCTCCCTGGGTACGAATACCATGTCGCCTTCGATGATCCTACATCACGTGGAGAACTATCATTGAAGTCGGCGTAGCGCTGTCACACGTCAATGAGCGATTGGGATCCCGGTATATAGAGTGCTGACCACTAGTCCACTCATTGACGCTTTCCTCGCCCTGAGGCCAAGTTACCCAATCCTCGATATCTCACGTATGGCGGGTTCGTACATTATCTACCGCATATGCTTCAGAAGTCGGTGCTCATGCTACGATCCAGATAAGGGGTTGTGCGGCGTATGTGGGACTCAAGCAAAAAGTCTATGCTCGAGGTGCAAGCAGGCGGCATATTGCACAGCAGAGCATCAGAAAAAGGTACGGCCCTGCGCGCTTGTCCCTTCAAAAGGCATCCTGAAATGCAGTCGTCCTCGACAGCATTGGAAGCAACATCGTCAGGCGTGTATACCACACGGGGCAGCGCTCGTCAGGAAAGGCATACTTCTCCCTGCCGACTCGGAAATCCCTGAGATCGTGCACGTCGCATGCGAGGTGGCAGAGCCAGAGGACGACTACCCCGAACCAACGTGTCACCTTGTTCGCCGAGGAGAATTCATCGGGCCTGCATCCGCCTTCCGTCGTTTCTACGGGATTGAGTTCGAGCGATTTGGGCCGCCTTCGCGGCGTCTCAGCCAATACCTCCAGCTCGGTTTCAACGACGAATTTCTTGTCAACGGATCGCGCTCCAATAAGTACGTGCACATTGCACTATTATCCAAGCGCAGCACCAACCAGAACTGACGTGGTTTGTGCATAGATGTGTACGCGCTCTCGTACCCGATGCTCCTCATGATTGGCGGGGTAACATGCTAGTCATGAAGAACGTCGGCCAGACGGTCGATGGAGAGTTCGAGGACGCGACTCTTGCCGACCTGGGTCCCGTTAAAGGCTATCTTTCTCTCTATGGTATAAACCGGTGAACGTGAAGGTGAAATGGTCGCGTACCACTCAGGCCTCCAGGAACTGTTATCTATGTTTTGATAGGATGTTTGTCGCTGTGAAAGGAGATGAATAACTGGCTATTCATGATGATCCATTGCATCAGCTCTGGCAATCGAGAGCTGCAACAAGGGACTGGCTCGAGATGCTGTTAGGGATAGAAACTGTTTAAAGTGCCATGGGTCATGGTTGTGAGTAGTTGCAAGATGACCGAAAACAGCGCGCGAACACTGCCGCGCGCAGCGCGTGGCACTTTTGATCGTGCATCTACTTTTAGAACTTGGTTCCGAGCCGCCACAAGTGTCCTCCTGCGTCGTCTACAGGATTACCTATGCACATACGAACCAGAACACTAGCAGAGTTCAAGTCACGCAAAAGACACATTGGTGCTCGTTCATGACACGATTCGAAGTTAGTGCGCACGACGACGGTCTCCCGCTGGACCGTTGGCGAAGCCGGCGATTCCTTCTCCCTATCCCCCGGCCCTCCCTCTAGCCTTGTGCACGGCCTTCACGGTGGCGCATGCGGGTCACTGCACGTACCTCGACCGCGCCTTTGCCGTTCTACGGCCGTGGACCGTCAGAACTGTGTACTTTGCCTTTCTGCTATCGGCGCAGCCGCGCGCGAAGAATGGGCTTCAAATCAACGGCGTTGCGATAGACCGGTTCTTCCTTCCTGACATTGCGCCTATTTGGCCCTTGTTTGTATAGCACTGTCAACCGGATGTCCGTATCTGCCAAAGCGCGCTCGGCCCCCATGCGTTTGCATACAAATTTTCCGGCGGGTTGACGCGGAATCTGAACTCCACCGCATGGGATGATGCATCCAGGCGGCTAACGGCACACGAAGAGATAACCCACCCCGTATATATACGACACTTCCGACATCTCGCTTTTCTTTCGTCCTCGCGTCCACACGACTGCCCTCAACGGCTACGCACCCCGTCTGATTAAACTTGCAGTCCTTCATCGGATTTGTTCAAGCAGACGCACAACATGTCCTCCGATAGGGAATCCCTCGGGTCCGCCGGTTCTGGAGAGAAGGATGTGGAGAAAGGTTACAAGGACTCTGCGCGCGCAGATGTGCACACCGTAGACGAAGCCGAGAAAGCGCGTCGGCTTGCGGACGCATTCGCGCCTCTGCGCTGGTTGACGCGCGGTGAGCAGTGGATGGACAAGAAGCTCGGTGTCGAGTCGTTGGGCATCGACCGCGTGAAGGAGGAAGATAAGCAACCGCCTTCGGTATGTCTATCCGTCGACGTCGGAGGCAATGTGCTTACGAGATGCAGTTGTTCAATACGTTCTGGCTCTGGTGGTCTATGACTTGCCATGTCGGCACCATCCCGTGCGTCACCCTTCTGCGAAGTTCGTGCCCATCTGACCGTCTGCTCGCAGTCTTGGTATTCTGGGTCCCGAGTTCGGCCTCACATTCGGGCAGTCATGTTCTGCGATCGTCGTCGGCTCTTTCCTGGGTGCAATGTGCACGGCATTCACGGGTACCTTGGGCCCCAAGGTACTTCACACCCGCCCTGTGGCGGTTATCTCTTCTGACATGCCTTAGACTGGACTTCGCCAAATCGCGACTAGTCGGTGCGCCCGTCTCTTTCCCGCTGTGTCGAATGCGCGCTGAGCGGCAACAGGTACTCCTTTGGGTTCTGGGGCGCTAAACTGTGCTCTATCTTGAATATTGTCGTCGGCGGAGGCTTCGCTGTGGTCAACATTGTCACTAGTACGCTTATCGCGACATAAGCATGTTTGGAGGCAGTCACTCATTTTGCCTTTAGCGGGTCAGATCTTATCAGCGGTCTCCGACTACACTATGACCATATCCGTCGGCTGTGTGGTACGTTCGTCTTGTGACCACCATACGCAGTCAATTTAGACGCTGCTATAGATCGTAGCAATCATCTCATACGTCGTTTCAATCTTCGGTTTCAGGATGATCCACACGTTCGAGAAGGTAAGCCTGGTCTACGAGCGATGATCTCCATTTGGCTGACCGCCCACCAGTACAGCTGGATCGTGTCATTCATCCTCATCTGTGAGACCCCGGTCTCTTGCGCGACTCAAATTCTGCGTCTGACATTGCATCCAAGGCGTTCTCTATGGTCAAGCGGCGCCGCATATACACCCCACGGCACCCGGTAGTGACGCTGGACTGGTGTTTTCCGGCCAATGGCTCTCGTTCATGGCCATCTGCTTCTCCAGTTCCTCGGGCTGGTGTAGCATCACGTCGGATTACTACTGCCAAGTTCGTCGTTCAACCATGATATTCTGGAGTGGGATCTGACGCGATATCAGTATCCTGCGGCGACTAAGCCCTGGAAGGTCTTCTTCCTCACTCTGTTCGGAGTGACACTGCCCACGGTCTTCGCCACCATCGCCGGCGCTGCTATCGGCAATGCTGCACTCACGGTGGCGTACCCTCCCTACGCCGAGGCTTATGAAGATCATGGTCTCGGCGGTCTTCTCCGTGCGGTCTACCACCCGAATGGATGGTCCAAGTTCTGCCTTGTCATCCTCACCTTCTCCGTCATCGGCAACAACGTACGTTGACCCCCGTTACTAT
Organism: Peniophora sp. CBMAI 1063; assembly: GCA_900536885.1. Classification (NCBI taxonomy): domain Eukaryota; kingdom Fungi; phylum Basidiomycota; class Agaricomycetes; order Russulales; family Peniophoraceae; genus Peniophora; species Peniophora sp. CBMAI 1063. Next base: position 28,594 of record UWZB01000712.1, read on the forward strand.
GAGTAACTCGAAGGCTGACAATGCCCTTAGATCGCCATCAACTACTCAAATGGTCTCTCTCTACAACTGCTTGGGCACGTCTTCCACGCCGTCCCTCGCTTTGTCTGGTCGTTCCTCAATGCGCTTGTCATCGCTGTTCTCGCCATTGCGGGCAAGGATTCGCTCTCGGCGGTTGTCAACGACTTCGTATCTATGCTTGGATACTGGACGATCTCATTCACTCTGATTCTACTCATCGAGGACAAGTACTTCCGCCGCAAAGATGGCTACGACCTCAACATGTGGGACAATCCGGCCGGGCTCCCCGTTGGTATCGCTGCTGTTACGAGTCTTCTTGCGGGCTACCTTGCTGGAGGCGTCCCGGGCATGGCGCAGGTACATCACTCAAGACCTTCTTCTTATGCAAGTGCTGCCATGCTGATCGCTTGCAGGTTTGGTATATCGGTCCCATTGCGGCGAAGTTTGGCGAGTTCGGCGGCGACGTCGGAATCTTCATGTCTGGCGCGATCACTCTCGTATGCTACCCGCCCTTGCGATACCTGGAGAAGAAGCATTTCGGCCGGTAGAGTAGATGCTCTTGGATACGGTTCTGATCTACGTCTCAATCTCTGGACATATATGATATCGTAAGGGTGCTCATCGATATAGTAGCTTGTAGCCCTCATAGTAATCATGCTTGTCTTGATTGCAATTCTTCGTGCCTACCTGCTTTTCGACGGTAGATCTATATGACAATGACGCGAGCAGCGAGAAGATATTGTACTGGCGACTACAGTCCAGCGCACAAGGAAGAACATGACAGTCCGAACTCAGAACGTATAGCGCTATAGCACTCCCCATGCGGCAACTGCCTTGTACAGGCAGACGTTCTCTTGCTCTACTAGAGACCAAGAGTGGCCTGTTATTATTGTCACCAGGGATAGTCGCGGTGACTGCAAGAGGCAAGGCGCACACGACCACTTTATCGCGTCCGCGTCGAGCGCAGCAGCGCCTCGCGATCACAAGACTTGGTCCGGGTCCGTGCGCGAGCCCGGCGAACGACCTGCGCGCGGTTCGCGTCCTGAAATCTTCATACTTACCTTGATGGCACAGTGCCCTTCACGTCTGTGTGTTGTGGGCCGCGGGGGCCTCCCATAGCACGGCGACCCTGTCCTCAGGGGGAACCCGCGGTTTGTATGGGCTTCGGCTCATGCACCGTCTCAATATTTTCCTGTCCCGCTCCGGCCTTCGGGCTGGGCGGGCCATTTTTTCGGTCGCTTCATTGCGCTAACCCTAACCTTAGTACATATTATTATTAATACCACGTTGCCTCTATTCATGTTCATCAGATCGGCTGCTGCGGTTTGCCTTTGCGTGTTCAAGACGGCCATAAGCTGATAATAATCCAACCTTTCGTGACGTCCCGCGAAGGTTGTCCAGCGTACAAAGTGCCTTGACTTGCCCATGTAGAGCCTTTGGGACAGACATTGGTCTTTGAAGTAGCCTGTATAGAGGAAGAGATACCCACACGAGGCAAATAATCCCCTTACATCAGCATGGAAGCATCGCAACGAGCCCTCCAACGCGGTTCATGTGGGCGTCGCGAAGTTGGTTACAACCCACTACGTACGCTGAATGGTTACGTCTCCCCAGGCACTTTCTTCGGAACGGCAATTGTCAGAGTCGTACAGATCTACTTCGTGGCAGCTCTGAATAGAGCACTGGTATCGTCGAAGCCGTGCACGCACGACGGCGGGAAGAAGCTTGGACAATGTGCAGTCTATATCAGTGCGGAGCCGGTCCCTGATTGTATATGTTCCGAGGGTGCTCTAGCTGCGTGATTCGGCTAAAGAGTTCGGGGTCCCCTTCGCTGCCTTGCTCACCGTCTGCCGTCTGCTCGCTTCTACCCCTTCCATTTGCTTCAGCCTTGCCCGGTTCTGCGAGGCCCCTCACGCTCATTCCGCCATGCCATCCTTCTACCACACACCACACTACAGCAAACCGTCCATATCCAGCCTCGCCGCCTTCGATTCAGACGACGACGAGGATATTCGGCCCGACGTCGAGACAGCATACCTGCTAGCGCCGCCTATTACATCGCCTCTACCTTCACCCCGGGCATCGTTTGACAGTATTCCAATACTTGTGCGTCGCTCCGAGTTCGAGCTCTGGCCATGATTCACTAACGAGTAGCCATGTAGTACTATCGAACGCCGGACTACGCTACATGGGCCGACCACTTAACGAAGGAATACGAGGAGGGCGACGATGAGCTGCATGACCCGGAGTTGGATACGCAGGATTTGGATGCGTCAGGCACCATCTGGACGCGAAGAGGTGTGATGAATCTGGGAGGGATGGGCATGGCGTTTATTCTGCTGATAGTGATCATGTATGTCGTCCACACTCTGCGATTGAGAATGCTAGCGAACGTGCTTCAGGATGGTGTTGCCGTTGCTCTCGTTCCATTACTACCGCACTCACTACTCTGCGTCCGCGTTCGAGTACGGTTACTACGAGAGCACCGACTTCATTGCGAACGCGACGACCACAAGTCCACCAGTACTGAAAGACACACGACCGTGTCTAATTTGTGGCCCTCCGGGAACATGACAGTTTATATCGTTCCCTCTATCATCTCTCATTGTCGTTACCATATCCAGCATCATCATACCACGGATCACCATACCATCTGGGCCTGCTCTGGCAGACCGGTCACCACTTGTATTTCTACTCATCCCCCGGGATCTCATCAACATTCCTCAACGGACACCTATGCTTGCTCTGGAATAGCGCTGTGCCATACCAATGTCATACAACAGTCAAACTTCGTCGTGTTGAGATCGATACATCGGTGTCAGGAGAGCGAAATCCACCATGTTTCGCGAGGGAAGAATGTTCACTCCGAGCGCGGTATCTTCGCCTGCAACGACATTTTCAAAGTTGTAGAGACGATCCGGATAAGGCTTACTGAGTCCACGGCGGCCGTCGACTCCTCAAGTTCATCTCATGCTATTACCTACTCGCAATATCCGGCAAACCCCTTCGTCTTTGAGATGTATCGACCGCGTAGCGACATGCATGGCTCCAACTGGTACTTGCTCAACCGAGGGTCTTCGTCACGAACACGGGCCGCAATTGAAGATGTAGGTAGTTGATCTGTGACCATCCGAGGCACTTCGCCTGAACTGGAAGCAACGTAGACACAACTCCGACTTTTCATTAACAACAGTGCCGCAAGCACTTTGATCCCAGCCCTCTTCATTGACGACAGGAAGCATGGCACACGAACGATGAGATCAAAGCCATAGTCTAGGCAAACCGAGCGAACGGTTCCCAACAGATAATATTGCATGCGGCATGTGGCGTGTCATATTGCGTATGCTGTACGTAGGGAGTGCAGACGATGACGGCGAGCGAATGAAGGAACAAGACAGCGTGGTGAGAGGGTGATACAGTGGCTTAGATGTTCGAGGGGTACAGCATCTGTATAGGTTTTCGTTAGCTCCAGCTTGTGTACCAGCATAGAAGGGAAAGAACGTACGATGCGGACAGACGCGCCAAAGGCGTGCGGGGGCAGGTTTGACCTGAATTTTGACTTGACGACACCGCCGTTGCCGTGCGGGCGGGTGACACGACCCCAGATGACGCGGATCTTCGAGCCACGGACCTCGCTCTTGGCGCGGTAGACGTATGCAACGCGCTGGAGAATGTTTAGATATAATGTAAAATGGTCGAGGGAGAGGACGGACCTTGCCGAGGTAGAACTGAGCGTCCTCCTTGTTGGCGACGCCCTCGATCTGGAGAAGAGAGGTGTTGGGGTGGGTGTTGCGCTTGCCGCGCTTGTGGCCGAGGACGCGGCCCTTGCTGTAGAGTCTGCACGTCGAGTCAGCAATCCTGCCCATTATTCCGCGTAGCCCGACCACGTATTCCCCTCCCCGCATATCCAACTACTTCCAACCAGCACAGCCCTTCCTCGATGGTCGCAATTGTAAAAATACACACCGTGTGGAACCCTGTAACATAAGAAAGTCAGTAAGAGTATTCAAATCGAGGAAAGGCCGGGCAAAAGGTCTCCGCGCGCAAGGCTCATCCGTCCTCCCTTCAACCCATCCAGCTCATTCCTCCAGTCTTTCCTGCTCCAGCGCGCGGATATACGACCTCAATGCCCAGCCGGACAGCATAGAGACGTACCATGGCTAGATCTTGCTGTCGGGGCGGTTGCGGGCGGCGATGGGGAGCGAGGCGCGCAGAATCCGAGGCGGGCTGAGCGGCCACGCGCCGGCCGAACCGGCCCGGAGACACCCGCCCCGAATAAACGCGTCGACGCGCCAATGTCTTTTTCTGGTTCCGTCCATCACGATCCTACAAAATCTGTCGCAATGGAAAACATGCTCTTCACTGACTTGGTGCAAGTATTGATTGAGTGATGTCGTATTTCTCTTCCGCAAAAATACCCACCCTCCAGTGGACAGTTGTCGACGGCGCCCATCAATTTCGTTGATCTGGTTGGTGCAGATCCTGTCTCAAACTTCTGCTTGCGGTAACGGACTTTACTCCGTGTCGTTCACACGTACTCCGTCCCTCATACCCCCCGCCTGCAGCTGGCTTCGGAATTCCAGTCATAGCCTGACAGACTCATCACACTGCATCCGCACTTTATTCTGCCTCGTATGCGACTACTTAAGGCCTCGAATCTTGGGTTAATCCCGCTCCCACTAACACCATTTTCACCGCTACAATGGATCACAAGCGGCCGATTGCTCTCAGCTACACCCCGCCTCAGCCTGCCGGATCAACTGGCCCACCACCGGCCTATACCCTCGAACGCTCGCCCTCGCTTTCATCCTCAGAATCATCGAAGTCTTCAGTACCCACACATCCGCAACCCCAGACCACACCCCTCCCTCCGCCACCGGTGACAGAGGCGACTTCCGTACCGACCACAAGCAAAGTCTACATCTCTAGAAGACGCGATGCGATCTCCGATACTTTCATCTTGGACCCCGCCGCGCCAGAGATATTCTACCCCGACCGCGAACCGCGGCTACCCAAGGTCGCGAAGCGGGCGCTGAAGAAGAGAGCTACACCTACTGTTGCTCTCGCTTCCCGCCGCGAGAACATCATTGTTCGTCTGCTCATACGGGGCTCCACACCTCTTTCAGGCCGCTCGATTGATGCCGAGTCGACGCTCATATGCGCTGACGCGCGGCGAGGGAACATATACCTCGACATTGTACGCCGTTTCGTCGCTACCCCTCGGAGCCCATCCAAGCTGACACATATCTTTGCTACCTCAGGCGGAGAAGAGACCCGCTATCCCACTCTCAGTCTACACCTCCTCCCGACGTGGCTCCACAACCGTTATCCTTCCTTTGAACTTCAACGGTACCGTCGAGCTTACGACTAAACACGGCCGGACGGACATCCTTCGCGGTCTCGCCGCTCGCGCACGTGTCGTACGTGAGCGAGGCGAGAAAGAGCTACACCTAGCTATTGGCGACCCTGCTGGAAGGGACTTTGCGCGGTTGGACTCGCGCGATGGTATCATCCGCCTCGGGTTGTCTGGGTTAGACGATGCTTCGGCGTAACAGAGTGTATTCTTTGCGTTATCCAGGCACTATACTACTTCATCTATGCATCGAATATAGAGTTGGAGCCATTCTCGAAGTTATATGGCACTGTGTTACCCATATCCCATCCTTGCAGCGGCAACGAGTGCTCGGTTCCATATGGTTCAGAGCCCACCGGTGCAAACAGCGGGTCCGGGATTCCGTTCATAATATCCGCGCCACCGGCCCCTTCTCCATTCGCGGGATCGGTGATCGATCCAAATAGATGTTGTAGCGAGGGTTGCATAGAACCATACTGAGCTCCAGCGAACCAGTCGTCCAGAGAAGCCAGAGTCCCCGAGGAATCCTGTGTACTCTCCGCAGGAAATCCCCCATCCGCATGATAGTCGTCCAGCGAGCGCTTCTGCACGCCAGATTGAGATGATACTGGTACATCGACGAGCGATAGCAGAGCCTTGATGACATCTCTGCGCGACTTGTTAACACTCGCACTCGAGGAGTTGAGCGCGCATGGGTGCATACCTGTGCCGTCCCGCGGGATGTATGCGCGTCTCAAGCGTCTCGAGGAAACGCTCGCAGGAGTATATGCCTTGCAGATCCTCCTCAACTCTGGGCGCAACACCGAACTTCTTCGATCCCCATATACCCAGGAAGAGCATCATACCTGCCTCGTACACCGGTTTCTGTCAGAGATGATGAGTACGCTATACTCGTGGCTCAGGAGAAAAGGCTGAGATTGCTCACGTGCATCAGAGGGAAGAGTCGTCCCGGAAAGCGGGATTCTATGCACTCGATGATGCGCACTGTAGACCGTGCGGCGCTTAGACATATCGACCACGAAGGGAAGCCGAGCTCTTCTGTGACTCCCTTCGGGGTACCTGCTCGCGGAGCAATGAAAGGGCGGTGCAGAGTGATCTGCATGCTGTGGAAGCGACTCCAGAGATGCGCCGACTGCAATAGAGACACATCATCAATACCACCAGGATCCCAGCGTACTAGAGATTGCACAATCAACATATACTCCGATACTATGGTCAAAGAAGCATACGATGAGTAGGCACGTTATCGGTCCACGTATTCAAGCGCGAGTCAAGATCCGCGACAGTTGGTTGTTCCCAGCGACCGTCCTCGGCTCCAAGCAAAGCTCGACCCTTGGGACTGGCGAACTGTCAAGACGCATATTGAGACAGAGTCTTTGAGAAAAGAGCAAAACCGGGTGGTAGACTTACTATCAGATTTATGCCCTTTGACACAGTCGTATAGAGCTTGAGGTAATGCACAAAGACATCCAAACGTGATGGCAGACCCTCGGGCTGTCTGAATGCATGTGAAAGATCAGGGTGTTCCCAGTACTCGTCGTCACACGCAATTGGGAAGTCGAGATCAAAGCTAACATATGGCATTAGGACTCGAGGATACGTCACAGGAGTGAACATGAACTTTTCATCTGTGGTCGCACACGGTCTTGCCATCGACGCGCTAAGATGCTTGTCTAGTGAAACGAGAACCCTTCGCCACCGTTAGAGCCGATCACTCTGGAGACAAAGGACACGCCTACCAGAATGCGCGTTTGAACTGTTCGTCCACAGCATTCGGAACAGCGCTATAGGTCTTCTTCTTGTGCGCGCCGACGTCTTGAGCGAGACGTATGCCATGACCACACCACACCCAAGCTGCTTGTATCGCCGAACACCCCATGAGGTACACCGTGGCGAGCTAGCAACGCACTATGTAAGCACAATACTAGTTGAACATAAAGTAATGACGCACGCTTATAGACTGAAGGTCGAAAAGACGCGATGTACCGTTGTGCATGGACGAATGCCCGCGAACTTGATCGAACCATTTCCAGCCAGCCGACTGCGTACCGGCTCCGGGCAGTAAGACTCGGGGGTCGTCACTGTAGCGAGCACCGTTTGCGCAAACTTGCATCACGAGGAAACCGAATGAGATGTCAGTATCATATACGCGTGCAGCAAGGTGTCGTTCGAAGGTGGGCCGATGAAGGATGGGCATGTACAGGTTTTGGTGTTCGAAATAGAGGTCCACGAGCGAACGGAAGAGATCCGGTGGAGGGAAATCGAGCGAGACGCGGTTAGTCAGGTACTCCCACTGATCAATTCATTAGCTACAGCTTGTATGGCGTGAAGGCACAGCCACTCTGAGCACTCACAGAGTTGAACCTCCAAAATATTGGCCTTCCGAACCGTGAGAGGTCGCTCTGCGATAGACGCGCACCAGTTCGTTCGAACGTTATGTTAAGTGCGGTGTCGAGGAGTGCCCCGCTCGAATGAGGTCCAAGGTACGTCCTGAGAGTCAAGTGTTGGAACTCGTCCGTTAGATCACTCAGTTTCATCGCTTCATCACCCTCCACATCTGATGCCTCTTCCGCCTTGACGAGAGGTTGAGCCCTGGGAGGCGGCGCAGTCGATGTCTGTGTCGAGACAAACAAACTCGGCGCCTGGTCTGCGGACGAGGGATCGCCTTCGTTTATGAAGCCTTCCGTATCCCAGTTATCCTCCGTGAGCGAGGCACCAACTTCGCTGGAGAAATCGTCGTCGGGATGCAGCTAAACTGCGAGCTTCAGAAGCGTTGAGTGTACCGGAGGCAAGTCGTACTTACTCGACGAAGAACACTATTCAACCGAAGGATTTGATTCTCCAAAGCCTTCACGTATCTAGACGCCGCGATGAGAAGTCACAAACATTACACTGAGTTGCATCTTTGAAGCGTACCCAACTTGAAACTTTTGCATAGCATGCTTGTACTCGCAAGTCGAGCCGAGTTGTACACAGTAGACACACTTTTCCCCGCCGATGGTACCGTTGCCTACCTCCAAGCAGCTCGATGAGTGAATGCTAACGCAGCCACGCAAGCCACTCACACTTGATCTTGCGTTTCCTACATCTATCGCACGCTGCAAGCCGTCAAGCATGAGCTCCAGTCTCGACATCTTCCATGACTAAGATACCCACCAAGACCCACACGCGGCACGCGTTGCTTCTTGGCCGCAGGCGGCTTAGTGGGATTGTGAGATCGAGGAGTGTCTGCTTCGTCGGAAGACATGGCAAGTACCAAATCCAGTTGATAGAATCTATAGGTCTGAGGGTATTTGGGAGAGAAAAATAATTGTCGAAGTAGCAGTAAATTGGAGAGCCCGAGTCCTGAGTGATGCAATACGGTGTTCAGGCGAGCCAACCGAGTTCAGACAGATGGGATACGGGAGGTCTCTCAGAGTAGAGCGCAGTAGGTATTCGACCACGGTTTGTGATAGTGGTGGTCCTGCATGAAGCTACGGCGCTGCATCCAGAGTCATCGAAGTTGCTTCCAAGCTCGGTGCCGCGCGGGCTCTGTGCCACTCGTCTGCCACGCGAGCGGCGAACTTTCGGCCCGATGTCATTAGATCTTGCCTCTTACCGTCACTGCGACGCTCCAGTCAGTGCAACTCGCCATGCAACAAACGGGCTGCGCTGTATGCTTACTATGCGTTCTACTCAGACCGGCCATCTGCGCGTCATGGTCGACTAAGAGGAGCGCCTGCATCCAAAAAGCCACGTGTGAAGCTGTCGAAATGATATTGTGGCTTCGATGAGCGCCCGTTGGAGAAATCTTCACTGCCATGGTCTTCTTTCCTGCACCAGTGATAGAAGAGGCGAAAGGCTCGTTGTGGTAGGCCATCGAACTAAGGGCCGTGGACAGAGCCTCGATGATGACTTTGTTTCCCTCATACGGTGCCAGCTGCAGGAGTGGGACGTACCAGTCAACACCCCGTACTAAACACATACACCTCGTACGTTACCACTCGTGAGAGTCGTCCAAAACTGGCTGTTACGTCCGGACCTTTCCGAGCGGCATAAGAGGAGAAGGTCGACTGGACGTGCAACGAGGCAACCTGCCTTCTGCCTGTCCATCACGATTCACGCCCAAAGGTCTTCCTCGTTTCCCATATGACTCACGTCGCTCTTTGTTTTACTTTTGCTCACCGCTTTATATAGGAAGTCACCTCTCATCGCTGCTATTCGAACCTACATCAAGACCACCTCAGATGTCGGAGAAATCGTCGTCCACCGAGTCTGCGTCCATGCCCTCGATTCTTGAGGTGATCCTGGCCGCAATTGCCTCAGAATCCTCGGGGCATGGTCTGCCGCTCTCGCACTCGACGCAGCCTCATTTCCCCAACTCATGCCCTGATACGGAAACAGTCCGTTCCCCGGATCAAGAGCCACCCACCACCTCCAGCGCGGCCGAGACAGCGCCTTCCCGTACGTTCTCCCATCTTCACCCATGGGCGCCTCGATCTGATTCATTACATTAGAGAAGCTCCTGGACTCTTCGCAGTCTATGATAAAACGGCTGAGATGCAAAAACGCCGTGCGTCCATTATTCTGGTTATCTAATCCAGCTCATTTAAGCTGTGTTGTTACAGTGCACAAATTGCCGTAACAGGAAGGTGAAGTGTGGGTACACTCGCCCATGTCAACAGTGTATCCGCAGAGGTAGGGCCGACACGTGCCAGGACGGCGTGCGCACATCCGGCAGTAGGGATGGACCAAGAGGTCAGTTAGATACGACGGTCTAAACTTGAATGTGTATGCATTGGTTGAGCGGTATATGATCTCAGGCCCATACAAGCAGAGAACTAGAATGACCACACCGTATGTGACAAGCATGGATACGGACGCGTACTTCCTCGCTCTCGGGCTCTCTGCAGCGCCCATATCGGGTGTGACTGATGTTGGGCCAAGGCTAAAGAACCATGCCACAAAGCCGGAGTCGAAGGAGCATTTAGATCACCAATAAGACCCATACAAGTCTAGGCTCGTACAGAAAGAAGCATGCATCGCCTCTGGCATTTTCACCATCATCTCTGCGCCTGCCAATGTGGCACCAAACATGTCAGCCACACCACCTAAATCAGCCGTACCCAGGCCACCCATACCACTTGTATCGAACACCGTACCGTTGATCTAGCTCCGCCTCGAGCTCACAATCGTAGGCTCAACTGTGTGCATGTGGTATCCGTCTCCATAAGTGACCGCGCAGTATAGCCATATTTTGCAGTACTCCCCCATTCTCATAACCACACATCTTCGCTATGATCAATAGTGGACGCTGTCTTCACGCAGTTCTGTTTGTCACGCAGGTCTGTTTGGGTAGTAGGCAGCCGACGTATCTCGTGTGCCTATGAGTGAATCGATAACGCCCCAGTTGCACCGTAGTTCAGAGCTATGGAAGTCTACTGTAACTTTGAGCCGTCGGTCTTTGTGCCACTCGCGTCTTAGGCTTCCACGCGAGTTCGGCCGATACCTCCGCCGGTAGCCATACTGCCTCTTCAACTTGCGCCGTCATCATAGTCTCAAGCTATCTACAAGGATACGACGGTGGTCAGTATTAAAGTATACCCAGAGCCTGGCATATACCACGCATTGAGGACATTCTGAACTTCGAGTGCTTTACGCCAACCAGTCGGCCGAACGTAATCAACCTTCCCGGTTATCCTCCGGCAATTGATCAAAACGACTGAGAGCTTTCCGCCCTCCGCCACACAGGTTGTCTCTGACCTCCACCACCGTCTACTAATCTAGCGGGTTGCTAGTGTAGGCTCAGCTCATCATCTGAGACTGTGGTGTTTAGTCCCGGTGTTCTGAAAGCTTCGCTGTTCATTATACTGTCTGTCTTCTGGTGCTCGCTGCCATCTAGCCTCATATATCTCTGCTCTCCCTAGCCAAAAGCGCGCACTGGCGCACCTACCAACCATGTCCACCCGCATCTTCAAACGCCTTTCCTCCACCTCCTCCGCCACCACAACATTCACAGCCAAAGCAACCCCCTCCAAAGCGCACCTGCACAAATCGATCCCCCCATCCTCCCTCCCGCACGGCTACACCCTCTCCGGCACGCACGCCGGCATAAAGAAAAAAGCCGGTGCCCCCGACCTCGCTGTCCTCCTCAGCACCTCCCCGCGCCCCACGAGCGCAGCAGCCGTCTTCACAGCCAACGCCTTCCGCGCCGCGCCCGTCGTCGTCAGCGAACGAGTCCTCGCGCGCACATCCGGCCGCGCGCGGGCACTCGTCGTAAACTCCGGATGCGCGAACGCCGTCACGGGCGCCCAAGGACTCAAAGACGCCCAGGCGATGGTCGACGCCGTGCACGCTCTCCTCCCATCCCCATCCCCATCCTCCGAACCCGACGCACTAGTAATGTCCACAGGCGTCATCGGCCAACCGCTCCCCATCTCCAAAATCCTCGCCGGCATCGCCGCCTCGGCACCGCACGCCGGCTCGGGCCCGGACCACTGGGACGCCGTCGCGCGCGCGTTCATGACGACCGACACGTTCCCGAAGCTGCGCGCGTCGACGTTCGATATCGGCGGGGCTACGTTCCGGATCGCGGGCGTGAGCAAAGGGGCGGGGATGATCCACCCCAAACTCGTCGCGCCGAATCCGAGGAAGAGCGGGCCGTTGCATGCGACGCTGCTGTGTGTGATCGCGACGGACGCGCCGGTCTCGCCTGAGGGCTTGCAGGCGGCTTTGCAGCGCGCGAGCGATAGGTCGTTTAACTCGATTTCCGTCGACGGCGATATGAGCACGAACGATACCGTCGCGCTGTTTGCCAACGGCGCTGCTGCACCTACGGATATGCCCGAGATCGAGGCTTCTTCCGGAGAGGCGTTCGAGAAGTTCACCGAGGCGCTTACTGGCGTTATGTCCGAGCTCGCACAGCTTGTTGCAAGGGATGGAGAGGGCGCGACGAAGTTCGTAACGCTAAGCGTAGAGGGTGGCGCGACGTACGAAGACGCCCACGCCGTCGCGTCACGCGTAGCCACGAGCCCGCTCGTCAAGACCGCTCTGTACGGCGAAGACGCGAACTGGGGACGTGTTCTCGCCGCTACTGGTTCTATCCCTCTGAGCAAGCCCTTGGACCCCACTCGGGTATCAGTATCGCTCGTTCCGGCCGACGGCTCGAAGAACCTGCCGTTGTTGACGAACGGAGAGCCGGAGAATGTCGATGAGGTCCGCGCGAAGGAGATCTTGAGTGAGGAGGATGTGGAGATTCGGATCGAGCTTGGTGCTGGGAGCGAGAGCGCCAAGTTCTGGACTTGCGATTACAGCTACGTACGTGCACCTTCCTCATCTCCTCTGACGAAGTGCTATGCTGACTGCTTGCAGGAATACGTGCGCATCAACGGCGACTACCGTAGCTAGACACGCATGTAAAGAGCATAGACAAACAATGGATGGATATAATGAGGTCTACGGCATGCGCGCCGCATACATGCTCTCCGCATATGTAAATGAATCAAGAAAATGCAACGGGAAATTAAGTGGTAGCGAATTAACCGAATCCTACTTCGAGGTTTATGTTCCAAGCACTCTACAGCTACAGCTGCCCTCGCCCTCGCCCACGCACATCACACGAGGTATGATTGCACAGCTCAGATGAACTGTTCCGACCGCACGCGTTCGAGCTCGCGCTTGTGTTTCGCGAGCCTTGCAAGCCGCTCGCGCTCGGCCTCTTCCTTCGCGGCCTTCTGCGCATCACGCTTGGCCGCGTTCTGCCGCTGCTTCTTCGTCGGCTCGTCGCTCTCGGAGTGCGCTGGGCCGGGCTTGTTGGCGCCTGCGGCCGAGGCGGGCCGCGAGCGCGAGGGCACGGTCGTCCATCCGTCGTCGTCCGTCTTGCGGCCTGTGTGTTGTGTTTATACGTCAGATACTTGATGCATGAGGTGGACAGGTGGGTTGGTACGTACGTGGTTTCTTGGACGAGACGACGCCCCAGTCAGAGTCGGCGTCTGCGTCTACGCCTTCGTAGTCTTCCCAGGTGAAGCCCTTTGCGGGTTGTTCACCGGGTGCAGGCTTCACCTTGGACTCGGCCGCAGGCTGTTCCGGTTCCCTATAAGCATTGAGTGTATTAGTACGAAGTTCATGAACTAGAGTGAAACACACAAACCGTGCTGGCTCCTCGTCCGTCGTGCGCTCAGTCACAGGCGAGTTGCTCGACCCAGTAGTAGTCGTCACGCTTGCCTCGGGCACCTCCACAGCCAAGGGAGCAGCCACGACGGGCGTCTTCTCGCCCGTAGGCGTAGCCACAGCGCTCTTCTTGCCCTTCTTACTCTCCACCCGCGTCCACGCCTCCGCATCGCCGGCAGCAGCAGCCGGAGCCGGCACAGAAGGCACCGCCTCCGCCGGCGCCGCCTTTGATTTCGACTTCTTCTTCTTGGGCGCGGGCGCGGGCGGCGGGGCCACGCTGTCGGCCTCGGACGTCGCGTCCGCCTCAGAGGCCGTCAGCGCGCTCGCCTTCTTCGCCGCCGCGCCCTTCTTCTTCTTCGGCTTCTTCGCCTTGCCGCCGGCACCGGGCGCGTCGCTCCCAGAGTCGAACTCGCCCGGGATGCTCGGCACCGCCGTCACGGGCGGCAGGCCGACGACGGCGGGCGTGGGCTGCGGCGCGACTATGGCAGTCGACTTGCCCTTCTTCTTGCTGCCCGCTATCTTGCCCTGTGCGATGGCTGGTGCCGGTGCGGGCGCAGAGGCAGACGCGTCGGGGTGGGTGTATTGGTACACGCCATAGCCGACCGCACCGACAATGGCGACTGCGACCGAAAGCGTCGATGTGCTGGAGCCCATAGGAGATAGAAGATAAGAGGAGGAAGGAAGGAGGGGCTACGGTGGGTACTGCACGGGACCGGACGGGCGATGGGAGTTGGTTGCGAGAACGTGGACAGCTGCCCGGTGTGCTGGCCCGTCGCGTCAACACGTCCAAATATATCAGTCGACCGTGTTCCGCAGTTCTCAACTTCAACATCCCGTCCTCGCGAACAAAACGACTGGTATCATTTTCGCAGAGAGAGCGGGGTGACACATAGGGTAAAATACATAGACACGATCGCAATAGATACTCGTAACAGCCAGACCGAAGAGACATTCCATGATGCACACAATACATTAACGAGCGCTGCTACTGCTGCTCAAACATCATCTGCAAGAGCGTCCGCAATCCCGCCCAGCTCGTCGTCCAGCTGCGTGAACAAGAACCCGATGGTGCGTATCAGGTTCTGCGCGTTTCCGACCCGCTTTTGCAGTTCCCCGTTATTGTGCCCGTTCGCCCGCGGCGGAGGCATGCTGGTCATAGCCTGAGACCCGCGACGCTCGGGGACCGTCGTCGGCGCACGACGCTGGGCCGGCGGCTGGTATTGTACGGGCTGCTGGTGATAGTGCACCTGCGGCTGGTACTGTACCTGGGGTTGAGGCTGGGACATCTGTCCGTAAGACTGCACTCCCATGGGCACGGCCGCGGCGAACGGGGGAGCGGGCGGGGTATACCGCCGATTCGGCTGGCCCATCTCCTCGTCGCTGTCGTCGCTGGCGCCGGGCTCGCGCTTGCGCTTCGGCCGTCCCATCGGCGGGGCGGACGCGGGAGGCGCCGGCGCGTTCTGGACGGGGATAGCCGAGGGCTGATGCTGCTGGACGGGCACGGCGACGGGCTGCTGCGAGGCCCGGGGCTTGCGTTGCTGCAACGGTTCGCCGCTTTCGGCGGCGGCGGCGGCCTTGGACTCTTTGAAGCTGCAGCGGGTGTCGTTCTCGTAGCAGTACGTGCACCGGCGGTGATGCGGGTGGGCGGCGCGCACGCAGATCACGTTGCCCGCGAGGCGGCAGTTGTCGCACACGGGGTTATTCACATGGGGTGAGGCGCCGGGCTGCATCGAGCATGAGCCACAATTGCAACACGAGGAGAGGCCAGTCGTACCTTTGAGATGGCGACGGCCTGCGTTGGTTGTGGAACCTGTGCCGGCGGGAAGAAGAGAGGCGCGTGAGAAAAGGGTGCTTCGCGGATGAGACAGATCAGACAAGAGAAGGTCGGCGCACATTAGGCAGCTGCGCGGGGGCGGCACTGCCGTTGGTCACCGTGTCAGTGGACGCGGGCGACGAGGCGCTGGAGGCGGACATTGTCGCGTGCGCAGAGGACGGCAGCGGCTGTGAAGCGTAACGACAATCAGGACACCACCTCGTGTGCGCGCCTCCCATCGCTCTCCCATCGCGCTTCTATTTGATCAACAAACTCACATGGGCGGCTGGAGTGACATGACCGTTCGTGTTCAGGTTCGTCGGAGCCTGCATCGCCGCTTGGACATTCGCGAACTGCTGGGCTGCCCGCGCCGCGTCGGTCTGCAGCTTCCCGGCCTCGTTGATCAGCTTCTCGAGCGTCGCGTAGCTCTGGTGGCCTTCCTCCATCGCCTTGTCCGCTTCCGCCGCCTTTTGCCACACGTCTTCCGGGATGGTGGCGGGGTCCGTGCGCTCGACAGCGCGCTTATACTTATAGTGTGGAGCGGCACATATCAAATACAGCGGGAGGAGGGTGGCCGGCGCGAGGCAGAGCGATGAAACAAGTCCGTCAGCAAACGGGGAATTCGGTGCGCGGAATGTAGTGAGAACATCATTTACCTCGGCAGTGGCCGCCACGGCGGTCTGCTTCCAGAGTTGCCAGTCCGCCCAGCGCGAGGCGTCGACGGCGGAGGGACGCGCGTCGGCGGCGCGCGTGTACATCACGAACGGGTCCAGTGGCGTTTGCGTCGCGGACATCGTTGATGATGGTGGTCGGGGGGCGGGGGAAAAAGTTGTGTATCTTCACGTCACTTCACATATATCTATGTCTTCCCTTCAATAAGCTTAGTGGATGACGCTAGGGGTGATGGATAAACAGAACGGCTCGAATCGGAACACGTGGTACCGGTTTTGAAGGTGAAAGGGTCACTCTCAGTTACGCGGGCTTCGCAATCTGCATCCGGAGATTCGTTACTAGTTCACTCGCGATCGAATCATCATCTACAGTCGTCCCGAGCTCACACGACCCGCTCGCTGGGGTGCAGGCCATATGATACACACTTCCTTCCCTCCTTTGAGTTATCGCCGGATAGATAGTGCTCTACCGTACGCAGGGTTCGGGGGAGCAGAGACTTTACGCTTGGGCTTGGCGTTTGCGTTTTACCCAATCTTCCGAAACGAATGGGCAACAACCACTCCGAGCGGGCTCGGGCTCGTAACCTGTCAATCATCTATTCCGAAACGTCAAATTTGCGTACTTTTCAAACCCAGACGCGGTATAACGACTCCCTTATCGGGCGTTCCCATCTTAGTCCCCATTCGTTTCCCACCTCCATGTCACGTCAGCACAAGACCCTGGCTCTGGCCAATTTGATGATTTTGATATCAATCTCGTCGGTCGTCCCGGTCTGTATACTGCCCCGCCGCCTTTGCTTACATACGGCCGTTGGTCCTGCATGTGCCGTGTATAGTGTACATGTGTCGCGCGAGGGCGCAATGTGGAGGGCCGTTCTAGAATCCGTCAGCTGGCAGAGGGAAGGAAGGCCCTATTCCGGGCCAAGTGTGAATCTTATGAATAGTTTACGCGTTCCCAGCCGCCCCCTTACGCGAGCCATGAATGCTGCTTCATCAAGGGTTATGATTTCAGAAGTTCCCCGGCTATGAAAAGCTCCCTGCATAGTTCCTATACATGTCACCAAACATTCATACGCCTGCGAAGCCCTCAGACCATACATACGTATGTTGTCGCCGTGCCTGTGACCGCTGTTCGGACGACATAGCTACGTAGCGAACCTTGCTGCCAACGTCCACGGGCGCGCAAAAGACGGACCATGTTCAACCGCTTCGGGCAGGTATCGCCCAGACAAAACCACAGCGGAAGTATATTGATCGCGCCACACCGTTCCTGATCTTCTCAATGACAAGCGCCCTTCCCGAATCGAATGTCGTCCGAGACCTTCATGAGGGTATGCTGGCAACGCATCTTGGACTGACTCCGTGTGGCGTACTGATCGCTATGGAAATATCCCAGTCCTGTGGTTGCAGCAAAACAAAGAGGTACAATAGTATGACTGGTATGGACAAGTCCTGGACTCGTGGTCCGACACGCGTCGCGCTTGAACAAAGACTGGCCACATGCAGAAGCGGTTTTCGGTCAATGGCCAAGCGGTGGCATAGAGGAGCACGTATAAAGACTGAAAGACATGCGGCTCTACTATCCTCACTCATCACCCGTTCTCGTCTTATCTCTACTCTTCATCCCCCACTCACCCATCCAAACAGCAGCATCATGTCCAGCCCCAAGCCCGGTCGTTACGGTCTTCGCCTCACCAAGGCTCGCGAGCAGCGCATGAAAGCGCACGCGACGTACCAGCCGCAGACCCTCCTGGCTTTCGAGGAGCGCGAGCCGCTCTCTCAATCACCATCCATCCGCGCGCTGGCCCAACAACGCGAGCTCGCCAACCTAGGCTCCAAGGCAGTCGTTAGCGTCAGCGCGACAGGCGAGGGAATCCACATTGTCTTCAACGAAGACGACGAGGCTCCCAAGGCCCAGCTCCCTCGCCCGGCCGACAGTGCCAATCGCCCGCAGCGCAACGCGTCCATCACCCGCCGCCTCGGGTCCATCCCCCACATCCATATCACCGGGGCTTCCCCGACCGTGACTCCTCAGAACTCGATGACCATGTCTATGCGGCTCAGGAGCGCAAGCGTGGCGTCTGTTGTGAGCGCACTCCCGGAGGAGGCCTTCCTTACGCCGCGCAGGTGGACCCCGACTTTCCACCGCACTCCCAACGCGCCGGTCAAGAAGGTGCCGGGTCGCGCGACGCCGATTGCGCGTGCGCGTTCGCCCTCTCCGCCCATCGTGCGCGCTCCTCTCGAGCGCTCACCTTCCGTCAGCCCCTTCATCACTTCCTCGACCAACACCACCACCACCAAGAAGTCGCTCTTCCCGAAGCGTGCGGAGCAGACTCAGCGCCGCAAGTCGGCCCGCCTCGCTAACGACCCCGCGAAATCGACCGTTGCAGATGTTTGCCAGGCGCAGCGCCGCGAGGTCGTGCTCGAACAAGTCGCCGCGCGCCATATCCGGCGCCAGTCGCGCTCGCCGAGCGTCGGGCCCGGGTTCGTAGCTCAGCAATACGGAGCGGAGACGCGCGCGCAGAAGCACCAGCACCGGCGCGACCTTGGCGGTAACCCTGGCCCGGACTTCTCGCCCGACCCCGCTTATTCGAGCCAGCCGCGCTACCAGGACCTCGAACCCTTCTTCCCGAAGGAGGTCAACAACGCCCAACAGCAGGAGCAGCCGGTCGCTGGCCCGTCGAGGCAGCGCCGCATGCGCATCGCGTCGCCGACTCCTGGCCCTGCGCGTGTGCAGGTGACGGACCCGACGCCCACGATCTCGCTCGCGGAGCGCAGGCTCTTCGCTGCGCGTAGGGGCCCGGTCGCTCAGGGTCCCGTCTGGGCGACTGACAACGGGCGCGTGCTCGTCGGTGCCGACGGCCAGCCCGAGCAGCCTCAGCCCGAAGAAATCCGCACGCTCACCGTCCGCGGACTTGGGCCGAACGGGACGGAGCAGTTCGACGGGCTCGGAGCGCGCATCTTCCAGGTGAAGGAGACGGTCCAGCGCGGATCGGAATGGTATTTCCAGGTTTCGGCGGGCTCGGGTGCTTTGCCGACGCTGGAGGAGGAGTGAGTTACACTATACATACCATCGCCGTTGATAGGCGCGCAGGGCGCGTCTGTTCGCAGTCTTTATGCTTACGGACTTTATTCCATCATGACCCAGCTAACACACTCCTTGTTGCATAGTCTTGTATTTGCTTGAAACGTTGTAGCTTTAGTCTCCTTTAGCACGCCTTGTTCTCCACTCGTATCATACACATCTCGCCATCTGGCTACGATCAATTGACATATGTTCTGCTTAGACGCTCGTGGGATTCCGTTACGCTTGGACAATGCACCTGACAAACTTACTGCGTAGAAAACGGCGCCGGGCAGAATTCGAAGACATGAGACCAGGGTCGTCGGTCAGCCAAGGTTGGGGTCCATATGCTCAAGCTAGAAGCCCTGCGGCGGGATCTTCAAGAAGTGTACTATGTTGTGATGGTAGGAGAAGAATAAGTCCACTTCGGCCAATTCATACGGCACGTTTGTGGGCGGCGGCAAATGCCGAGCGGGGGCAGCTCGCTGGCGAATCTTAAATCAGACTATCACGAGTGCCTCTTCCATCTTCATCGGCAGATATATGCGCCCAGAATCACAATACGGCTATAGTCAAATACGGAGGACGATCCACGTCACTTACTCTGCGTTGAAATACGTGGTAACGTTCGCCGCTTTTGTCATGCTGCGATGTGCGCGCGAGCGGCGACTTCGTGCCCTGACGGCACATGCCCATCAACCATGCCCGCACTGCATCGACAGTTCCGTGTGTTCGTCGTCTTGGAACACTGGGACCATGAGGTACGGCGTCGAGTGACTGGTCCTGGCTCGGGGCTGGGCCGACTCTTGCTCCTACATAAGCTCTGGCTTTCGGCAACCAGTTGTAGTCGGATCCTCAGGCCTACTTACACGCCCTAAGATCTTCATCATACTACCATGTTGTCCGCAACCTCTCTGCAGATCCTTGCGGCGGCTTTGTTTACGCCGAGCCTCGTTGCCGGCAAGGCGTATACCCTGACGGATAACTTCCAAGGCAACGACTTCCTTAACTCGAACAACTTCGAGTTCATCACCGAGGATCCGTCGGGTGGCTATGTGTATGCTTTATCTAGCTGTCCCGATTGCGTAATATAGCTGACCAGAAGTTCTGTGCAGCAACTACGTAAACAGCGCAGCTGCACAGAGTGAAGGGTTAGTCTCCGTCTCTGGGACCAGCTTCAAGATGGGCGTGGACTACCAGAAGGTTCCCTCAGCCTCAGCATCCGGTCGTGATTCAGTTCGCCTTCAGTCTATCAAGCAGTGGGAGTACCATGTATCTATCTACAACGTCGCGCACATGCCGACGGGATGCGGGTACGTCCGCGTCGTATACGGTGTTATTCGCCGTGTTGTGATCTGAACGATCAAACGCAGAACTTGGCCTGCTCTCTGGGAGGTCGGCACCAGCTGGGAGACTGATGGTGAGATTGATATCCTCGAGGGAGTGAATGACCAGGTGCGTACAATGATTCACTCAGAGTTCGGCGTTTGCTGATGAGTCGCAGAGTATGCTTCTTTCCCTACATGAGCACGAGATAGCGTTTGTTGATGGAATATGTTTCCAGCGCCGAACTACTCGACTCTTCACGTCGGACCTCAGACTGCTCGTGCGTTACTCATCGCTGATGTGTACGGCGGCCGCTGACAGCTCTCGGCAATATCAGCTTGCACAATGCCAAGCGGTCGCGACGAGACTGGTTTCGAAAACAACAATGTATGCGACCATACAACGAGCGACAGCGGATGCTCCGTTGGTCTGACTGAAACAGACAATTATGGCGTTGGCTTGTGAGCCTCTTCTTATCGTTCTACAGGATATAATCTGATGGTTCCGTCAGCAACGAGAATGGTGGCGGCTTCTACGCCATGGAGCAAACACCCGACTTCATCAAGGTGAAGAGACATGTACTATTATATGTAGCAGATGACTGACGGCTTACAGGTCTGGTTCTTCCCGCGTTCATCCTCGGCCATCCCGTCAGATGTGTTGAACGGTGCAAGTAGCATCAACACTGACAACTGGGTGCGTACGCTTCTGCGCGAGATTATCCACACGCTCTCATGAGCGGCTTATCTGCTCAGGGCACGCCGAGCGCTTACTTCCCGAACACCGACTGCGATATTGAATCACACTTCCACGCTCGCAACATCCTCATGAACGTCGACCTCTGTACGTGCCTTGGTGCCTTCGTCCGTCAGCAAAGAGCATAATCTGACTACACGATAGGTGGCGGTTGGGTTGAGAGCGAGTTTGAGGCTGATGGCTGTGGCACTGGTACCTGCACGGGTAAGCAGGTTCACAGATCCCCCTTCAAGAACGAAGCTTACTCGTATTGCAGACTGGGTCCAGAACAACCCTTCGGCGTTCCAGAACGCGTACTTCGACATCAACTGGGTTAAGGTCTTCCAGTAAAAGGTGATCTCGGGGCGAAGATGACATCAGATCTTGGTTGGGAATTATACATTGTTTGTAATAGTTTGGACAATGAGCACAGAGCATTGTACTTGACAGCAACGATGAAGTTGATATTCTATGCGGAGCATAGGTGATCAGGGCCTGTGCATAGAGATAAATATATGGAGGCTATGAAAGATCAAGACGTTGCTCACATATATCCATAACGACAGGTCGCGTTGAGTGAGCACTACCTTTTGAACGGAGGGCCAGATGGATGTCTCCGCACGGTTCCGTAGCTCCTGCGGTGGTATAAGAGTGGGAGCTTGCGCTTCTCCTTATCGATTCCTGGGCTTGACGGAACGTCTTCTACGTTGAGAACTCGCGCCAGAAAGAGTTCCGAAACTACACCATCCCCGGCCTCAGCACCCTCCACAGGTGACTGACTCTTGCCGCCGAGAGCCTCCAGGTCGCTCAATGGCCATGCAGCGCCGACCACTTGACAAGCTAGGGCGCCAAGCGAGTTGTGCAATAGTGGTAAGCGGTCACGAGTCAGAGACCACGGTATGAGGGCGCCCTCGAATGGGTGCGGATGTAGGTCTGGTCGAGAGAACGCTTGTGCAACGTCGGCTTGTGCAGCGGAGAGGATGTTGACGATGAGCTGTGCGCCCGGAGTCGGCGCAGCAGCAAGTTCAGATAATGTTGTCGCCATGCGAGAGGGTACCCGTAGTGAAAAGGCTACCAGTGGGTGCGGCGAAAGGGCGACAGAAGTAAAGGAGGATAATGTTGCGCCGTGATATGCAGTGCCGTCCTGCC
>UWZB01000712.1:50907-77448 GCA_900536885.1 Peniophora sp. CBMAI 1063
CATGAAGGACGTGACTACGGCGACGGGCTGCGCCGTTTCGCGGAGTAGCTCGCGTAGCTTGGCATGTGTACCGGTCGCGACTGTATTTGTAGAGAATGTTCGGCGAGAGATGAAGCGCAAAGAGTGTCCGCGCACCATGAAGGACGCGTCCAAGTCAATTCCTTGACGCGTCGCGCGCGAACGCGGATGGCTTCTCGACTTCTTCCTCTCACCGTCACCATGTCGTTTCACCCGGTCCTAGATGACTGCATGACAAGCATCCGTACTTTTCTGAGTGCTGGGTATACGGCTAAGATGCCGGCCACCCGGCAGTAGTGATATACTCACGAACTCACGGTCGTCCCTTGAAGTTGGTCTGCTGACCGACGACGTTGGGCGTAATTTGAGTTCGTTCCTGCGGGGTTTAGTGAATCTGATCTTGGTCCACGAGGTCTGCAGTACTTAAAGTAGGATGTGGGGTAGCAGGCTTATCCGACGGCGTCAATCGCACCCCGCATCTCTCGACGTAGCGGTCGTCAGAGCCGCATGACGTCCACAGCAGCCTGAAACGGCCGCACTTTGCCCTATACCATCTCACTACCCGGCGTATATCCATGTCTAACTACGGAGGCGTGGACGACTCGGCGAATAACATCTTCGGGAGCGGGTCCAAATATCTTTTTGTCGCACTTGCGGTCATACCATGCGTTGCTCTCGGTTGGATGCTGGAGCGAAGACGCAGGCGCAGGCTTGATGCAGTCGTAGCCAGGTTTATGCTGGAGGAGTACCCGGAGCTACGCTCGGCCGAGAACCGTGTCCCAGCTTACTATGAACTCGCTGTGGAGGATACTTCGCCCTGGCTCACTTCATGGACCTGGAAAGACGCTCAGGTGCGTTTCGTATTGTGATCCTGCCGATGAACTTAGCTGATGTGGCGTTGTATCAGCCATTAGCTGCTGCTAAGCTTGATCCAGGAGATACGGCGAAGCGCCCCGATACTCATCACAAGACCCAGCTCTCCTTCCTGATCAATATGCCTAGGCCAACTACTCCCGACGGGTCCTCTACCAAGGGCCGCATACCAGATCCCACGGCTCCTCCGGAGTACGTTCTGGCGACCTGCGATGTGAACTCGAAGGCGTAGTTGTGACCACGTACCTGTTATGACCCGTTCGTTAATCACTCATTGATCCCAAGCCCGCGCTAACATCCATACATCGCAGTGTTTTGCCGCTCTTCGAGTTACACTATTCTATGTTTACGGGACTTCACGCGTGTACGAATGACGAACTGCCTGCTATATGTACTTGTAAAGATGCTACACCTTGTTCATTAGCTTCTTGCAGACGGATGCTTGTGGATGCATGTGGGAGTCGATCAAGAAGTCAAAGAACCAACCGTGAGCTGCGTCGTGCTTGAAGCGGTGTCTTCCACATCACCCTCATCTCCTTCGCAGCCGAAATGGCATATATGCAGTTGACCCGCTCATCGCTTCGAGTATCGCGTGTATGCAACCGTACGAGATGGTACGCGCTGGTGTCATAAGTCGCTATTGTGGATCTTCTTTCGGCCGAGACGGAGTGACGGTGATCATGACTCCGTTTATTGGACCCTGCCCGGCGCAAGGTATTTCCTCCTCACGGATATAAACTTGCGACGGCGTTGTGGCTTGACTGTGCGCCTCCTCTTGGTTTCGGTGCTCTTGTCGACGACATGACTCGCAACAGCACTGACTCTGCGACCGTTGCAGAGAACGCGATTCTCGAATCGCGGCCCTCTTTTGAGGGTTTCCGAGTGCGCTCGGCTGATGAGCCGCGGCCAGTGGACGAGGTATGTATCGAATTTCGCCACAAGGGCCCTCCAGAACTGAGCGCTCGTACAGCAAGGCGACGATACGGAGTTCTACCTTGAGCCCCATGCTGCTCACTCGCACGCCCGGGCCCACGATACTGAAAAGGGCGCTGAGGATCGGGTCTCTACGCGCGACTCATTCGACGAGAAGGAAAAGCAAGCGCATGCGGATGTCCTCTATGTATGTCATCTCACCTCTCGCATCGCGACACCAGGTCTGACCTATCTCACAGGTGGACTTTGAAGATGGCGACCCGAAGAATCCGATCCATTTCTCCAACACGCGGAAGTGGATCATAACTTTCGTCGCCTGCTACTTCACCACCATCAGCGCCGCCACTGCTTCGTCGTACTCTTCGGGAATGCCCTCTATGATCGAGGACCTGAACTGCTCGCAAATTCTTGCCACGCTGGGTCTGAGCGTATACCCGCTGGGCTTCGGCGTCGTCCCGTTGTTCTCCGCGCCATTTTCGGAGGAACTGGGTCGATGGCCGTTATATGCGGCTTCATCGCTTGGTTTCACCCTCATGCACGTCATGGTCGGACGGTATGGCATATCCTACCGCTCGAGTGCAGAGAACCAACATCCTTCAGCGCGGACAATATCGCTACCGTCATCCTTGGACGATTCTTAGGCGGCGCTTTTGGTTCCACTGGCTCAACTATGGTGTCGGGAACCATCGCCGACATATGGTTGCCCCGCGAGTACGAGGTTGTGCTGCCCTATCTTTGCAGATCGTGATGCTGATGCTTGAAACTTTGAAACTAGGCGAGGTTTGCCCATGGCCATGTTCTCCTTGACGGCGATCGCAGGAACTGGAATGGGTCCCGTAGCGGCAGGATGGATCGAGGCTAATCCGCATCTTCAATGGAGGTGGATCCAGTACAT
The DNA here is from genome assembly GCA_900536885.1 of Peniophora sp. CBMAI 1063. Classification (NCBI taxonomy): domain Eukaryota; kingdom Fungi; phylum Basidiomycota; class Agaricomycetes; order Russulales; family Peniophoraceae; genus Peniophora; species Peniophora sp. CBMAI 1063. The sequence continues at coordinate 53,627 of UWZB01000712.1, forward strand.
TCATATCATGTGCGTACGCTCGCACTGGTGCAACTCACCTGTGTGCTAACATTTTGTATAGCGCCGCCGGGCTTTGTTTTGTCTTCGCAGTCACTCTGATGAAGGAGACTCGGGCGCCTGTCATCCTGACTCGCCGTGCGAAGAAGCTGCGCAAGGAAACGGGCGATGACCGCTATCGTTCCCGCGCCGAGGAAGAACTTCCGAGTCTGCGTACCCTTCTGTACATCTCTTTGACGCGGCCACTCCGTACGTTATGTCTCTTGCGCTTGGATGCGGAACTCTCGCTGATCGCCATTCTAGTCTTGCTCTTCACCGAGCCAGTTGTCACAAGCTTCAGTTGCTGGATCGGCTTTGCGTGGGGTGTGCTTTACTGCATCATCGAGTCCGTTGCGCCCGCCTTCCGCACCGTCCATCACTTTGGCACTGGCGAAGTTGGTACCGTGTTCGCAGCTTTAGTGTACGTTCATGCCTGGAACTCCCGTGCCGTCTATCACTGATACCTCTCTACAGCGTCGGTTCATTCTTGGGTGTCGCGTCCAACATACACCAGGAGCGCCTCTATCGCAAGCACTTTCCGAAGCATGGCCCGGAAGCGCGTTTGTACTGGGCGATGGGCGCAGGCATCCTCTTCCCGATTGGCATCTTCCTCTACGCTTGGACCGCCTACGAGAACGTTCATTGGTTAGCGATGGTCATCGGTCTCACGCTCTTCATGTGGGCGACGTTCATGATCTACCTGGGCAGCTTCACCTACCTAGCTGACTGGTATGTGGCTGGCGTCTCCCTTCCCTAGCTCACGTACTCATGTCTCGCGCAGCTACGGACCATACGCCAGCTCCGCGAACGCCGGGCAAAGCTTGTTCCGGAATATGATGGGTTTCGCCTTCCCTCTGTTTACGACGCAGATGTTCGACAAGCTCGGATACCATTGGGGTAACACCCTCTTCGGCTGCATCGCTGTGCTCATGATCCCGGTCCCTTTCGTGAGCCTATGCTTCCTTTCAGCATTGTGAATCTCTATTGACAGCGGCATGCGCAGGTCCTCTACCGTTTCGGCCCAGTGATCCGGAGCAAGAGCGTGTTCTCACAGAAGGCCATGGAGGCTCAGGCGCACCATCGCTGAAGCTCACGCATACTCATCTCCCATAGACGTTTAGTAACAACCTCATAGACATTCCCGCCTCACGTACTATACCGGCCTGATACGCCCATTCCTCGCGTCTTGCTGGCTGGTACACATTATGCCCTGGCCTCTGGTTCACCATAATAATCACGACTATTACGCTTGCCCCCTACGTAGTAGGCATATACTTTGCACGCCAATTTGATAGTGGTTACCGCCTTCTGTAGGAGGTGCTCTCAATGCTTTCCACGATCAATCGATGCAGCAAATGGTATACAGACGAGCCACGCGGAAAACAAAGGAACAAACATACGATAGCGAGCGGCCAGACAAATACAAACGAAGCAAACCAAAAGCGAGACAACTACAACTTTGTTGCGAACGAGAACAAGCTGCCCATGTCCACCCATCTCCGCCCACTCATATCGAGGTACTTCTCGACCGTCTGACCCAGCCTCCGTAATAGGCCGCCCTGAGTGAGCACCAGGCCCTCTGCGAACTCTGTGCCGCATAGTCAGTCATGAAGATCGAAGATGGGAGAATGAAGTCGACGTACTGGAGTTGCCGACCTTCGTCGTGTCGAAGAGGTAACCATAGTACCGCAGCTGATTATACAGCATTCCATCATTATACTCGTACCGAACCTTACTGGAGCACTTCAAACACCGATCCCCATACACCCTCATCATCCGCGCGCGATTCTGGCATATCGAATCAAGACAGACCGTCCACCCAAGATAATACTGCGATATATGCTCGCGTATCTGCGTCTCCAACTGAGCAGCGATACTCGGTCCGGAGATGGGGCCTTCGCATTTGGGGCAGATCGCGCCGGAGGCTTTGAGCATGCATGTCGTCTCGTCGGTCATGTGTCCGAAGGGAGAAGATACGCCGCAGCCGCGGCACCGGATGAGGAGGGGGTCGCAGTCTTTGTACCGTTGCTCGTCGGACATTTGCGAGTCGAGCGTGCCGATGTACCGGTCTTCGCCTTCGCCGGAGACGCTGTGGCGGTATCGCCCCGGGTCAAGACCGAGGCATTCTGCCAGCCGTGCGCGGTCGGTGCCTTCGATCGGGTCGCAGAGACGCTCGATAGGCGGGAGAACCTGATGTGCGAGGTAGTACTCGAAGTCTGAGCAGGTCGTCAGTACAAACACGCTTGATCAGTGGCGAAGAGGTGCCCTTACCGATCTTGGTATCCGTAGCCTTCCTGATCTCATCCGGATGCCTCGCCCGATCCGCCTGCGCCGTCTTCCCACTACTCTCCCCACCCTCATCCACACAGAAGATATACGGGATAACATCTCCAGCCCTGGCGCTCGCACCGCGCGCCTTCATCCTGAGCGCGACCTGCACATGCGGCTGACTCTTCGCATCGGGGTAGTCCTCCGGCGCCTTGCCCAGACGCTTGAAGATGATGAATTCGTCAAGCGGAACCTTGCCCGTCCGGACCTCTTCGCCCTTCGCCTCGAGATACTCATGGATATTCTCAACGACAATCTCCGTCGGCTCTCCACTCAAAATCTGCTCCAGCACGAACTGCGAGACAGCCTTCGAAAGCGCACAATACTCGCGGCGCTTCATGTCCAGACCTTTAACCTCCGTCGTAGTCGACCGCCCGCCGTCTTCGACTTTGATGGCCGCGTATTTCTTCTTCTGTAAGAGCAGGAGACGTTGGAACACGCCGTCGAGGTCGATCTCGAGGAGCTTGTAGCGGTCGTTGACGGCTTTCTTGAGCTCGTTGGAGATCTTCATCGCTTCGGAGAGTTCGGTGACGTTCGAGTTGACGAAGACGGAGTCGGTGTCGCCGTACACGACCTGCGACGTATGAGTCAGTCGAATTCTCTCATACAGATGAGCAGCGAGATATGACGTACATCGAGCTGCAGACTCTCAGCCAACTCCCTCGTATGCGTCAAGATCTCACGACCCTTGAACGTCGTCAACGCCGCGAGCGGACGTGCGTAGAACCGCGAGTGCTCAAAGCCGAGACATCCGTACATGGAATTGGCAGTGAGCTTGAGCGCCTGCTGCTTGATGTTGTATTGGAGGTATCGCGCGGGATCGAGAGAGCGGTCCTTCATGAGAGATTTGACCTGCTTGCGGCGGTTCACGAGCGTGGCGATGAGACGCGGGAGAACGCCGAGGGAGACATCTTTCGAGGGCGGTTCCGGGATCTTCTCTTCGCCATCCTACAACCGGAAGTCAGCATTCAGCATTCGGATCTCTGAGTGAATAGAGAAGGATGCGTACCTCGTCCTCGACCTTCTCAACGGTCGTAAAATCGATATTATACTCTTGTATAATACTCGGATACAACGAGTTGAAGTCCATGACGAGGATATACCGGTCCCACAGTCCGCGCTTGGGTTCGAATACAAGACCACCCTTGTACTTGTCCCTGCGCGTCTTGCCCGATTTCGTCACGACGGTGCCAGGCTCGTTCTCATCGTCAGGATCCTCCTTGACCTTGACGGCCTTCTTGCCCCAGGACTTGTCCGGACAGATGTACTTCAGGCGATGGAACTCGTGGAGGAGAATGTATTCATTGCGCTCAGCGCGACCACCACCGAGCGTCTTGTTCCTGTATCCGCATGAGCATCGCACAACCGTCGAAACCGCAACAAGTACATACCAAGAGTTGCCCGCAAGGTTCGTCAACTGCCTCGTCAACGGCAGAATCTGCACCTTACTCGCAATCGCCATCTGATAATGCCCATCCAACTCACAATGCCTCACAAACATCATCAGCCTCTCCGGCTCACTAACCGCCCCATCGAAATATCCAGCCGTATCCTCCGGATCGATATCCTGCCTCTCCATCTTCAAATGCGTCTTGCACATCTCCGTCAACGACCACGTCGTAGACGCGATCATGGACTTTGCGCCGTCCGAGGCGAGGTCGCAGAGGAGACGGCCGTTCAGGAAGCGCATGTTTGTTCCTTGGCGGCCGATGCCTGGCCATTTTGAGCGGCGGAAGCGGCCGATGCGGGACCAGTGCTCGACTTTGAGCTCGCGCATGCGGTGGAGGAGGACGTCGAGGGAGACGCCGAGGAACTCGTGGCCGACGATCACGTCTGGGTCGGCTTTGTGGAGGGTGTTGAGGAGGTGAGCGAGGAGGGTACGTTCGTTGGAGAGCGCGTGGACGACGCCTTTCTTGTTCGATTTGGCGAGGGATTCGAAGTTGGGCGGGTAGCGTTCTAATGGGCGGACGTAGGTGTGTACTGTGCAGGGAAGGGACTCGGGCGGAGTCGGGTCGTCAATGTTGACTAAAGAATCCATACATGTTAGTCTTTGGTATGACAATGATACACGTAGGCTTTAGGACGTACTGTTGGACCAGATACGAGCGGAGGCGCAGACGATCTCGCGGATATTCTCTTGATGATTGACAACGGTTCGGATACTCAAGCTAGCGATAGTCAGACGGGGCACTTCTTTCGGCGCATCGTCGTCCGACTCGGAGAACGGGTTGAAGTCCTTGGGGTCGTCAACTGTAACTTCGTATTGGCACCAAGACACCTGTGCAACTATCAGCCACTGTAGTGGAGAGGCAGACATACAACACTTACGCCTTTGTGCTCAACGTGAGGGTTCTTGATCTGGATCCAGCACGGACCCATGATCTTCCGCTTCAACACGAGCAGCTCAAACGCGTTGGTGTTCGTGCCAAAGACCTTGGAAAAGTTCGGGCTGGAGACTGTCGAGGGGATAACAGGCTCTATACATCGAAGATCAATGGACAGTCGAGCGCAGTGTGTTTCTACACTTACCGTTGAAACCATATACGACCTTCATCCACTTCGTACTATCCCTCGGCACATCCTCCTCCCCAAACGCATACTTCCTCTCCACAAACTTCGCCTTCCACTTCCTAATCCCCGCCTTCTGCCTAACCTGGTCAAAGTCCTGATACACGTCCGGCAATCCCGGCACCACATCCGTCTCGTTCCCATCCTCGTCCAACTGCTGCGTTCTCGGCAGAACGAATAGGTTTCGTTGCATGTTCTGCACTGTGACGCAGCATGAGACGAACGCGTTTGTCGTGGCGTCGCGCGTTTTGCCGATGAAGTAGAGGACACCGTCGTGTTCGAGGTAGTCCATCCAGAAGAAGCGGAAGGAGCCATCGTCTTGGAGCGCTTTGATGTTGGCTGCTTTCTGTATTGAAGCGGAGGACTTGGAGCTGGATGGCAGGGAACCGAAAGATTCGTCAGGTGCGACTGTAAGCGAGTCGTAGACGGATAACCACGCCGGTGGACCAGTGTCTTCTTTCTTCTTTGCTGGTGCTGGTGCTGGTTTGGGTTTAGCCGCAGGCGTAGGCTTGGGCTTTGACTCGTCGTCAACGTCCATAAACATGCTGATATCATCGTGGGCAAATGCGGAGTCGTACTCGTCCTCATCCTCGGGCAAAGACATGCGCATAGCGCCCAGTTTGGCGGTAGTAGGCCCATCAGAACGGTCAGGCCTATGCTTCTTGCGCGGACTGGCGTAGATATTATCGTCCGAAGAGGCGCCCGCATCAAGACCAAGATCAAAGCCGTCAGAGGGCGGGCCATCAGAGGAGGCGTCATTATAGGTGCTCTCGCGGTACGAGTAGCGCTCGGGCGAGGGAGACGCTCGCCGCTTTCGCGCACGTGATGCGTAGGAGGATGATGCTTTGGTTGTTGCGGGCGCAGAGTCGAGGCCGCCGAGGATGCTGGCGAGAAAGTCCTCCTCCTGTTCCTCCGTCTTCTTCGGCCTGTACGCGCTGATCGACGGCGCGGCGGGTGGCGGCGGCTTGGGCTTCGCTTTGGCTTTAGCCTTTTCCGCCTCTTTCTTCTTCGATGCTGGGGTACTTATCAGAAGGGATAAGTCTTATATGCTAGTTACCGTGTACACACCTTTGCGAGATCTTCGGGCGTCCTCCTCGTCCTCAGACGCGTCCCGCTCCTCGAAGTCGTCCATCCCGTTGTCCATGTACCCATCAACGCCATCGTCGACCACAAAGTCATCCTTCGCTAGTCGACCCGCGACAACCGACTTGTACTGATCTTCTGTCACCTCGTCGTATAGCGTAACATCCGCCTCGCCCTATGGAACGCGTCGTGTTGAGCGACATTCCCAGTCAATATATAGTCACGACTTTACCTTCCATTGGCGCTTCCCACCCTCTCGCGTTCGTTTGAGCTCTGCTAGAGCTGCTAGTTTGGAGTTTCTGGACATGAGAGAGGAGCGATGTGAGCGTGCAAGAGAAAGATGTGGCTTCTCGAGACTGGAGGTTCGCGTCGCGTGTTGCAATAAACGCGATCACGTGCAGAGACGCGCTTCGGAGTATTTCACCCATTTTATGGGCGCTTTAGCCTTTCGTTCGCAATGATTAGGTGCTGATTCGTAAGAAGTGAAGGCTACAGTGCCCTACCTCATTCTCCCGATGCTGTCTACGTGAGCTAAGAGGGGAGGTAACCTACTGGCGACAAGTCTTACCTTGATGGTGGGTCTCTGATTTTGAGTGGACTGGGGTTCAGGTGATGATGCTCAGATGTATGCGTCCATAGACGAAGCTGCATAAGTCTGAAGGTATCATCGCAGCCACGTAGTCGTGTGCACTAATACCGTGTCACTTGCTAGCAATGTGAACTTGAATCACACGCCGCTTTTTCCATTGACTATATGCTGGCACACAACCTGTGCGACTGCTCGTTAAGACTACCCTCATCCCAGTTAAATGATATCCTTGGCGATGCATGTATTCGCATGAGTGAAGCTCTTCAAACATGGCCGTCCGAAGCGAAAAGCGGGGAGGTCGCGTCAAAGTGCGCGCGAGCATGGCGTGGTCACCGTGTGACCAATCACGTCGGTCCCCTCTCACATTCCCGGAAGCCGATCCAGCGCTGGCTCAGCACCTCCACCACCTCGCCTCTCGCTGCCTCATCATGCTTGCCTCAGTACGTTTAATGCCCTAATATAACTACTTTATGTTGACATATAAGTAGATCGCATCCCTCGCCCGCCCGGCCTTCCGCGCCGCACCGACAACATCCGCCACCCTCCTCCGCCGCCTGCTCTCCAACGACGCCCGCGCAGCAATCCAAAAAGCCGTCGACGCCAAGCCTTTGGTACTCTTTATGAAGGGGACGCCTCAGTTCCCGCAATGCGGCTTCTCGCGCGCGGTCGTGCAGGTGCTGGACTTGCATGGGGTGCAGCCGGACAAGATGGCGACGTATAATGTGCTGGAGGATCAGGAGCTGAGGACCTCTATCAAGGAGTTCTCGTGCGTATTCTCTGTTGAAACGGTTAGAAGCTAACGCTGACACGTTACATAGGGACTGGCCCACTGTTCCGCAACTGTACGTCGGAGGCGAGTTCGTAGGCGGATGCGACATCGTGTTGAGTAGTGCGTATTCCATTCCATTACTGTGTACGTCTAGTATAATATGTCTAATTATTAATCTCCGTATAGTGCACCAGTCAGGCGAGCTCGAGGAGTTACTGGAGAAGAACAACGTGATCCCCAAGATCGAGGGCGAAGCAGCCGAGAAAGAAGTCGCCTCGTCATGATCCATCACATCCTACTTCCCCCTCCATATCACCACTCTGCTACCCGCATGCTTTCGCATAGATTATCCCCTTCCATGTAGTACCATAATGCAATGCTGTCATTTGCTTTGCCTCCCACGCGATGATGTGGCACCTCTCAAGGGTCCGGCGCGTACTCGATGTCGCCGTTGGCACCCATAATCCCGCGGCGTACGGTCTCGCCCTTGTCCCTGACTATGTCCTCAACGGTCCTCATCTTTCCATCCTTCGTGCTCTCCTTAAACCAGCCGAGGTGGTCCGCGATAAGATGTCTGAGCGCGCTGAGTAAGCATGCCATCCTACGATGCAATGCCACCGACAAGCATACCTGTTCTTGCATCCTGGGCACTCAACCAGCACGATCCCACTCGTATATGACCTCTTCGAGAATTCATGCGTGGACCGATGCCCACAGTCCGTTACAGTGCATGTGAACGTCAGCGACAACCTCGGCTCGGGCTGCTCGAGCCGAATCTTGTTCGTCGTCGTAGTTGCACCAGCATCTCCCGCAGAGGTTGATGGTGCTCCGACTTCTGGTGCAGATGTAGATGTAGAAGATGGGGGTGGGGGTGGTGGGGAAGCGAGCGAAGAGTTCGGCCGGATGACGCCTAGCCTGAAGCGAAGTTGGACAGCAACATTTGGCGGGAGGTTCGGCGAGAGAGTAAGCAAGCTGCGCAAGCGGTGTGGTACACCAGTGTTCTTGAACAATCGTGAGGGCAGCATCGCCTAGATAGTAGTCGAAGTCGGAAGTGAATGAGTCGATGTAGACGCGCGACCAGAGAGAAAGTTACAGCTCACGTCGATGATGCGTCCTCCTCGGCCCGACCGCCGAAGTGCCCCTATCCCGCGAAGCCCCATCCCATTTCAGGCGTTATTAGCGGGCTCAGCGTCGCACTTTCAGCTGTTTGTTCCAGCTGGCCCCTCGGGCTTCGCGAAGACTAGTGAGCTCATGGTCTGCGCAACCGGCACGCTTTCACGACGACGACCATGAAGGCGGCTAACAGGACGTTCGTCGTGTCTGGTGGGTGAGATGCCTCCCTCTGTCTGATTTCAAAAACGAGCTTGGCAACTGAACTTGTGGCGCCAGGTCGAGCGGCCTGGGGTTGGCGGCCGTACAGCATCTCCTTGAAGCCGGAGCACATGTTGCTGTATGCGATTTGAACCCTCCTCGGAGCGATCTTGGCTCGCGCTCGAAGTTCTGGGAGCTGGACGTTACCAAGCCCGAAGTTGTCGAGGCCGTTGTGGAGCAGGTCGTGGCATGGTCTAAAGAAACAGGCGCGACGCTCGGAGGCGTGGTCAACTGTGCTGGAGTTGGTACTGCTGCAAAGGTATGCACTATTATATTCACTTCGGCGAAGTAAACCTGAGCTGTGACTATAGATCATCGGCGCAGACAACGAGCCGCACTCGCTCGACCTCTGGCAGTTCGCGCTCGACGTCAACTTGACAGGAACATTCAACCTCTCCCGGTTGATCTGCAAACATCTGGTTCATGTCACTCCTGAGGGCCCCGACGGCGAACGCGGTGTTGTGATCATGGTTGCCAGTTCTGCTGCTGTACGCATACCGCCTTCCTCTCCCTGACCTCCACTGATCTCAATACAGTTTGAGGGTCAACCCGGCCAAGCAGCCTACTCAGCCTCCAAAGGCGGTCTCGTATCCATGACCCTCCCCCTCGCACGCGACCTCGGCCGACACGGTATCCGCGTCATGACGATCGCGCCCGCAGCGTTTACCAGCGCCATGACGGATCGTATGTCGGCAAAGACGCAGTCGAGCCTGGTGCGGGAGCTTGTCTTTCCCAAGCGATTGGGTACAGCGCACGAGTTTGCTCAGACGGTCATGTACATCGTGGGGTGCTCGTATGTGAACGGGGAGACTATTAGGTTGACGGGTGGAGCGAGGTTGCCTGGTAGACTCTGAACTGTTGACGTTGCACACTTTACTTACTCCTGCATACTACCTGGGCTCGAGCTTGCATCCTTAGCTTGGGGGCATTCAGCGCAAGAGTGCGACAGATGCGTCTATTCTGCTGATACTGTACAAAACGACATGTGAGAGAGCGACGTGTAAACCTGTCAGAGAAAACGAAATAGTCCCAAGATGAAGACAGCAAGTATGATACGCGGGTGTAACAATGAGTGTGAGTCCGATAAAGTGATGAACTTGCATTGCAATAGCGTATAAATAAGACGGGAGAACACGCTCAGCGACGAACGCGGCAAACCTCAATCCCTGATTGGCTTGATGACGATGGGCAATTGTGCCCGTGCGCCCTCCTTGCCATCGATGTACGGCCGTCCAACAATATGTGTCTTGCGCGTGATCTCATCCGGCGCGACACCGAGCTCGAACTCGAAGTTACGCGCCAGAGTGAAGAGGATAGCTTTCGCCTCTGCAAAGAGCCATCAGCATCACGAGTAAGAAGATATGATGAGAGTTCAGGCTGACCTGCGATGGCGAACCGGAATCCAATGCAAGCATGCGGTCCCGCAAGGAAAGTGAGCAGCTGGGGGTATATCCCGGGCATATGCCCAACCTTCTCCGGCAACGTCTCAAGGAACCTCTCCGGCCTGAACTCCTCCGCGTCATCACCCCAGATGTACGTCGCCCTATTCATAATCCTGATCGGTATCGCGACCATGTCGCCCTTCTTGACCTTGATCTCCGTAAGCACGCGCCCGTACTTGTCCAGGACCGGTTCGGCGAGCGGGATGATGTCGTCTGCTGTGACTTCGCGGTGGGTAGATGAGACTGGGGCGTAGAGGCGGAGGGTCTCGCGGATGACGGCGTCGAGGTAGGGAAGGCTGTTCAGGTCTTCGAGAGTGGGCTCGTCGGAGTGGAAGGCGCGGACTTCGGCGCGGAGGCGGGATTGCGTCTCGATAGACGTGGTGAGCGCGAAGAGCGTCCATGTAAGGAGTGTGCTCGTCGTTTCGTGGCCTATATGTTCAGTCAGCGCCAGCTTCCACGACACACAAGGCACTCAAGTCTTACCGGCGATCAAGAAAGTTGGCACCTATCGAGAGTGGACGAGCATGGTCAGCGCATGTACAGGACGACGAGCGAGGTACTTACCTGTGCGAGAATCTCTTCATCCGACATCCGCATGCTCTCGGGCATGTTCGAGGCGAGGTTGGCACGGATAAGCAGTGTCAACAGGTCGTTCCCAACGAGGTCCTCCTTCTCGATGTTCCCGTCCGCACTGGCAGCGAAGATCGCGGCCTTCTTCTCCTGAATCATGCGCGTGCCGACCTTGTTGATGACAGCCAGATTCGCTTGACGAGCCTTCGTGCCAGGGGCGGGCTACGCGGGGACCATCAATAGGATATAGACAAAAATGTCAGGGCAAGACGCACGAGTAGACGCAGAACGGGCGTGATGAGAGCGAGGAAAGCCAGGAAGCTACGGGGCACAGCCAAGGCCCGGCTAATCGCCTCATACAGCTCGTTGGGATGCGCCTCATCCGAGTGCAGCGCGTCGAAGTCGTATGCGAAACCAGTCAAACCGATGATGTCCAGAGTGACCTTGTTGAGCCAGGCAAACGCGTCAATGCGGATGCGGCCATCCTTGCGCGTACTTTGACTCGAGAGATTGTTCAGGACATCGCGGAGCTGTACGGTGTTAGCTTCACCAACCCTCTGTATACTGTTCCCCGTAGATGGACGAACCTCGATCGACTTTGAGATGAAAGTCTCCGTGAACCGACGGACTTGCGCAGGGCCGAAAGCCGGGTTGACAACCTTACGCTGTCTCTTGTGATCCTCACCTATAGGGTCAAAAAAGTCAACCGTCAAGTTCCAATCTGACACAGCAAAGGAATATCATACCCTCAACAAACAATAGTCCCTGGCCGACAAGCGATCCAAGATGATTCCTCAGTTGGTCAGACTTCTGGTAAAGATACCCGTGCCCGAGAACATGCTGAATTGCCCGCGTGTCGAGGATGCTGACCTTCTGCGCCTGTTGCCAATATCATCAGTACCGAGAGCTCAAAGCATAAAGGAATCGGCACATACCCCGAAGAACGAGTAGGTGCGAATTGCGCGTCCGTACTTCTCGAACCAGCCTTGAACTTCACGCTGAGCATTCGGCTCGGCCCTGTCAGGGAAGTTGCCGCGTAATAGGGATGCGCGCTTAGGACCAGGAAGCGAATTGATGGGGGACGCGTATCCTCGGACGACGTTCCTGATGAAGCCGTAGAGGATCTGGCCGGCGATGAATATGGCCGCCGCAACGAGCACCTCGAGCGCGAGAGAGACCATCGTTGAGGTAGAAGAGAGCTGAAAGGGATGTGGTTGTAGCTTTTCCAGTATCTCGATAGAGGCTATAGTTATACGAGCCGCTCCCAGTGCGCGGGCGCTTTGCATTCGTTCCGACGGAGAACAGTGTGAGCGCGACGGGGCCGGCTTGTCCCAGGGTCCAGTGGATACGTCCTCGTATACACCCGCGGCAAATCTCTCCGCTCATACGAGCATAACATCATGGATGTAGTGAGATGCGATACGGTGCGATCGGAAGTCCACTGGCAGGTGCGTCGTTGTGCGGCGAGAAGTCCTTCCGTTGGGCGAAGACATGACGAGGCGCCCGTCGGGTCAGCTTGTGCTCGACGGCGCAGACAGTACTACATTTCCGGGGGTGGTATCCACGCTAAGGGACATCTTCGCGAGCATCTGGATGACCATATGTGGGTGCACATACCCGCCTGGTTGTGGCACGAAGCAGGTTCTGAGTACAGGAAAGCGCCGTGGGATGATAACTCGAGCGTGGCACTTCCAAGTGTTATCGGAATAAATGGACATATAAACATTTTACGGATGGCGCTATCCTTCCGTCTGGTACGAATACAGTTGAGTGTACACGCCATGCGCTATGGGTACATTTTCTCTATGCTACATCCTGATTCAGCTCCTCGAAGCCTCATTAATGGTGGAAGAGGCGCAGCGAGGTGTGGGCAAACACCATCCTGTGCTCGTCGGCAGCCTTGATGCACTCGGCATCCATGACGCTTCCCGAGGGTGCGGCAAGGTACGTGACACCGCTCTTGCGTGCGCGGTGAACGTTGTCGGGGAAAGGGAAGAAGGCATCACTCGAGCAAGCAACGCCGGTGAGCTGCTTCGCGTGGCTGGCGCGCTCCTCGGCAGAAAGCGGCTCGGGCACCTGTTCGAACATGGACTCCCACTGTGCCTTCTCGCCGCCCTCTAAGACCTCACCACCGACGAACAGGTCGATGGCGTTCGCCTTCTCCGCGCGCTTAACACCCTTCTTGAAAGGAAGGGCAAGAACGCGAGGGTGGTGACGAAGCCACCAGTTGTCGGCCTTCGAGCCGGCAAGGCGCGTGCAGTGAATGCGGGATTGTTGACCGGCGCCGAGCCCGATGATGGATCCGTGGTAGGCATATGCGACCGAGTTCGACTGCGTGTACTTCAACGCCAGTGTGGCGACAATGAGGTCGATGACCGCGGGCTCAGGGAGTTCCTTGTTCTGGGTGACGAGGCTCGAGAACAAAGCGGGGGTGATCTTCGCGTCGTTTCGGCGCTGCTGCAAGGAGATGCCATACACCTGGCGGGTCTCAACCTCGGATGGCGTGTACTTAGGGTCAATCTTCGAGGTTGAGGTCAGATGTGCTCGGGCAAGAGTATGTATGCGCATGCACCTGCAAAACGCAGTACTTCCCGCCCTTCTTCTTCGATAGAACATCGAGAGCCTCAGGGGCGTATCCGGGTGCGATGACACCGTCAGATACCTCCCGAGAGATGATCTTAGCGGTGGCAAGATCGCAGGGCGCAGAAAGCGCGATGAAGTCGCCAAAGGATGACATGCGGTCCGCTCCGCGTGCCCGCGCGTACGCCGACGCAAGAGGAGTCAGCGGCTCCTTGAGATCATCTACACCGTACACCTTCTTCTCGACATCACTGAGCTCAAGGCCGACGGCAGCTCCGGCGGGAGAGACGTGCTTGAAGGAGGCAGCCGCCGGAAGGTTCAGCGCCTCTTGCAACTCCTTCACGAGGGCCCAGGAGTTGAGGGCGTCCAGAAGATTGATGTACCCCGGTGATCCGCAAAGAGCTGTGGCATAGAGATTAGCTAAAGGTGCATGAGGTTATTCGCTGGATCTGACCTTTGAACGGAAGTTCACCCTCAGTGACGAACGCTTGCGCAGGCTTTTGATGCGGGTTCGCGCCGTAACGGAGAGCCACACGCTGAACGGGCGCCACAAGCTTGTCTCCGCCGTTCGCGTCCGCGTACTGTTCACGGAAGTAACCGCTGATTGCGCCGTCGTACTCGGCCGTCATCTCAAACGCCTTCAAAGCGAGTTGGCTGCGCAACGCTTGGCCGACGTCGCCGTTCCCCTTCTTCCAGGCGGCGACGAACTCGGCGTAGTCGGAGGGGTCAGACAGGATAGACACGCGGGCATGGTTCTTTGCGGCTGCACGCAGAAGCGTCACACCTCCAATGTCAATCTCCTCAACAGCATCGGCGAGGGTGCAATCCGGCTTCGCGATTGTAGAGGTGAAGGGATAGAGGTTGCACACAACAATGGAGATTGGGGCGATGCCCTGAGCGGCAAGATCCTTCTGATCACTGTCGATATTACGAGCGAGGATGCCTGAAGAGACTTAGTGTACGAAGTCGGGCTTGTGCGAACATAGCTTACCCCCGTGGACAGCGGGATGAAGCGTCTTCACGCGACCACCCAGCATCTCAGGTGCCTTCGTGATGTCGGAGACATCTCTAGTACATCTCAAAGACTAGTAGCACATAGCATGGATCTTTACGCACTCGATTGCAATTCCGGCATCGCGGATTTTCTTTGCGGTTCCTCCCGAACCAAGGAGACGCACACCTGCTCCGGAGAGCTCCTGGGCAAGCTCCAAGAGTCCGGTCTTGTCGTACACCGACAGTAGTGCTGGTACAGTTCAGGTTGGCAGGTGCACAATCTACCATTGCATACAAGCTCACCGATAGGCGCCGACATGGTGGTGTAGACAAAAGTTCGAGCAAAGATTTGCAACGATAAGATCCTCACGGTGCCTGATCCTGTAAATCAGGCGTCACACGTGGCTCCCGTCCACTCCCAATTTGGTAACCCAATATCTTCGCTCTCGCCACCACCATCACTACGCGCTTCAGACCCATGTCGTGGTTCGATCCGGTTGCGCATCTTGAAGATCCAGAATGGCCTAAGCTTAACGAAGCTGGGTTCACCGAAAGTCCGCATCTGTGGTTCGACGATGGGACGGTGGTGATCGTCTGCACTGGTTCCCCGGATCTGAAGATGGGCTTCCGCATCAACGAGAGCGTATTGTGTCTGAACTCTTCTGTGTTCAAGGACATGTTCTCTGCCGGTCAGCCTCAGCACCTTGCGCGCGAGGACTCGTTCGAAGGTTGTCCGATTGTACGTCTTCCGGATGACTCTTTCTCCATGAACAACCTTTTGCGGATGCTCTACGAAAGAAGGTAGGTTCCCAGGCGAGCTACACGCATTTCCATCTGTTCACGTCCATCATAGTTACGGGCAGAATCTCAATGACTTCACTCTTGCTGAGATTGAGGGTGTGCTGCACCTTGCCTCGAAGTACATGGTTTATCACGTTCGCACCGTGATAGTCCAGCATCTTGAGACGCTATTTCCGACCTCGCTGCAAGACTATCGCAGGAATCCTTCCACGCCGCACGAGGAATGCTTCCGAGGCCTCAAGATCGCAATCCAGTTCGACCTTCCCTCGCTCATTCCTTGCGCCATGTATCTTTGCTCGTTGCACGAGGCCCAATACATATTCGCCGAACTGCATCACCTCGACCTGGAGTCCGAGATAAAGAACGTGTTATCGTTCAAGGAGGAGCTCGCCGATCGTATCACCAACGATGTTCTTACCTCGGAGTACTTCGTGTTCGACGGGAAATGCGTGAAGACGCCGGCCAGCGTCGGATGCAATGGCATCGATCCTACGACTGCACGACGTATCCTGGTCGCATATATGGACAGCAAGATTGACGTCTTCGCGAACAACCCCACGGATAATCTACGTGGTCAGACCGACCCTCAATGTTGTTTTGCATGTGTCCGCGACCGCCAGCGCCTCGAGGAAGAGAAATACAAGCTTATGCTTTGGGGCCATCTTCCCAGTCTTGCGTATGTTGATGACTCTCGGGAATGGACTACGTGGGCGCATGTGGATCAAGCTCGCCGTGACGCTATCCAGACATGGGCGTACGTGCCTCCCGATGGTACAGGAGACGTGTTCAACTGAACGCAGCGCTATGTAGGATGGCTCCACGGAGTGCGCAATAGAAAAACATGTGTAGCATAAGAAACAATAGATTCGCAGGACATAGAGTTGTCGCAAGTACCTATATGCCATGTCACGTTCGCGGTGCGAGATACAAGGATCGGGGCGTTCAGACCGATGAAAGACTGACGTGAATTGGGTTCACTGAAGGCAACCGCAGACATGATCTGGACATGGGCTTGTACATTGCGAGTGAATGCGAGAATGCGACATGGGCCTGGTGATACATAAGCGGCCCTTGCAATGTTGCATTGAAAAGCCGAAACAGCGAGACGAGCAAAACCCCGTCCGCAGGCCGGACATGCTATGCCTGATGCAGATCCCACGGTAACGTCCCTCAGGCCACAGTACAGGCGGTTGCCGTTCGGGATTGCTCCTACGCCTGTACTTCCATCACAAGATCAGGCGTGCTTGACCCCAATCCGTCTGGTTTGCTGACCGCTCGTCGGTCGTCCCGTCCCAAACCAGCCGCCTTTTCGGCCTCCTCAATCGTATACGCCGGCTCACGAAGCTGTTTGCAGCGTCGCTTATGGACTTTTGATCGCCAGTGTGTGGAGAGTGCTTGGTCCGTCTCAAAATATCTAGAGTTCAGTCAGAAGTTAGGGGCAAATTGCAAGTGTGATGTTGAGTTCCTTGAACGTACTTCGCACACTCTACACAGTAATGTTGCGCCAAGCCAGGCTTTTCATAATCAATCTCTTGTGCTTCAAGTCGTGCGCGATTCTACGGTGGGAGCTCAGTCCAGATCGGTATGCAGTGTGAAGACTGTTCAAACGCACTTTTGGGTCCAGGTCTATCAGCTGAATTTGGTCGAGATCTTTTGTGCGTGCACGGGTCCGAGAGGCACGTTTTACATCTCTCTGAGCATGATGCGTTCGTGAACGGCGTAAGCGACCCATTGTATGAAGAGGACGAGAGAGGCTGGGGGAAGATGGTTGTGTCGAGAGAAGTTCTCCGCGCGTTTCGGCTTTTGCACTGACGGCGCTAAAGTACGCTAAAGCCGACGCGCGCGAAGACGTGACAACGCGCGACTGCATGCGACAGCATGCGACGCGTCTGAATTGCCCTGAACGTCCATCTTGCTTGCCGGACCCATGCGCATTCTTACCTGGAATATTGTGTGTTTGCGATTCGATAGCACTGTCTACTCCCACTGACTCCTACTGCAGAACGGTGTTCGAACAGTACCACAATACCACCCGTATGTCAGGACGAATGGTCGCGCCCGTTTATGCCCCTATTTAATGTCCGCGTAGTTGGAATTCATTCAAGACATGGGACGGTGTGTTGAAGGAGCTGGGAGCAGACATAATATGCTTTCAAGGTACGCAACCTTCTCTGTTTATCTACACCACATTCTGATTGGTGCTTAGAGATGAAGACTACACGCGCCGCCATCGGCCGTAACTTTGCTCTTCCCGACTCATTCGACGCGTTCTTCTCCTTTCCTACGTCACGCGGAGGTTACAGCGGCGTTGCTGTATACATCAACCCCGCTACAGCATTACCTATAAGAGCGGAAGAGGGTCTATCTGGGAGAATTCAGCCCAAGCCTGCGTTGCGTCCCGAGGAGCGCATCTCAACAGCATACCCTCTAGCACACGAAATGGACCTCATGCCTTCACTCGAAGGGGAGACTCCATCTGATCTTCTCGGTCTGGACTCCGAAGGTCGCGCTCTAGTCGTCGATTTCGGGCTGTTCGTCTTGGTTAACCTCTACTGTCCTAATGAGACTGACGACGCTCGTCTGCCTTTCAAGATGAACTATCACTACATGCTCGAGGAACGCGTAAAGAAACTTGTGGCCGACGGGCGCGAGGTCATCGTGACCGGTGATATCAACATATGTTCTCAACCCATCGATCATTGCGACGGTCACCTGCCGAGTAACGCTGCCACATTCTGGGACCACCCTGCCCGCAAGTGGTTACGAGACTGGCTCGAACCTCACGGGCCCATGGTTGATGTTACCCGTCGGTTCTGGCCTGATCGTAAGGGCATGTATACCTGTATGTACTTTCAATACCTCCTGAACTTTCACCGTATGCTAATGTACGTGTTGACGCTCAGGTTGGAATCAAAAGATCATGGCAAGGGCGACCAACTACGGGACACGCATCGACTACTTTCTGGTTACAAAGGGCCTGTTACCTTGGATAAAGCATAGCGATATCCAACCGTCTATCAAGGGATCAGACCATTGTCCGGTATTCATTGACTTGCACGATGAAATCACTCTTGAGTCCGGCGAGAAAGTCACTCTTCGGCACGCTATGCACATGGACGACGGTCGCTCAGAGACTCCACGCATCGCGAGTAAGAACTGGCCTGAGCTCCAAGGAAAGCAGACGCTCATGTCGAGTTTCTTCACGAAACCGAAGCCCTCAGCACGGGTTCCCAGTACGCCAGGGACTTCCTCCGTGAAGAGCGACCCACCATCCAGTCCTGCCGCGACACAGTCTGCATTGACGTCTGCTTTTGAGGCACTTGAGTCGATTGATGAGCCCACACCGGCACCATCGGCTGCTCAATCAGACATACTTGTCGCGGACATATCTTCCGGTGCATCGGAAGGTGTATCAAGTCAGATGCCCGATCGTGCCAGTGTGGCCGAACCCATACCTTCTCAGTCGAAAGCTACTCCCTCCAGCCCTTCTACCCCTACGGCCTCCCAAGGACTTCGACCAGGGACTCGAAAACGCACGCGAGAAGAGCCGATCGCGGCGTCGTCGTCGAAGGCGAAGAAGGCGAAGAATGGACAAGTTAAACTATCATCCTTCTTCTCGAAGCCTGCATCCTCGCCGCCTCCTGACGCTGAGGTTCTGGACGTCGATGCGTTGGCATCCTCGCAACAGGACGCGGATTACAAGCTGGCTTTGGAACTTGCTGCCACACAAGATGCCGAGCACTTACCTAGCTCTCAGGGCTCAACATCGTCGCAGGGCAAGGAGGCTTGGTCGAGTCTTTTTGCTCCTGTACAGCCGCCCAAGTGCCACGTGCACGGCGAGGTCGCGAAAGAGTTTCGCGTCAACAAGCCAGGTCCCAATAAGGGCAAGGTCTTCTACGTTTGTTCAAGGTATGGACCTACCATTATATCCGTCAGAGGTGCTGCGTACTTATCGTGTTCTATTTCAGACCGGTCGGGCCAGGGTATGACAAAGGTCGGGGTGAGCGGCTTCGTGAGGAAGTCGACCACCAATATAAATGTGACTTTTTCAAGTGGCAAAGCGACGTCAAGCGCGCCGCTTTGCGCGAGTCGAAGAAGGCATAGTTGCTCTGCATTTACTTTGGATACACGTTTGCATGCATTGTTGTCGATCATCTTGTTTACGGACTCTCGCTTTCTTGCTATGTGTATACGGACTGTTTGCATGGACTTATCTTAATCGCCGACATTGATGTCGGACTTATCGGTCCCGCCCACGTGTCCCGCGTGCAATAGCAGGGTCGCATAGTCGCCATACCTGAAATAGGTGGCGATCTTCGTTGCTCGTCCTGAACGCCCATCATGCATCATGGCCTGTATCTCGCCTCTGCAGAGAGGTCTTTCTTCTGTCCAACGTTATTCTCCGGTCCAGCCTGCTGTAGCGCGTGGGCCTTGACTTGCCGTCGGCTCCGGGTGCACTCTGAATCGTGAATCGGGATCCGATGCCATCTGCCGATCTCGGTGCTGGACCAACATAGGGACTTTGTTCCGTTAGCCCGCGCGGAACTTTGACTCGCTGAAGTATCGAATATTCTGGTATGAGGCCTATGGCGATATTCTTTGGCTACACTGGGAGGGGTTATGGGAATGACTGGGGTGTAGAATGAGCTGAGGAGCACCCTCGCCGGGACGGGGCGCGACCTGGCGCGACAGGAGCCAAGACTTGATGCGTCCTAACGCTCTGTATACCGCCGGCGCGGCCAAGACCCTGTTCAACTCATTTTCTGCCTGCCGGCATGTGGATGCACTTCTCCGAGGGGTCGTCGGCCGTGCGCATCTCTGCTCTTGCCACCACAATCGACGGTCGCCGCCCCAGCTGCAGTCCTAGGAACTCCACCTATCATCTGCTAGCAACCTTCCCTTGTGTCTTCATTCGCAATGTCGTCCCCCAGATCGAGCGACCTCGGCGCGGCCGAGAAGGCGATGATGAAGGATAAAGTGCCAGTCCATATCGACGACCGGGATGAGGTCGACCCGTTGGATGGTGTTGCGAGCGACGAGTCGCACATCAACTACAAGAACATGGGTTGGATCAAAGCAGGGGCCTTGCTCATGGCTGAGGTACGCGGGTTCCCATTAAGTGTTCGAATACGCACTGAGCTCTCGTGTAGACCATCGCCCTCGGCATCCTCAGCTTCCCCCTAGTCTTCCATCGCCTCGGGATGTTCGGCGGTGTCTTTACGACTGTCATGCTCGCATTATTATCTTGGTACACTGGCTATGTACTCGTGCGCTTCAAGGCAAACCGTGAGCATAAGCACTGCTTAGTCGTCACCAGGGGGTTAACTAAACACCCCGCAGACCCCGGCGTTCTCAACTTTGCTGACGCAGGGCATGTTGTCTTCGGAAACTTTGGCTTCTATCTCTTCGGTGGAATGCTCATGGTCAAGGTCAGGATCTCGTCATTCGCGTAGTCTATCAGGAGGGCTCACGGCGCATACAGACAACCTTCCTTGCTGGCTCGCACGCGCTTTCCGGCAGCATTGCTCTCAACAGCATCTCATCACATGCTATCTGCAATATCGCCTGGGCTGCTATCATCGCGATCGTTTCCTTCCTGTACGTCTTCTGCAAAGCCTTAACCGGGTTTTTGAAACTCACAGAACATGCAGCCTCGCCATCCCTCGCACATTTGAGAAAGTCTCTTACATCTCGTTCGTGTCTGTGACATGTATCCTCACTGCCTGCATGATCACGATCGTCGCTACTGGAGTTCAGCGCCAGGAGGATCTTCCCGACTTCCCTGCCTCTGGTCCCGTTGAGTGGAAGGCGTTTGAGAACCTTGGACTTATCAGCACAGTCAATGGTACGTGATTATCTGCGCGTTATTTTCTACTGAAGCTGACCGAAGTTGCAATAGCCTTGACGAACATTATTTTTGCTTACGGGTGTGTATTGACGCACTTTCCCCCACGATCATATTGCTGACTGAATGTAGTGGTCACGTCGCCATCTTCTCCTTCGCGGCGGAAATGCGCAACCCCGCTGACTTCACGAAGTCCCTGGCCCTTGTCCAAATCGTGGCGACTATCTGCTAGTGCGTGTCTTCGTTCTTGTGTAAGATTCGTGACCTGATCGAGCATGTAGTGTGATTGTTGGCGCCGTGATCTACCGCTTCGGAGGGCAGTATGTCAGCTCACCTGCGCTGACCATGACATCCAAGCCTGTTCGCATCACCGCATAGTGCGTTCATGTCTCTTCGTGCGTTATAACATGTTCTCATATCTGCATATAGCTCCATCGCTCTCGTCTCCATCATCATCTCGGGAGTCGTTGCCTCCTACGTCGGCGCGAAGTTCATCTACACTACGATGTTCCGCGGGACCACCCGCCTCACCTCGAACAGCAAGCGCACCTGGGCCGTCTGGGTGTGCATCTGCATAGCCATTTGGACGGTCGGCTGGCTCATCGCTGAGCTAATCCCCGTGCGTTTCCCGCACATGCGTTCCGAAAGCGGTCAAGACTGATGCGTGCCCTACGCAGTTCTTCTCCGACCTCCTCAGTATCATCTCGTCTATCTTGACGGTTTGGTTCACCTACGGCCTCTCTGGTGTCCTTTGGCTGCATGACCACAGCTCGAAGGGTCCTGAGGGAGCTGCCAACGGCGGTATCGGTTTCTTTGGCAATAAACGTGCTCGGGGAGAAATGCTCCTGAGCATCTTTGTCGTACGTGAACTGATGCCCCAAGTTCTGAGTGCGCGTGCTGATCATCCCTCAGATTCTCTTCTCAATGGTCATTATGGTTTTGGGTATGTACTCGGCTATCAAGGGAATCGCGGATAATGTGAGTGCAGCGTCGCTCAGTTACTCTGCATATTACTCACCTTTCGATAGTACGCAGCTGGAGAGTATAGCCACCCCTTCAACTGCTAAGGTGTAACGCTTTCGTGATGGACCCATTGTAATGCTTCTTCATATACCATATAGATCCATTGTATGTGCACAATGTCAACCTCTAGCTTTATCGTCCGAGATGTACGGTACAGGGTATAATACGCGGTACAGCGTGTGTTGTTATGTGTAATCCGTCTGTGTGTACACCGAGATTCCTCATGCTGCCGGAACAGTCTTCCCCAAGCCAAACACCTTCAACGCGTCGTATGCCTCCTGCGTGAAGGGGGGGTAGCGGGCTTTGAACATTGGCTCGGAGCTGTTCACGTGGAGTCAGCATTTGCTTTGTTTCGTGTACTATGGTCAAGGCAACTTACGCTAGGTTGATGTTCACGAAGGAACGGATGTGCGTGAAGAGGTCGTAAGTGGCCTTGCCGAAGTACTTGCCATCTGTGTTGACGTGAGCAAACAAGCGAAGCACTTTGGAGTGTGGCCGACTCACCACCTGAATCGCCTTTACCGCCAAACGGAAGCTGCTGGACAGCCAGCTGCGAGAGCCTGTGAGTTCATGCCCAACATATAGATGAGTCGTATATGCATACCTGCTGATAAGTGTCATTCATGACGAGTGTTCCGCTTTCCGTCTCCATCAAGACTACGAAATAGTCAGTCTATTGCCGCACGGTACGAGGAGACATGTGACACACTCTTGTTCTTGACCGATTCGTCTTCGCTGAACAGGTAGACCGCGAGAGGAATGGGTAGAGAGTTGATGATCCTGACAGCCTCGTCGTTGTTCTCGACGGGCAAGACGGGGATGACGGGGCCGAAGATCTCGCTACATGCGGGGACCAGTCAACATCTAGACGTAGATTGGTAGCCGTAAAACAAGACTTACTCTTGCATGAGCGCGTCGTCTGGTTTGACGTCGCGCAATACGGTCATGGCCAGCTTGCGCTCCCCTTTGGTCTCGCCACCTAAAACAATAGTCCCCTTGGACTGGGCGAGCAAGTCAGTCAGGCGCTTATGGTGTGCCTTATTGATGATCAAGCCCAAGTCTTCCGAGTTGATCCTGTGGACGTCAACTTGTCAGATAACATTCATTAGGCCAG
This sequence comes from Peniophora sp. CBMAI 1063, assembly GCA_900536885.1. NCBI lineage: Eukaryota > Fungi > Basidiomycota > Agaricomycetes > Russulales > Peniophoraceae > Peniophora > Peniophora sp. CBMAI 1063. Next base: position 76,739 of record UWZB01000712.1, read on the forward strand.
GAGAAAGACAAGTATAGTACGTACGAGCCGTTCGGCCAGAACTCGCGGGCATGTTTGAGCAGCGCATCAATCAAGGCATCTTGCAGGTGACGAGGTACCAGAACATAGTCAGGGCAGACGCAGACCTGTCGGGGTATTGAATCTAAGCGCGTGACTAATCCGTATGTGCGATAGCACTCACCTGTCCGGCGTTGTTCTGCCGGCCGTATAGGATACGCCTAGCCGCAAGTTCGATGTTCGTACTTTCATCGATGATCACAGGGCACTTTCCACCAAGCTCGAGAGTGATAGGAGTCATGTACTTCGCAGCAGCTTGTGCGACGATGCGGCCGATGCGAGTACCGCCGGTGAACATGATGTGATCCCAACGCATGTCAAGAAGTTGGGTGACGGTCTCAGGCCCACCCTGGACAACAGAGACAGCGTCGGTGTCGAGGTACCGGGGGATGAGGTCGGCCAACGCCTGCGAGACGGTCGGCGCATGCTCCGATGGCTTGAGGACAGCAGTGCATCCAGCAGCGAAGGCACCAGCCAAAGGAATAAGAGAGATGAAGTACGGATAGTTCCATGGGCTGTCAATCAATGTATGAGCTGATGCTATCAATCGAAGGCGTCAAGTAGATGACATACGAGATAAGTAGGACCTTGCCCTTGGGCATCTTGTACTTCATCGGAGCCCAGCTTTTTTTTTTTTTTTTTTTTTTTTTTTT
>UWZB01000712.1:77472-100359 GCA_900536885.1 Peniophora sp. CBMAI 1063
CCTATTCACAGTCCCCCGGGCCCGGAGCCCCACGCGGGACTGTACGAATTACAGTGTAGCTACGTTCAAGCATATCATAAAATGAAAATGGAGTCTTCTTAGTCGTGTCGTTCGCGCCGCGTGCGGTCTTGAAGCGAATGCAGTGTTGTGTCGCGAGTGGTCGGTGTAGACGTAGGTCGTTCGTGTTCGCTAGGCGGCTCGAGTCGTGGCGTCCCGCTCACGCTGAGTCTCGTTCTCCTCGTTCTCCTCCCCTGGGCAACCTCTCGAACCACTTCAGGAGCCCCTCGATCGTCGTATCCACCTCCTCCGCCTCCTTCGCTCTCCTCTCGGAGCCCAGCTAGCCTGCCATGCCGGTACATCGTCGACGCTCTCCGGCGCCGCCCACTCCTCGAGCTTCTCGAGTGCCTCGACTACGAAAGAGACGACGGGACCCATATCGGCGACCATAACCTCCACACGTGGCTTTCCGAGGTCGACGGATATGGCCGAGAGAAGCATTTCCTCGTTCTCCTGGACGAGTTTACCGATTTGGACGAGTTGCTGACGGCGCCATGCAAGTGGTCGGGTCTTGCCGGACGTAAAGGTGCTCTGTATACGAGCGTATGCCTATAGGATGGTCAGCAGAAGAAGATGGCCGATGAGAGGCTGTACTTGCGTTAGAGATCTCGTCGGGCGTAGAGGAAATCATGGTGAGAATGTGGAAGTGCAAAAGGAGTAGGATGTTGCAGGGTCGGTACCCATCTTGCTCTGCTATTTATCGTACCTCCCTCCACCCCGAGCTTTCCGCAACGCCTCATGTCGCGTGGCGTGCGAGGGCGCAAGAGTTCACAAGTTGAAGATTACCTACCGGTTGAAGACCGTCGCAGATCACTCAGACACAGTGCCTGATGTCGAAGGCTTCGAAAATATCAAAGCGGATAGATTGACGCGCTTCTCTGACAACCTTGTGTTGCAACGTTATTATGAGAAAGATTGACAGACATGTCAAAAAAGCGTCTGTATTGATAGAGCACGGCCAAGCCCATGGTTCAGTCACCGACCTCCATCTACTCCTGAAGCCGAAGTTCCGGTGGCAACATATTCATCAAGAGACAGCTCGAAGGCTCTGATGGTGACAGGATCTGAGGACGGCAACGAAGGTAAGGACGTCGCAGGAGATAAACCCCCGATGGGTGAAGACCCGTCCGTCGCCGCTAGTGTGACATATAGGGAGGTCGATCGCGAATGCACTGTACTAGCCGGATGGGAGTAACGCGGTGGCGGAGAGGACAACAAGACCTGCACTCCATTGGTGTATGGAGGAGAGTGTGGAGAGATCGGGAGCGAGGCCGGCAGGTCTTCGTCGAGAAGACTAGATGCACTAATGTTCGGTAGATGCATGAGCGGGCTACTGGACCTAGATCCAAGATCGGCGTCCGCGGCGGCGAAGTCGGGCGAGTTCGATATGACCGTGTACGCGGTGGCACTCGCTAGCTCGTCCCTGAGGTGCTCGAGAAAGTTGGCCTCAAGCGCGCGCTGTTCATTCGTCTCGATAGAGGCAGACTCTAGCGCCTCGACGCGGGATGCAAGGTCGGCCCGTTCCTCTCTGAGATAATCGCGCTCGGAACGAAGAGCGGTATTGTCGTGTACGAGAGCAGCCATACGGTTCGCTCCGTCGACGGCATTACGCGCAGCGTGCGTGAGCAGTTGATACTGTTCGTCGAGTTCGCCCTCCAATGCACGCAGCTCGCCCCGCAACAAGCTATCCTCCGCCTCGGCCTCCGCGCGTTTGAGTTCCTTACGAATGACTCGTAGTTGAGCAGACTGATCGGCGTGGTCTGCCCGCAATCCCGCGAGGACCGCATCCTTGAAAGCCAGGATCTCCGCATACGATTCCTCCAGCTCTTCCGCATGTCTCCGCGACTCATTCGCCAGTGTGCGCTGAAGTTCAAGTTCCCGCTCTACGGCATAAAGAGATACGTCGGAGATGACCGAAGGGATATTATCGGTTTGAATGGCCCGCTCACGCGGTGTGCTCGGAGGTTTGGAGTGGCATCCGCGCTTCTCCCTCGTCCATCTCGTCCGCAGGTGATGAATAGTCCGTTGCCGGCGAGCAGAGGCGTAGCGCTGAGTCTCAAGTTGAGTTCGTAACATGGCCGATTCCAGCGAAGCCTCTTGAAGCTTAATTTGGAGCGCCATGACCTTGCGCTTGAGCTGACGAGCGCACCCGAGCTCGGTGCATCTTGCCCGAGTCCTCCGTCTATGTCGCCGGACAAAAATAGCTAACGGGAGAGAAGGCATAGTGAAATGCATGTCCATAGTTCTGCGAGAGATATAGAACCTCTTACTCGGGAAGACCATCTTGGGTATCCCCCAACCGACGTTCACTCCCCACGGGGGTCATCAATAATGAAGCATTCGTTCCTCACTCTTCGACGCGAAAGACAGTATCAGATAGCTCTCTCCCTAGCGTACAGAAGCGAGACCAGAAGCGGCGTCTGAACGTAGCCGAACAGGCCCGGAGGCGGCGGGATCATGGTTCGGTTCAAGCCGCGACCCAATCGCATGTGGCAGTGGCACGCGTCACCGTTATAACCCTAACCCTAACAAGCATGTCACTTCGGTTCCTATTTCGCGTTCGCACATGATACGGGTAGGTTTAACTATAAGCCTAGAGCTGCACTTCAGTGGGTGACATACCAAGATAACCATTTACGCTAACCATACGCCGCCTTGATACCCGGACTGTCCGACGCGGAGTTGAGCACTTGCCCTCCGTGGATATCAAGATATAATCTTGTATGGAAAGCCATAGCCGCTGCGGGCGCCATCATGCTACGCACTAGTAAAACGCGCTACGAAAGAGCGCTCGGTTTCAATTGCGGTAGGTACGGTCCGTTCCCGTACAGTCCGCATGGAGTAGGCACGTATATCAGGATCGTTCAAGTTTAGCCTCCCGTATAGGAAGAAAGTTGCTGCAATGAATTGAGAAACTAGTGCGTATGCAAGATGTCGTATATGATACAGATGAGACCAGCCCTGCTGGGAGGATTACACGCAAGAGAGTAGAGTCCAAGTCCGTGCAGCCCGATCTGTGCGCAATGCTACCAATACTCGGAGAACGAAAGTGCCGACCATACCTCGAGACCCTTCAAGCGCTCTTGAGCTTCTTCGCTGTACCAATAGTGGTATTGTTAACCTGCGCTATACGTTAGCCAGCGTGATCTCGGCTGTGATCATACTAGGGCACATACCTTGGTAGCGAAGCGAAGCGAGCAGAGCGACTCGTTGAGATGAGCTGCCAGAGGCGACAAATTGAGAACCATGAGCGTCTTCGAGTTACCGCTGAGCGAGTTTTGCAATAGATACGTCAACTGCTCCGTATGTCAGCGACTGACCGGTCGTCGGGTACGAGGAGAGAAGCATACCTTCGAGTTGCGATACGGAATGTGCTTATCCCCCTTCTCGCTCTTCTCCCCAAGCGCAGCAATTACATCACCCAGAGCGCTCAAACTCTTGTTGATCGCCTGTGTCTCCTTCAGTCTTTCCTTGTTCGCACCCGCTCCACTCGCGTCAAGCCTCTCGGAACCGGCAAGGTCGACAAGGTTCAAGCATCCCTCGCAGCTCTCTCCCGTATGTGCGTTCTTTCCTTTGATCCGCAGAGTGAAGACGGAATGCGAGCGGGAGGAGCGTTCGTTCATTAAAGTAGCCGCAACGGAACGACGCGAGTTCGCCTGTGAGAGCAGGGCTTTGACTTGAGCCGGCGAGCGGAGAGGCTTCACTACTACGTCGGTAACGTAGGTCCGTCCTTTGTCGTGCTTGACTTCATGCTTCTTTTTGTCGAAGTCGGCATGGCCGAGTAGGTCGTTGATAGTCTCATTGTACTGAGATGACGGTCAGAGGTTTCAGACAGCATAGAGTGGATGAACTCACGATTTCGAGGAACTGGCCCTCGTGCGTGTATTCCCAGCCCTTCGTCTTGAGTTCCTGCGTCACGCGGAAGACTTGCTCAACAGCGCGAGGGATCATACCGACATTTGCCGGGGTCTGAACGCCATGTCAGCTACGGCATGAGGAACGAGAGGAGAGACACTGACCGAACCACCTTCCATCGTGAAGGACTTGCCAGAGCCAGTCTGACCGTACGCAAAGATGCAGACGTTATACCCATCAGTACAGCTCTGCGCGAGCTGAGATATCTCCTCGAATACGTCTTCCTGAGTGCTCTGCGGTTCAAATACCTGTGGGTGTCATTTCATCAGCATTTGGCGAGTACAAGATCTCGAGGCTTGAGACACCCACCCTGTCAAATGCGAAGTTCCACGTCTCGTTGCGCTGCTGACCGGTGGCGCTCTCGCTCGTAGAGCTAAGCACAATCTCGCGATGATCCCGTGCATCAGGGAATGCGATCTGGGCCATGGCCTGCGCCTTGAGATCGACGTCGTCCCAGGAACCCGAAGCGATGAGGGAGCGAGCCGAGCTTGAAGTGCGCAGGTCGCTCAAATCCGAAGGAAGAACAGGCCGCACACGGGCAAACACGCGGATGTTGCCCTTGAGTTCTTGAATCGTGTTGTGCAGTTTACGACGTATCATCTCCGCCTCGCGGACTTCCTCTTCAAGCTCTTGCACGCGCTTCTGAGAGGTCTCAAGATCGAGCTTCAACTTCGATACTGTCTCGGCAGAGTAATCGAATGAAGACTGGAGAGAGCCAATTTGGGTCTGCAGCGCATCGTTTCGGACTTTGAGTGTGAGCTGCGCCGTCTCCTGTTGTGCGATAGTACCCTTGAGCGAGCTGACGGTGGTACGCTCGCGCTGCAGATCATCCCGAAGCAGCCGGTTGTCCTCGTTCAACTCGCGTTTCTCCCGTTCGCACTTCTTGAGATCCATTTCGAGCTCCATGAGCTCTCGAGCGTGTCGTTTCTTGAGCGCGTCCATCTCATCATTTGCGTTGACGAGCTCTCGACGCTGCGAAAGCTCGAATGTACGCGCGGCAGCGAGCTCGCGCGAGAGAGTCTGGTGGTTCTCCTGTAGTTGTGCCACTTTGGTTCGTTCTGTATCCATGTCTGCTGCCAAACGCGCAGAGTTCGCCGCCTGGGCAGACTCAATGGAGCGCACTTGAGTCTGAAGGTCCTTGAGTTGACGGTCACCCGTGACTGGGCGTGGTTGCGAGCCAGAGGCCGTACGAGAGACGGGGACTCGGGCCGTAGAAGGTGCATTGCGGGACGGTGGTCGGGTAGGAGGCTTTGGTGGCGCGCTGGTCGCACGAGTGGTGCGCGGAGGGCCAGAGCCAGAGACGCTGCGGGGTTTGCCGAGAGCAGAGGGTGCACGACCACCAGGCCTGACACCGTTGTTGGCAGACGGATTCGGCCGTAGAGGTTGAGGTTGGGCAACGCGAGGACCAGAGCCATCTTCGTCGATAGGTGGCAGCGCCGCCCTCTTCGCGCGCGGCACTTCCTCGTCCTCGGGCTCGCGGCTGGCCTTGCGTTTATTTCCGATAGTCGACATGGCCGTTGAAGTAGGCAGCTTTGTCACCGCGTTCTCCGAGCTTGCAGCGGTCGGCAAGTCAAGTAGAATCGGGTCGGGCGAGGAGCCTGTTCGTTGCCTGCGTGGTAGACGGGACGAAGGGGCCATTTCGCAGGATCTCGGTGTCAGAAGCAACTCGTGCCTCGAGGCTTGATCTTTTCCAGCGCTTCGTGTGGCTCAAACTCGAACCACACACATGTGACCGCGTCTCGGCAATTGCCGCGGGCCTTCGGCCGACGGCGACTCGCGCTCACTGGCGGCCATGATGCATGATGTGCTTCCAACATACGACGATACGCAGAAAGTATTGATAGCCAGGCGTGCTCGTATTATGGGATAAATGGCGCAGTCACATGTATTCGATCAAGTCGTCACACTTGAGTCGATAACTTGATTGCTGGTATGTACTAATTCCATTTATACTCTGCTATATAAACGTCAAATGGTCGTAGACTCGTCAACATTGAGGACAAGTCTAGTGTAGAAACGTATCATCTCAATGAACCCCGCTCCTCGTATGGCTTCATTGACTGTATGCGCTCCATTATACCGATCAGCGGCAAATCCGTGGGCGTAGCGAACGATGTGCTGGGTCAGATTCTGCCGAGGATGTCAGCACGTGTCCCAAGAGCTATTCGCTCAGCATTACCCAGTAGTGTCTTGTATCGGTATTTCCTATTCCTAGTCCGGGAGCGACGATGACCGGCTTCTCAGCCTCTTTACGACCCGATGTCTGGATGGAGGAGAGGATGGTGCCACTCAAAATCTCCCAAGGCGCACTACCGAAGGTCGGAGTGACAGGAGCTGGATTGAGGGCTGTTCCATATGCATCTGAGAGTTTGACATGCCCGGAGAGTGCATCCGACGCAAGCAATGACCCAAAGGCGTCCAGCGATAAGTTGAGTTCAGTCGCTACAAGTCCCAGCACGCCTCGGTATCGTTCCTGCAGCTCCGCGACCGAGCTACGTGCATCGTCAGCCCAAGATACTTATCTTGCACAGCAGGTGGTCTTACCTCCATTCGGCGATACGATGATCAGCAACAGCCCATACATGCTCCGGCAACGCGTTAACCTTAACCCCACCGCCGATCAGATCAATTGCCTGCGTCGTTCCTGTGAACGCTCTGAAGGTCCTCTCGTCCGCCTTCATCAGCTCAGCCTGTAGCTCGGCCAATGCATCATCATCGTAGGTTGCCTTTGCGACCAGCTGCCGAATGTTCTCGGGCGTCGCAGGATCGTATGCGGCTTGGCATTGGATCGTCTTGAAGTAAGTCCCGTCCCGAGTAAGCACAGCCGGGAGAGGGTTCGCTTCGAGCTCGGTTATCAACCTGGAGAGGTACCCAATGCCCTGAACAGCCTGTCAGATCTCGCAACATGTGATGCTGATGAGAAACGTGCCGTATGCGGTGGTGGCACGCTTGAATGCCCACCCGTGGTGTACACGTCGATGCGCGCATTGAACTTGCCCTTCTCCGCCACGTTCGGAACCGAGAACACGACATCCCCCTTGTCCGAGTATCCACCTCCTTCGTCGACGATGAGCGCGATGCCCTTTCGGCCATATCGAGGAACGAGGTAGTCCTTCAAGACCTTGGCGCCCTACAGATGTGGACGCGCGTTAGCGGGCGACGTCATGTGTGGAGAGCGTGAGAGGCGTACATCAATGCCTCCTCGCTCTTCGTCGATACCGAAAGCGAGCACCACCGTGCGACTGGGCTCGAAGCCTTTCCGAAGCAGGGACTCGATCGCAGTGCTATTCGGGAGTCAGTGTGAAGGCCTGGCAGGTATTATATCGCAAACTCACAGAGTGCCGATGGTGCCCGACTTGTCATCACAGCTTCCGCGTCCCCAGATCCATTCACCTATGCCGCTGTTCAGAATGATCACGTCTGCACGCACAGCTTCAGGGCTCACCGTCATAGGAGCCGGAGAACGGTGGCTGTATCCAGTCATCCAGGGTGTCCGGGTTAACCGGTACCACATCTTGGTGTCCCATCAATAGCAGCGGCTTCAAGCTCTCGTCCGAGCCTTGCCAGTGATAGACCAAGTTATACGTATTCACGACAGTCTTCTCCAGCTTCGAGTGTCTGTGACTGTGTGTCAGTCACGAAAGGTGTCAATGTCATATTGACGCACATGAGCGGGAAGCGCTTCTCTAGCACGTCGTGCAGCAATAAGCGCGTATCCCAACGGTCGTCCTCACCGGGTAGACCAATATCGTCGTATGTCACTGTTCTGCATAGTGATGAGTGGATGTGGAAGGTATAATTTCGTAGTCTACTCACGGTACGCGCACAGCGGCGCCCAGGTTTTCATACGCCCAGAGTCGGTACGTCTCATCGGCATATACGGTGTCGAGGTCTTCAACGAGGTCACGATGTTTGCTCGGCGCTAAGGGAGGGACTTGAGGGCACAACTCGGCGTTCAAACGGTTAGCGCCTGCGATTGAGTAGCTGATTTCGCCGTGCCCCGTGCCGGAAAGGCGTGAACCGGCACTGTAGCTCGTGGCCAGACTGTCATAAAGCAAGAATGCGCCACTTCCGGCAAACGCGAGTGCGGCCAGCGCGAGCGGACGGGATGCACGCCAACGTTGTGGCGTCGGGCCGGGCAAGCCGACTGAGCTCTCAGGCGCCTTTCCCATTGCGCGCAGTGAGCTCACAGAGGGTGGAGAAGAAAGCACCCGGGTCGATGCCGGCGCATGCTTTATACGCGTTCGATAGCAGGCGTTATCATTGTCGTGCCTCCACGCTGACGATCAGCAGGCACGGCGCCACCGTCGGCAGAAGCGTCCGAAGCCATTCGCGATCCCACATCAATGTCACCTTAAATAAAGCTCGCCACAGGTCTTCACATCTCGATCACACAGGAGACTTGATATATGTGCAGGTAGAGAAATTAGTGATGAAGTATGCTATACAGGTGAGCAGACACCTCAAGTGCGCAACGTCGCAAGAAGACCCTTCCAGACGAAGTCGCGCGCGTTGCCAGACGTCTCGGCGTACTTCGACATGAACAGCTCGTCATTCGCAGCTGCGAATCATTAGCTCGTATCTTTTTTGACAAAGGCTCGAGTACTTACGGGTGTGCAACGACGAGTTCTTCATCCAGATCTCGAAGACAGACGCAGCCTCTTTGATCTGCAACCGGCTCGGGACCTCAATGGTCTTGATGCCTCGCGTGTAAGCTATCAACTCCGGGGCAACTTTCGAAAATGGTGGTGCGCCGAGCTCGGGTTGAATGTTGAGTGCCTGGCGCAGTGCAGGGGAGAGCGAGTACGCCCTGTTGGTATTCGAAATGGCACCAAGGACAGCCCCGCGAGCCTACGCAACACATTAGTAAAGCGTCACAAGGAAACACAACTCGAGACTTACGAAGGTACGCTTGCCGCTAAAGTAGTCAAGCAGAAGGCGCGGCATGGACAAGTGCCACGACTTGATGGTCTCAAAGTGTGGCGACTTGTAGGCGCTCTTGCTGAAGAGAGCTTGGAAGTCATCTACGGCCAGCAGGAAAGGATACCTGGGATTAGGGTGAGTGACACGCTGAATGTTTACTTGCAGAGGCACTCACTTGGTCTGCTTTCCGAGAGACTCCAGTAATCCGGACAACGCGTTTGGCGCCAGTGCCACATTATCCGTACCAATTCGTACGAGATCGGCATATGATGCCCCAGCAGGTACGGTCGTATTCTGGTCGACCTCCACCGGGCTCTCCAGCTTCAGGTGTGACAGCAGCGCCTCGTTCACTGTCAAGAACCGCGATAATGTACTCCTGGCGAAAACGGGTTGAACGTATGTTTGGGTTCGCATGTCGTAGGAGAAGTTCGTGGTGGAGTTGACCAAGCTTACAGCTGAATAGTGGGTCAGAACATGAAAGGGGATGCGAATCGTGATGCGTACCTCGAGGGATGTACATGACGAGCCATTTTGCTGCTCGTGCGTATTGAACTGCTTGCAATAATGTATAGCTCTTCCCGCTCCCAGCCTCGCCATCTGTACAATGCATTCAATATCGCATGTTTGTCTTTTATGAAGAGCACGTACAAATGACGTAGCGACTGTCCTTGCTGCTCGCCTTCCCTGCTTCGTTCAGTGTGTCCACCGTCTTCACGGTAACATCCCGAATGACGGCAGCAGGTTTGGTCAATAGGCGCAACTAGAGAGCAGGTTTCAATAAAATGTAGTACTGCATAGCTAGGCCGGACGCACGTCGTAGATGACATTTCTTGGTGCACCAAACTTCCACACCGGGTCAGTCTGGTATGAGAGTAGCCCCATAGCTTTGCCGGTGTTATCTGGTGTCAAAGCAGCCTATAGCAGCTTTGAGTAACATTCTTCATGAGAATATGAAGCATTGCGCACCGGCTGGAAGTCTGGGACGCTAATGGACTCGACACGATGTGCGAACAAGGGATTAACCTCGAGTTGCGCCGGAGGCATCGGTCGGAAAGCCTGATGCATGGTCATTACTGAATATATACCAGCCAAATATTTGCAACGCACTATACGCTTTCCTGACTGGACCTTTGCCGGTCCCTTGTTCTCCTGGTTTCCCCATTTCTTTCCCAGCTTCGTGCCTACATTTCCGTGTCGGTACGCGCTCGCGACGAATATTATATAAACTACTGACCAACGCGCACGGCCTTCTTCTTGATCACGGCCTTGAAGCGTACATGCTTCACTGGCGGAACGTGTGACGCCTGGCCACGAGAAAGCGCGGAGAGCATGAAGGTGAACGGAGAGCTGGCAGAATGACCGGACCGCGGACCTTCGGCGACGCGCTCACGTGGATCTGTGATCCGTTACTGTGCTTATACTCTGATCCGGGCTATCACGCCACGGCTCGCCACAGTTCGCACTTCGTAGGTTGTTTCTGACCACCATGGCTCCGTCGATGAAGGCGGCAGCCCGTAACTATCTACCCCCTCAGCTCGCGGAGCAGCCCTCGCTTGATCCCCCGCGAAGCTCGTCCCGCCTCTCGTCTGTGCTGAAAGTCGCCACACTCGGTGTTCTGGGCGCCTGCTATTACTTCTCTCATGACATCTTGAACCTACTCCCCAGACAGCATCATCTATCCGTATCTGTATCTGCATCAGCGCCACAGCTGTGCCCTCAGGTTGAGCCCATTGCTCCCCGTACTCAGGACAGCCTAGCAGAGGCTCTCGACGCGTATCTCTTATCTGCCGAGGGCAGCGAGTGGGCTATCGAGTCCCTTGCCGGTGCGGTCCGCGTCCCGTCAGTCTTCTGTTGCAACTCCGTATCTCCATGACGTGCTCATTCTTCCAAAGCACACAGACCTTTGATGATATCAAGGCGCCTGGGGAAGACTCGCGTTGGAACATCTTCCAGGACTTACACGATTTCTTCGGCGAGCGCTTCCCACTTGTGTGAGTGAAGAGTATTGTGAACGGTTGGGATTCCTCGCTCAGTCTCTGACGTGCATGTGCGTATAGTAACTCAAAGCTTGAAGTGAACAAGATCAACGAATGGGGCCTGGTGTATCGCTGGCAGGGATCAGACGAGTCGTTGAAGCCCCTTGTATTCGCCGCTCACCTCGGTAGGAGGAAGTTCAACTCGAGTCATGATGTTACTCATTCGTACCAGACGTTGTACCTGTGAACATCGAGACTTGGGACGAATGGATTCATCCCCCGTTCTCTGGTTTCTTCGACGGTAGGCACGGTCTTCTGGTCAGTGATACCTCTCGGTATTGATGCACATAACTTGCTAGGCAAGCACATCTGGGGCCGGGGAAGCTGCGATGACAAGGCTCAGCTAGTTGGCACGATGTGAGCTCCTATGAGACGGATGGCGCAACCTTGCGTGCTTACGATGAGCTCAGTGCTGCGGTCGAGCTGCTTCTACAGAAGGGCTATAAGCCTACTCGCTCAATTGTGCTTGCGTATGGCTTCGACGAAGAACGGGGTGGCTTCCATGTACGTACATCTATCTTTCCTTTCCCAGCTGAGAGCTAACTGTATGCTTCTCATAGGGCGCCCAAAACATTGCCAAGTTCCTGCTTGAGAAGTACGGCAAGGACGGTCTCGCTCTGATTCTTGATGAGGGCGGAGAGTATGATATCCGCGACAACGTCGTAATCGCTGCTCCTTCTGTTGCCGAGAAGGGCGCGACGAATGTCAATGTCGAGGTCACTACACCCGGTGGCCACTCAAGTGTCCCTCCGACGCATACAGTACGTGCTGTGCTCACGATGCTTCAAACCTGTTCCTCACCTTTTGCTAAGGGCATCGGCTATCTGGCACGGGTCGTTGCAGCGCTCGAAGACAACCCTTATCCCACCTCACTCAAGCGCGACGGAACCTACTTCCGCTCCCTTCAATGTGCCGCGGCCTACGATGACTCTCTTCCGGATGATCTGCGCGAGCTCGTCGCAGCAGCAAGCACAGACGACGAAGCCCTCATTGAAACGGAGAAGGCTCTACTTGAACGTGATGAGCGCACCTTCCGCGCATACGCCGGTACGACACAGGCGGTCGACATCATTCACGGCGGTGTAAAGAGCAATGCTTTACCCGAACGCGCCTATGCGATCGTCAACCACCGCGTCGCCGAGTACAGCTCCGTTCCTGAGACCCGCGCTCGCTACGCGAAGATCCTGGCGCCACTCGCCGAGAAGCTCAATCTCACTCTCGACACTTTCGGTACTTTACATGGCGCCAACGGGCCGGCCAAAGGTCATATCATCGTCTCGGACGGCGGCTTTGGGCTTGAGCCCGCGCCTGTGTCGCCGACGGACGGAAGCGGGGCGTGGGAGTTGTTGTCCGGCACTATCCTTTCGTCATTGGGCACCTCAATCCGCGATGAGATCGTCGACAAGCGTGTTGTCGTCGCACCCGGGATCATGGTTGCCAACTCGGATACGAAGTGGTATTGGAGCTTGACGAAGAAGTAAGAAGTGCGATGCTACTCTTGTGTGCCATGGCTGACCTCGTTGGACTAGCATCTTCCGCTACAACCACATCGGGGTGACCGACCGCTACAATGGACTCCACACCGTGAACGAAGGTGCGCGCCGTCATGTTCACGTGATTCACTCAGACCGCTAACAAGGGTCTTTCTAGCCGTCAAAGCGGATGGCTATATTGAAGGGATACGCTTCTACGCGAGGCTCATCTTGAACTCTGACGATACGGACTTGCTCTGAAATAGGGACCTCTGCCACAAGAATGTATCACGTCTGTTTTGCTAGTATACCCCAAACATCCTTACTCCACTTTCGAATTACGGGATCAGAATCATACTGCCGGTCTCACCTTACGCTCCATCGTCTGCCTATGATGCCGCTTTTGCCCATAAGCTCTCAAGCTTAGCAGCTAGCCGGTGGCCACAGGTGCAGATGCGCTCGCCCTCTCATCCTTCTCCCGCCTTATCTGCACATATACGAAAGTCGCGACCAGCTCATCGAGATCGCTCAAGATCGTGGGGTCGTCGTTGAACTCGAGGTATGGAGTGTGTCTGGTTCCAAGCAGTCCAAACGAGCGGGAGTGAGAGCGGCCAACTTCGGTGCCGTCTGGCAAGCATAGCTGAGGAGACATATCAATAACGTGGCACGCCTCGATCTATCAACCGGACTCACTATCCATCCACTTAGCCCCTTTGCTATCCACTCGTACGTATTGCCGTTCGCGGATGTGAAGACTCGGCGCCTACAAGACTCAATATGTCAGCGTCATTCGAAGACTAGGACGCCGATTACGTACCGAGAGTACCACGAAGGTTTGGCTATGTATGTCTTCACGGGACAATCCTTGCCGTTCATCGTGACGGTATCCGGCAGTACGCAAGTGAAATGGAAGGTGGCCAAGTTAGAGCACCACATTTGTTCGACCTTCTTCACCTCGGTCTTGCCTCCAAAGGTGCTCGAAGAGGTAGAGTACAGCTGGCGCCCTGAGTCGTCAACCAGGACAGTGTCAGTGATGTGGTTCGAGGTATAGCTCAGGCGCATGCTGGAAGAGGACTGTTGTTTGAACGTTGACCTTGAAGGCATCATGTATAAATACTAGATTGTGTCGTCGTCGCGTGTGCGCCCTAATTCAAGAAGCTGTGTCAGAGCTCCAATTGAGTTGGCAGACAGTCATGAAGCGTACGCTCTTCAGTTCTTGGCAACACTCACATCATCGAGTACCTCATACTCTGGATGTTGTGTATCGTACACAGAAGCTGTACCTGCTCGATGCGCTGGACAGTTTGACGCAGAGATGAGGTGACCAGCGCCTCCAGGTGAGAGCAATAACACTGGTGAGCTGTAGGAAGAAATACGAGTGCATTTTTCAGTGTCCTAGACGTCGATCATCAGCTTGGCAACGATGGCACTACAACTCTGAGGTGAACAGAAAGCAGTTGGCGGACTTATCCCCGGCGCGTCGCGAAATCCAAATTCCGCGAGGATTGGCCTTGAATTGGTCTTGCACGGCGTCAACCGAATGTCGACCGGAAATATCCCCGCCACTCCACGAAATGAGGGGTTCGCGATGTCGTCACTTGGCTTGGGCGAGTAGCAGCTGACATCGTTCGTGGCTCACGGTGAGCACTACAAACCTCGAGTATGTTGCGCATGAACAATCACTCTGCCACCTACAGCTCCGTCACAAAGCAACAGAGCCTTGCACTCCTTACTGCGAGTTCCTCATGGCGCCGCTCGATGTCATTCGAAGTGCTTGCGCCCGAACCTCTCCGTCAAAGTGCCCAGTCAACTGACTTTCTTGTCCTGTTAGCAAGCTTCTATTGGCATAATAGATCAAATCAATTCTTCTCGCGCTTTCGAAGTCGTCACGCAGGCCAACATGGCGAGACCAGATCTGCGCCACCAGCGGCTGTGTTTGACAGAAAAAGGAAGCCGAGTATTGTGTCGGGATCGTTGATCGTGGCAGAACACAAGCGGCGTTTGATGGCTACAACCCGTGGAGAGAGCCTCGTGTTATGCATTTTGATCCGATCACGACGCTCTCGACGCGACGTGACGCGACGTGGCGAGTCGATCTTGCTTCCAACTACGAGGACAGTTGCGCAGAAGCCTCCGAGCGCGGGGCAAGCCCATGATTGTTTTGTCTCGATCCTTGTAATGGTGCAAGCTGCATACTTCTAGGTGCGCGCTGTGAGGCGGCCGATTGCGATGAAGCATGGTGATGGGCCTCTACGTAGGTTGGTCACTCACGATGGAGCCGATATAGCGCCCGTACATAGGGTATCGTTGGCCGTGTTCACTGACAAGCGGCACGCTGTGGCGGTACTAGGCAGGCGCCGAGGACTGTCACCGTTGGCACAGCCTCTTCAATCGACCAAGGCCATGCATGGAGTCGTGTGTACAGTACATATACGGCGGCTCTCTGGCACTGAGGCTGGACTAACTACCATCATGCGCCTCATCTACACTTCACGCCTCATTACCGACACAGTTCTGGTTGACGACTCTGGTCATCGTCTGTACGCAACGTCAACAAGTACCTTCGGGCGCCAGACCGAGGTTATGAAGTCCGGCCATATGTGGAATTCGAACCTCGCCACCTTGCGCTTCCATCGTTGGCGGTCGGACACTATCACGATTAACGGGCAGAAGCGAACGGCAAAGTCGTATATCACCAAACCCTCTTGGTGGTCACGGTCAGTCTATGCTCCTCCAGTTGATCGTAGCTGCGCTGACTAGCCTAGCGCCTCACAGACGCAGGGTGTTCACATCTGCTAGTGGATATACGTATGAATGGGTGCCGAAGGGAAACAAATGGAGGGTGAGCATCAAGCTATCATATGGTGGCGCGTCAGGCGCTGATGCTCCGAAAACAGCTGCGTCTGCCAGACGGTAGAGAAGCTGGGCGCTCTCACTCACGCTCGCGGGGATTACTGGGCAAGAAGCATAAACCCTATCCAGAGCTCATCAATGATCCCAACATCTTGAACGATCTCGATGAGTTGGTCGCGACCTTTGTGTACCTACAAATCAGAGAGAGGAGCCAAAGTTCATCGGGTTCTGGCGCTGGCGCAGCTAGCTTCGGCGGTGTTGGGGGTGGCGGGGGAGGAGGAGGAGGAGGTGGTGGTGGTGGATGTTGTTAGATGCAATGGTACGTCTTCACGAGATTCAACCGGTATTGCGTGCTGAGGCTATTCATCTATAGACAGTTTCACGACTATCTCGGCCCTTGACTCTCGGTCTGCACTATACCCTTCACCATCCGACTCAGTTGTACTTCCAGTATTGAATGACTTCACAAGCCCATGTTTCACTTCATTCAATCTTGCCCTCACGGATAGCCCACATGACGAGGAGATCGGGATGTACTCGGGTATTCGTGAGAACGGCAAGCCCTTCCGTAGACGTCATATAGGGTAGTCTCCCGTAGGCAGACTCGTGTTGCGCTGCTCCAATTCAGGGTGCCTTGAATCATATCCACTGATGGTACGTGGCATTACACCTTCATCTCAACGAGATTTCGGTATTCCTTCTAGGAGCTCGTGGGTCTGGGCCTCCCACTGCAGTCTCTGTCGGTCAGCAGTGGAGGTCATACATCAGGCCGTGCTCTCTTGCACAAAGAACTGACCTCTTGACGCCGTCTCGATTGTACATTGCGAGCTGGATCTACCATGTCAGTATCCTTGTCCACTAGGTCGCCTCGGTACGACCTCATGAATCGGGTCTTTCCGCTTGCGACGCCCGTGGCCAGCAATGGCGCCGCATTATTGTCGAACTCCAGCTTACATTCGTTGCTTGCTCGGCGGCGTTGGGTGCCCGAAGCATGCGTTCGTCTGCGTCATCGGTTCTTAGTACGGCACTGAGCCACAAAATCAGTCATCTCCACTGGCCACGAAGACGTACGAACATCACGCGCTCTTGGCTAGCGTCGCCGCACAATTGAGGCACAGAGTTGAACGAAGCAGGCCAGTATAAAGAGCACCTAGATCTCTGAAGGGCTCTTGACAAGTCGACATGCGCCTCAGTTACACCTCTCACCACATCACTGATACTACCCTCGTCGACGACTCCGGTCGCAGGCTGTATGCCACAACGTCGAGTACATTTGGGCGCTCGACCGATGTGCTCAAGTTCGGGAGTGTTGGATCCTCGACCCTCGCGTCTATACACTTTCATAACTGGGGCTCGGACGGCATTACACTGGGCGGGCGAAGACTCAAGGCGAAAACATACTTGACAAAACCCTCATGGTGGTCAAAGTGAGCATCACCTCTCGCCATGACACCCTTGTCAAGGGTCCTGCGACTCGGTGATCTGATGCACACATTTCGCTATAGACGTCGAGTCTTCACATCCGCAAGCGGTCAGACATACGAATGGGATCGCAACGGAAAGGCGTGGAGGGTGAGCACATCTACGATCTCTTTCGTTCGCCACGCTCGAGCTTACCGCACCCGATAGCTTCGTCTATTCAACGGACCGGAAGTCGGTCGGTCGCA
Source organism: Peniophora sp. CBMAI 1063 (assembly GCA_900536885.1). Lineage (NCBI taxonomy): Eukaryota > Fungi > Basidiomycota > Agaricomycetes > Russulales > Peniophoraceae > Peniophora > Peniophora sp. CBMAI 1063. Next base: position 94,396 of record UWZB01000712.1, read on the forward strand.
CTCGCGGTCACTTGGGATGCTCGGGAGCAAACACCCAGCATACCTGGAGATCAGCGATGATCCACGGGTACTCAATGACCTTGATGAGCTGGTGGTATCCTTCATATATGTACAGATCAGGCGCGAGAAGGACAGGCGAAACAATGGTGCCGGTGCCGGTGCTGCCGCTGGTGCAGGAGCGTAGCTGAACGAGACGCGCTACCTGAACTTTGAGCGTCTCGCAATATGTATCCCATACCTGACGCTTGCCACGCCTGTTCTCGATTTCGAACGCTCTGCTACTTACAAGAGCTCACACGCAAGCAAAATATCACGCATCGCAGCTTCAGACTCGGAACAGCCCATGAAATGATGAATTAGAAAAAACGCCCGGTATACTAACGTATTCAACACTGTGAAGTCCATGCTTGAAAAAAGTCTGCTCCGTCTCCAGGTACTGGCAATAGAAGATAAATAGGTCGTAAAGTTCACTCGTGGTTCATGTCCATCCGTCGCAAGGAAGGCAACTCAAGGCTTGTAGTTCTGGACAACCTTGACATATCTACGAGAGAATTAGCGAGTGTACATCGTCGGAGATCTGATGAACACCTACGGGCCGTTGACGATCTCAGAGAACTGACCGGCGGTGGGCGGCACAAAGGTCACAACCGGCTGGGGGCGCTCGGATACTTCACCGTCGCCCTCAGTCGACTCCTCCTCGCTCTCGCCTTCCGCAGATTCCGAAGCCTCGCCCTCGGTCGGCTCGGCGACCTCAGACTCCTCGGAAGTCTCACTCTCCTCAGCGCCTTCTCCCTCTGCGGCGGTAGACTCCTCGCCCTCGCCCCCCTCAGCCTCGGACTCGCTTGCAGACGCTTCTTCGGCTTCCGGCTCAGAAGCCTCGGACTCGCCAGCAGACTCAGGCTCGCCCTCGCCCTCCTCCGTTGACTCACCCTCTCCCGCCGACTCGCCCTCCTCAACCGGCTCACTCTCAGCCCCCTCCGCAGGCTCCTCGCCCTCGGCGGGCTCAGTGACAGTGACGGGAATTGCGATTTGAGAGGTCGCGGAGGTGCCGGTGGAGGTCTCGCTGACGGTGCTCATGAGCGCGGCAAGAAGTGCTGTCTCCTGCTGAAGCTGAGCGGCAAGCGTGTCGAGCGTAGGAATGAGAACGGTCGCATCGGCGACTGCAAAAGACGGGGCCACAGCGGCAACGGGAGCGGCGAGAATGGGTGCGGGCGCATATGTCGTCCCGAGCAAGGTACGCGCGGTGAGACCCTCCTCAAACGCTACGGCGTTCTGATAGGCGCCGACTTGGCCCTCGGCGTATGCGGTGTTGGCTTGCTGGACGCCTGTGACGGCCTGCTGCGCTCCGGTTGTAGCCTGTTGCGCGCCCGTCGCGGCCTGTTGCTGAGCCGTCAAACTTTGGACGTTGGCGGTTTGACCCTGCTGCACAGCCGTCTCTGACTGCTCGGTCTGGGTGGCCGCCTGCTGTTGCGCCGTCATAGCTTGCACAGTCGCGATGAATGCTGAAGGGAATCAGGTCAGAATGTCCCGGCGATCAAGGTTGGCAACCACGCGCACCTTCGTCATCTTGGATCATGCCTTGCTGAGACGCGACTATACGGAGCATCAGCGCATATTCCAGACTTTCCGAAAGGTCAACATACGATAGTACTGGCCAGTGAGCAACTTGGCCGCTTGCGAAGCAAGGTTCGCTTCTTGCTGGGCGATCTGCAGGGTCTGCGAAGACGCGAGTCCCTGCGTTTGGTAGATCTGCTGTTCCATCGCTAGCATCGCGGCCTGGTCGGCAGCTACATTCTGCTGTGCGGCGCTGAGGAGCTTCTGTGTCTCAAGTAGTTGTGTGGGGGTCATGGGTGTGGTTTGGAGGCTGGCGAGGAGTTGGTCGTGAATCTGCAGGTCCAGCTTCATCTTGTCCATCAGGGGAAGCGCATTGGAAAGAAGGGCAGCAGATTGAGTGAGCGCATCGACGGTACTGTGAAATGCGTCAGTGTAAGTACAGACGAGCGACGAGCATGTCAACGCACGGAATGGGTGCAGCGAATGCGGGCGCGACACGGAGGGCGACAGCGACGAACGTAACGAGTGCGGTGAACTGCATGGTGTGAAAGAGTGTTGTTGAATTAACGTGAGAGGGCGTTCGTCAGAAGAATAAGAAGGAGAAGGCAAATAAGAAGAGCGCGAAGAAGAGAAGGAAAATGGGGTATCCAGTACCAGGGGAACGAAGAAAGAGCAGACAGGGCTAGGGGAATGTTGATCAAGCGCACTCGTCGTTATATACGGCCGTACCACAGCCTGATTGGAATCATGATCCGACAAGACTTTGTCTTCTTGGCAGGCGTGCTGCAAGCACCGTGTGCTGCGACGAGCCCAAACGACAAGCAGCAACGGCGTTACGGAACACTGATGCGCACAGCTTCAGGCGTACCAAGACGCACACAGCTATCATATACCTGTCGACGGTCGGGCCGAGAGACCAGTCGCGCCCAAGCCAGGCCGACTCAGCAAAGACAGCTTTGTACGCTCAAGACGTCCCCTCACACGCGAATAATGTTATGCAGAGGCGGACACGCAGCCAATGCGCATCGTGGGACGCAGCGGTTGGGAACAAGTTCAAGTTGATGCTTCGGCGCCGCGTCGAAGCGCGCCACTCCGACGCGACTTGTCATTCCACCGCCACCACCAAACGTGTCCTTACCCGGCTCGAATCACACATACACGATGACCAGCGACGTGGAGCAGCGCCCGACCAAGCATGCCCGGTCTACGCTTGGTCCCGTAACCGATGATAGCCTGGAGCGCGACTCCGTATTCTGGTTCAACGACGGCAATATTATCCTTGCATGTGGCCATATCGGGTTCCGTGTCCATGCCGGCGTACTCTCCTTGAACTGCGGCGTATTCAGGGACATGCTCGCGAGCGGCACGCCCGCTGCTGGAGAGGTGCACGAGGGTGTGGATATCGTTCGATTGAGCGACGAACCTGCAGACATGCGGTTATTTCTGAGACCAATGTACTTCACCGAGTGCGTGTGTTTCCGATTAATCATCAGGCCTTTGACTCATTGCGAGTACAGCGAAGGACCCATGCTCTCTCAATATTATGTTGCGCAGTTGAAGACACTGCTCGACATGGCACGCAAGTACATGGCGGACCGCCTTCAAAAGAGCGTCTTGCAGCATCTACGGACGCTCTTTCCCTCCACGCAGGACTGCTCCCGGGCTCTCTATCCGACTCTTCGTCCTCCAAACAAGACGGAGGAGAAACCTTTCGACCCTTGGGTTGCCGTCGATATCAGCCTGGACCACGATATACCCATCATCTTGCCCATGGCTATCTATTATTCGATTGTGGGCGCGGAACTCGAGGAGATACTGGATTTCAATATCAGTGCCGCAGCTCTGCGCAAAATACTGCTCTTCCGCGAAACATTTGTTCGCCGGGTCAACCGTGAATCGGTAGACGGAGAAGGGTACTTCGACGTCTATTCGGCCTGCGATAACAACGTCGCAAGCTGCACCATCATCGATCTATGTGTTCAGGAAAATGCAATTCGCTACTATCGGGACTTCGAATACGACGTCTTTCAGCAGGTACATGCGGATGCGGTCCCTGACGATATCGGTGACCTGTGCGCGGGTTGTCGTCAACAGCTTGTCGACATGCAAAGAGAATTCACCCAATATCTATGGAATGAACTACCTTTACTATGCAGGGGATCTCTCTATTCCTGGCGATTGTTGCATGATGCACAGGCAGAGGTGGAGGGAGTTACAGCAGTTCCAGAAGATCTGGCTTGAAGTCCGACAATAACCTATTTTATCACCTACTTCATTCTTTTCTCAGATGGTCAATAGGTGCTATCTCAGTAGTTCATGTCATGTACTCATATCAAGTCGTCGCCGTGTACTTTACGGACATCCCTTAGCAGAACTTCCAGTTTTACAGCTTCGCTCGGCTGCAGAATGTATCATGTAAACGTTGCCGCCGTCAGTAACATGCCTCAAGCGTCTTCGGCGTTCGATCGTCGGCTACCAGTGATGATTTGATGGCCACTATATACACTGAACAATGAATACTTATTGCCGTAGCACAGTAGTCAAATGCGTGATGTCACGCGAGGAACGGCCCGAACGCTATTGCGCTTGCCTTTCACCGCCACCATCGCTATCGCCTGTATGGAGAACGCCGTGACTTTGATGCAGTCGCTCGAGCCAGTGGAATCCTCGGCAAAACGGCCCCGTTGAGATGCGGTACCTGACCAACAACCCGCAACAACAACCCACGATCCGACGTGTCAATGTGGTTCGCGGATGGAAACATTGTAGTTGTCGGGACTCTGCAAAAATCCGGGACTGCGGGTGCACTTCAGCGTATTATCAGCTCATTGCCAGATATCCAAGGATGTGCTTTTACTATCCGCTCTGCAGGAGAGATGCACGAAGGGACGGATGTGATACATCTACCGGACACCATCTATGAAATGCACTTCTTTCTTTCCATCCTCCACACTCGAGCGTGAGTGATCGAGAGAGCCATGCCTGTGTCATGCGATACATTCTTATAAAGTGAGGTTCTTTGCAATGCGCATCTCGTGCGAAACAGACCGTTCCGAGGAGTGGTGCTTCTCATGTAGCGTGGATGCGCGCAGCTAAGGTGCGAGGATACAACAATCTACCTCCCCAAGAGCTTGAGGACCTTTTCACAGTTTTGCGGCCCTCCAACGCAACTCGCTCTATCACTACCAGGATGCGCCTGCCCTATGTTCCCAATCCTCCGCCCACTACCAGCCTTGAAGAGCAGGCGATAGTGGACCGCATAGCCACGCGCCGTGCTCCCCGCCCTCTGCAACCTCTGGATCTCACCCTACTGCACTCGCCACCGATCGCCGATGGATGGAACGCCTTTCTTGCCGCCGTTCGCACACGCACTGCCGCCGTTCCCGATGATGTCCGCGAACTGGCCATCACCCGCGTCGCCGCCATCAACCGCGCCTGGTACGAATGGGGTCATCATGCGCCCCTCGCCGTTTCCGCCGGCATCAGCCAGGCCGCCATCGATAGCGTGGTGCGCGAGGTCGCCGCGCCCTTGGATCTCGCTGCAGACGGAGAGGCCAGGGGAGGGCTGGACCAAAGGCTATGGGCGGTATTATGCCTCGCAGATGAGATGACGAGGAGCGTCGAGGTGAGGGACGCGACGTTCGAGTCCGTGAAGGGGCTGCTGGGTGAGAGGGGAACCGTGGAGCTCGTGGCCATAGTGGCAGCCTATAACTGCGTGAGCCGCTTTTTAGTAGCCCTAGATGGTGAGAGGAATATCCGACCCTACCCACGCATGTTTCTCACTGGTCTCACCCACTTTTACTAGTCGGCGAGAGAAACGGAACGGGCCCTGGTTCGGCCAACTGACGCATGGCATGAGGTATTGTGCTTACACCAAACCAAACATCCTCACCATACGCTATCAATGCATTATCGTGCGCGCATAGCCCTATGTTCAGCTGAGAGATCATGCACTGCATATCATTGTCTACGACTCGACCCGCGACTATCGGATATCCATCCGCCTCTGTACCATAGATGTTCTGGGAAGCGGAGTCCCAGTAGCAGCTTGCAGCTTGCAGCTGTCCAAGTCTGGGGAGTAGTACACAGCTTAACCATGCCAGTGCTCGATAAGCAAGTACTTACTGCCACGGGCGGAGAACTCAAGTTGAACTCGAGTTAGCGAGTCCAACGCGTGACGTCATTACACGAAGTCGCGTCGTGTGAGCGCTTTAGGCCGCATCATGCCCGCGTGGACTTGCCTTCGACCATCACTATCCCGCTGTAGTCATTATCAGTAAGCTCAAGGACGATCATTGCCCACAAGGGATTGTCCTGACGCGATCTAAAGATGTCCGCCGAATCTATGGAAGACCTTCCCGCGTCGAAACCTCTGGATGAACCTATACGTGTCGGACCTCCGGCTAAACG
>UWZB01000712.1:100391-136209 GCA_900536885.1 Peniophora sp. CBMAI 1063
CCTGGAAGACCCGCCTGAAGGAGAGTCTGCTGCAATAAGCCACGACTCTGACATTTGGTTTGCCGATGGAAACGTGGTCATCGTATGCAAAGGCACCGGCTTTCGTGTGCATTCCGGTGTATTATCCGTGCACTGCCAGGTGTTCCGGGACATGCTCTCCACGGGTCGTCCATCCATCGGCGAAGTGTACGAGGGAGCCGACGTAATACGTCTCTCTGATACTGCAGTTGGGATGCGTTTGTTCCTCCGCACGCGCGTGAGTGCGATGTTCGATCCACGCATGGGGTCTCTGTCTAATCATGTATGACAACAGGGAGGGTCCCATGCGCACAAGGCTCTCCATCAACGACCTCTACAGGCTCATGCAGCTCTCGAAGAAGTACATGGCAGATGGTCTACAATCGGAGGTCTCAGAACACCTCTGTATACTGTACCCTTCCGATTGGTTCGATTATAACTCCGACCGTCGCAAAGCTCCCATACCGACAGATCGACGCTTCAATCATTATGACGCTATCAACCTCGCAGAGCGCTTTGAACTCTTAAACATCCTGCCCTGTGCTCTCTATCTTGCGAGCCGAAGAGGACTAGAGCAGGTTCTCGACACGCCCAAGGTCGCACGCGAGGTTGTTCGCAGTATCCATGTATTCCGAACTGAGGTCGATACATTCATCTCCAATCTCATCATCGAGGGAAATAGATTCGAACCTGAAGATTGCCTTGACGTGGATGGATGTAATGGCCCTACGTTCGCAATCATGCAGCGTATAGCTCGAGCTTGCCGGACCCTTTCCTTCGACGTTTTTGAGGATGGAGACCTCTTCGATAATGCCGACGTTCAGCCCAGCCCCTACCACCTCTGCGGCGCATGCAGGAAGGATCTCAATTCCCAGCATAGGACGCTGCAGGCCCTGATGTGGGGCAGACTTCCGGACTTTTGCTCCTCAGGCTGGTGGTCCTGGCAGGATATTCCCAAGGCCCACGCCGCTATTGATCAATCGTGACCCCGGCGAGCACCCCATTTGAACGGGTGTCTGGAAACGTTTACATATCCTTCTTGGAGCCCCTTCGTACTTATACAATCTACCACCGGTGGTGCATGGCTGTATTACAATATGCTCCCATTTTGTTTTGATGAATGCCATCCTGTACTACTATGTACAACACGCTATATCTTTCGTGTCCCGTAGCCCTCAGTTGTGAGCACGTTGACCACACACAGCGTGTGGCGTGAGAACGGCAATCAGACGCGTTGAAGTTGAGGCGACGTGCTTCCAGAGGACCACCACCATCGGCGGGCTCTATCAGTGCCTTCGCATCTGCGACGTCCTTATCTCTATCTGGCCCTGAAGATGGATGTGGTACCCGATACGAACGAGCGCACTCGCAAACGTGCTCGCACGTCTTCTCCGACCCATCCCGATCTGAACGCTTTCGAGCACGACGCCAAGCTCTGGTTTTCTGACGGAAATATCATACTGGCATGTGGAAGTACGGGCTTCTGTGTACACGCCGGCGTGCTCTCCTTGAACTGTCGGATGTTTAAGGATATGCTGGCGAGCGGCACGCCATCTGCTGGAGAAGTGTACGAGGGCATTGATGTTGTTCGCCTGAGCGACGCGGCGGAGGATGTACGGTTACTTTTGACACCGATGTACTATCGCAGGTGCGCGTTGCCACATTTGTATCTAGAACATGACTCTGATGCGATTCTTAGAGAAGGGCCGATGCATTCTGTCTACACGGTAGCAAAGCTCAAGGCTTTACTCAACATGACGCGCAAATACATGGCGGATGAGATCCAGCAAGACGCGATGAACCATCTACGAGAGCTATTCCGGCTCTCGATCGAGCACAGTTTATGCAGCCAAGCCTCCGCCCCGATTCTAAACTGTTCGATCCTTGGGTGGCGGTGGAGATATCCTTGGAGCATGATGTGCCAATCATTCTGCCTATGGCATTATACTACACGGTGCAGAAGTGCACGCTCACCCGACTTCTCGACCTGGGACTCTTGCCTGAGGTGCTCCGCATAGTGCTTCTCTTTCGGGACACCTTCTCCAATGTAGTACACCTGCTCGCGCTGCCCGGAGATGACTACTTCGAACCCATCGAGCGGTGCACCGGAACCTTCCCTGATCCAGAATCAGAATGCGACGGAGTAGGCGAGTTAACGCAGAGGTCAGCAATAGAACGCTACCGCTGTGTCAGTCACGACATACTCGTCACGACAGATGTCGTGCACAATAGCGGTCAATATGATCCGAACCTCTGCCACTCGTGCAAGAGTGAATGCATTGATCGTCAGCGTCGGCTGGCCAGGGAAATCTGGTTGATGTTACCTCGTTGTTGCAAAGGCAAGAACTGGAGGATCTGGGCGGACGTGTACGCAGCACAGCGCAAGGCCAGTCGAGAGGAAAGGACCTCGTAGCGGAGACTCAGGCACTGCACATCAAAATCCAGTACTCATACCGTCCATACTTATATTATTCAAATTCCTGTGAAACTTCCTAGACCAATCCAACTATCCACGAGTGAACTCCGATGATACAAGGCGGAACATGAGATGGGAAAACTCCGACCGTTCCAAGTTCCCGCCGCGGGTAGACAACGCGGCGGGTGGCCTCTCGGGGTCCTCTGTGGACATCGGTACGGTACATAAGTACGGTATATTTGCAGGGTGCACATCAATGATGAGACGTGCCGCAGCCCAACTCCATACGTTGGGCGTAGTCTACCACCGTAGCTGTAGGTTATCACTACCGCACCTGAGCCATTGTCCCCAGATTTGACTCGCAACGATTGCCGGTCAGAGTATATCAGCGCGCACTTCTCATTCGACGCGGAGACGCGTCTCGACGCGTGACGTCTATCGCACAACGCGCCTCTCGCAAAACTTGGCGCCCACGCTCATGCACGCGCAATTGCCGATATCTATGGCTCAGCGTGAAGCGAATCGCACTTCTCGAAGGACATGAACGTTCTAGTTGACAAGGCGTGAGCGCGCGGGTGGGTTGAGGAGCGAGGCTGAGACACGCGCTCGGCGCGATCCGTCCCAAATGTTCGCACCCTGGGGTTGGGGCACCATGTCGAAGACGGGTTTGACGTGGACCCGCTTTTGGTTCGCGCTCCCATCTCAAAAGCTGGGCCACTTCTAGACGCCAGACCCAGTTACCCTCTCCCCATCCCTCTCGGACTCCCATCATGTCCACCTACGACCACTCCCGGGTTGCCCAATTCATTGGTGAGCTCGATCGGCATAGACGCTGCGGGGCCACATCCCAACTATTTATTTACTACAGGTGGCAACTCTATCGATACTGCGCCAGCAGGGCGCGTCCTCGACTTTGTCAAGGCAAACGGGGGACATACGGTCATCACCAAGGTAAACTAAGATCCCGATAAACGCGACGCGCGCGTGTGGCGACCTGCGCGCGGGGAGAGTACCCGCCGCATCATCACTGCGGCTTGCGAGGAGATCACATCTTTGCCTCGTAGGCGACCCGCGCGCCTATTTTGTCTCCCTGAACGTTTATCTTCGCGTGCGATCTACTTCTCGCCTCGGAGCAAAGTGACTGACAGCTTCCATTTCTTGACAGGTTCTCATCGCCAACAACGGTCAGTACTTCATTCTAAGCTGGGTTTAGCCATCCCTAAGCACTTCTAAGTAGGTATTGCTGCTGTGAAGGAAATTCGATCCGTCCGGCAATGGAGCTACGAGACATTCGGCGACGAGCGCGCGATCCAGTTCACGGTCATGGCCACACCGGAGGACTTGCGCATCAATGCTGAGTACATCCGCATGGCCGACCGATACATCGAAGTTCCGGGCGGCACCAATAACAACAACTACGCTAACGTGGATCTCATTGTCGATGTCGCTGAGCGAGCTGGCGTACACGCCGTCTGGGCAGGCTGGGGCCATGCTTCCGAGAACCCGCGCTTACCGGATAGTCTTCGTGATAGCAAGCAGAAGATTGTCTTCATCGGTCCACCCGGTAGCGCTATGCGCAGTCTGGGTGACAAGATCTCTTCCACAATCGTCGCGCAGCATGCGGAGGTACCCACCATGGCGTGGTCTGGTACGGGTATCTCCGATACGACGCTCTCGCCGGAAGGCTTCGTTACTGTCCCCGACAAGGCGTATATGGACGCGTGTGTCTCAAGTGTCGAGGACGGTCTCGTAAAGGCAGAGACGATCGGTTTCCCAGTCATGATCAAGGCGAGCGAGGGTGGAGGAGGCAAGGGTATCCGCAAGGTAGACTCTGCCGATCAATTCAAGAACGCATACCACGCCGTCGCAGGAGAGATACCGGGTTCGCTTGTTTCCAGATCTTCTCGCGCCACGCGTATTGATAATCCCACAGGGTCGCCTATCTTCATCATGAAGCTCGCAGGCCAAGCACGTCACCTCGAGGTGCAGCTTCTCGCCGACCAATATGGTAACGCCATCTCGCTCTTTGGTCGCGACTGTTCGGTCCAGCGCCGGCACCAGAAGATCATCGAAGAGGCGCCGGTCACGATTGCGAAGCCTGATACGTTTGAGCAGATGGAGCGTGCAGCTGTCCGTCTTGCCAAACTCGTCGGCTACGTGAGCGCGGGTACCGTGGAGTGTAAGTAGAAATCTCACGGTCGTACAAGTCCTGGTGGCTGATCTCACTGTGTCCAGACCTGTACAGCCATGCGGAGGACAATTTCTTCTTCCTGGAACTCAATCCGCGTCTACAGGTCGAGCATCCCACGACTGAGATGGTGTCCGGAGTAAACCTTCCCGCGGCCCAGCTCTTAGTCGCGATGGGCATTCCACTTCACCGCATCAAGACCATCCGCCAGCTCTACGGCGTCCCCCCACATGGCACATCGGAAATCGACTTCGACCGCGTCAACCCAGACACCAACTCGCTGCAGCGCAAGCCTACGCCGAAAGGTCATGTCGTCGCCGTCCGTATCACTGCTGAGAACCCGGATGCTGGATTCAAGCCGTCCTCTGGCGCTCTCCAAGAGCTCAACTTCCGCTCAAGCACCAACGTTTGGGGATACTTCTCCGTCAATAGCACGGGTAGTTTGCACGAGTACGCGGACTCTCAGTTCGGCCACATCTTTGCGTACGGCCAGGATCGTTCCGAGAGTCGCAAGAACATGGTCGTCGCACTCAAGGAGCTCAGTATTCGTGGTGACTTCCGCACAACCGTTGAGTACCTCATCAAGCTGCTCGAGACGCAAGCCTTCGACGAGAACACCATCACCACTGGCTGGCTCGACACGCTCATTTCGAACAAGTTGACGGCCGAGCGTCCTGACTCGACACTTGCCGTCATCTGTGGCGCGGTTACCAAAGCTCACCTCGCGTCTGAGGCGTCCTGGGGCGAGTACAAGCGCATTCTCGACAAGGGACAGGTCCCCTCGCGTGATGTCCTTCGCACAGTCTTTGGCGTCGACTTCATCTACGACAACGTTCGCTACTCGTTCACTGCTACTCGCTCTTCGCGCATGACCTGGACTCTTTATCTCAACGGAGGTCGCACTATGGTCGGCGCTCGGCCACTCGCTGACGGCGGTTTGCTCGTCCTTCTTGATGACAAGTCACACTCGGTCTACTGGCGCGAGGAGGTCGGCGCTCTGCGTGTCATGATCGACTCGAAGACGTGCCTCATTGAGCAGGAGAACGATCCGACTCAGCTTCGCAGCCCATCGCCCGGCAAGCTCGTGCGCTTCCTCGTCGACTCAGGCGACCACGTTAACGCGGGTGATGCCTACGCTGAGATCGAAGTAAGATCGTCTTCCCTCTTGTTTTTCAGGTGCATCAAACTTATCATACATCCAGGTCATGAAGATGTACATGCCTCTCACGGCGGCTGAGGATGGTATCGTCCAGTTCGTCAAGCAACCTGGTGTTTCTCTGGAGCCCGGAGATATCCTCGGCATTCTCACGCTCGACGACCCGTCCCGCGTCAAGCACGCGAAGCCGTTCGACGGTCTCCTGCCCGCCACCGGTCCTCCAGGTGTTATCGGCAACAAGCCCCACCAGAAGCTCGCACTGTATGTTGACATCCTCAACAACCACCTTGAGGGCTTCGATAACTCTGCGATCATCAACGCGACGTTCAAGAGCCTCATCGAAGTCCTGCATGATCCGGAGCTGCCCTACACCGAGACCGCCGCCATCCTCGCAACCTTGTCCGGTCGTATCCCGAGCAAGCTTGAGGACAGCATCCGAGGCCTACTAGACGCTGCCCGTGGCAAGGGCAAGGGCAGCCCTGGCGAGTTCCCCGCGACGCGCATCAAGAAGCAACTCGACCATTACCTTGCCGACATCCGCGCCCAGGATCGCACAATCCTTCGCGCCCAGTTGACGCCGATCATTGACGTTGTCGAGCGTTACGCCGGCGGCCTCAAGTCTCACGAGGTCCTCGTCATCACCAGCCTCCTCGCGCGGTACGCCGACACCGAGAAGCTCTTCGGTGGTAGCATTGAAGCCCGCGTTCTTGCTCTTCGCGAGCAGCATAAGGATGCGCTCGACAACGTCGCATCGCTCGTTCTCAGCCACATCAAGGCGCCGAGCAAGGCGAAGCTCGTGCTTACAATCCTTGATTACGTCAAGAGCAGCAACATGCCTGTGGCAACGGACCAGCACCTCCACGACACGCTTCAAGCGCTCGCCAGTCTCGAGGGCCGTTCTTCCACCCAGGTCTCGCTCAAGGCGCGCGAGGTTCTCATCGCCGGCCAGATGCCCTCGTACGAGGAACGTTTGATCCAGATGGAGGCGGTTCTCAAGGCGTCGCTGGGCACGACTTCGTACGGCGAGCATGGTGGCTACGGCTCGCACAAGTAAGCAATGCATCTTCATATCTCGCGAGCTTTCCCTGATCATGTGTGCTAGGACGCCCTCGCCTGAGGTTTTGAAGGAGCTGAGCGATTCGCGGTACACCGTATATGATGTTTTGCCTTCGTTCTTTGCCAATGATGACCCTTGGCTTGCTCTTGGTAAGTCCTAACTCGATGTGCTTCGCAGTTCTTGCTAACGGTTTTTCAGCCGCTTTCGAGGTGTACGTCCGCCGTGGCTACCGCATGTACTCCCTTCTCTCCATCGATTATGAGGAGGGCGACGGTGGCGACGACGGCGTTGATCCGACGATTCTGACCTGGCGGTTCACGATCGGGAAGTCGCACTCACCGCCTCAGACGCCGCGTATGGACCGTTTCGGGTTTGTGCTCTCACCATTGAGTTTATGGGCCATGCGTTGACCAGTTTGTTATAGCGAGCAGCGCCGCCAAGGCTCAGTCAGTGACTTGTCGTACATGATCAGCCGCAATCAGTCGGAGCCTGTCCGCTGTGGCGCGATCTCGTCTTTTAAGAACCTTGAAGCGCTCGCGACTGGGTTCGATGAGGTTATCCAAACTCTACCTCCGTTCGACGCCGGCGAGTACCGCCAGCGCCATGGCGACAACCAGCCACCCAACGTGCTCAACATCGCTTTGCGCGTGTTCGAGGAGGAGGACGACATGTCGGCGAAAGAGTGGTCTGAGAAGATCGCCGCATTCGTCAACGAGCGCAAGGCTCAGATCAAAGCGCGCGGTGTTCGTCGTGTATCGGTCATGATCTGCCGCCGTGGTCAGTACCCTGAGTACTACACGCTTCGCGACTTCAACGGCGAGTGGCGCGAGGAGGAGGCCATCCGTAACATCGAGCCTGCTACCGCGTTCCAGCTCGAGCTGTCCCGCCTCTCGAACTACAACCTCGAGCCGGTCTTCGTCGAGAACAAGCAGATCCACGTCTACCATGGTGTCGCACGCGAGAACCAGCTCGACCACCGCTTCTTCGTTCGTGCGCTCATTCGCCCTGGCCGCCTGCGCGATAATATGAACACTGCCGAGTACCTCGTCTCTGAGACAGATCGTCGCGTAACGAGCATCCTCGACGCTCTTGAAGTCGTATCGGCGCGCTACCGCAACTCGGACTGCAACCACATCTTCATGAACTTTGTCTACAACCTCCCGGTCACGTACGACGATGTTCTTGAGGCTATCTCCGGGTTCATCGAGCGTCATGGCAAGCGTCTCTGGCGCCTCCACGTCACAAGCTCCGAGATTCGCATCTCCCTTGAGGACAGCGAGGGCAACGTCACTCCCCTTCGTTGCATCATCGAGAACGTCTCTGGCTTCATCGTTAACTTCCACGGCTACCAGGAAATTGTCACCGACAAAGGTACCACCATCCTCAAGTCCATCGGCGAGAAGGGCCCGCTTCATCTCCAGCCCGTCAACCAGCCATACCCGACGAAGGAGTCGCTGCAGCCCAAGCGTTACCAGGCCCACCTCATCGGCACGACCTACGTCTACGACTTCCCAGACCTCTTCTCGAAGGCGCTCCAGAATGTGTGGATCAAAGCGCGTGCGACCGATGCCAACCTCAAGGCCCCGAAGAAGCTACTTGACGCCAAGGAGCTTGTACTCGACGAGCACGACAAGCTTGTTGAGGTCGAGCGCGCACCGGGCAACAATACGTTCGGCATGGTCGCGTGGGTGTTCACGATGTACACGCCGGAGTTCCCTCAGGGTCGTCGCGCTGTGGTCATCTCCAATGACATCACGTACAAGATCGGCTCTTTCGGCCCCGTTGAGGACCAGTTCTTCTACCTGGTATCGCAGTACGCGCGCGAGCTGGGCCTGCCGCGCATTTACCTCTCAGCCAACTCGGGTGCTCGCATTGGCCTCGCTGAGGAGGCTATGAGCCTCTTCTCCGCTGCATGGAACGACGCTGCGAACCCGGAGAAGGGCTTCCAGTACCTCTACCTCACTCACGAGAACTGGCTCAAGTTGGAGGAGAAGGCGCCAGGCGCTGTCCGCACTGTTGAGGTCGAAGAGGGTGGCGAACGTCGCCACAAGATCACCGACATCATCGGTCTCCAGGACGGTCTTGGTGTCGAATCGCTTCGCGGTTCTGGTCTCATTGCCGGCGAAACGTCGCGCGCCTACGATGACATCTTCACCATCACGCTCGTTACCGCCCGTTCCGTCGGTATCGGCGCGTACCTCGTCCGTCTCGGCGAGCGTGCCGTTCAGGTCGAAGGCCAGCCCATCATCCTCACGGGTGCGCAGGCGCTCAACAAGGTCCTCGGTCGTGAGGTCTACACGTCCAACCTCCAGCTCGGTGGCACACAGATCATGCACAAGAATGGTGTTTCGCATCTCACGGCGAACTCTGACCTTGAGGGCACGACGCATATCCTTGAGTGGCTCTCGTACATCCCGGAGAAGCGCAACGGCGCGCTGCCCATTCGCCCCACGGCGGACACTTGGGACCGCGACATCTCGTACACGCCGCCAAAGGGTCCTTACGACCCGCGCTGGTTCATCGAGGGCAAGACGGACGAGACGACCAGCGAGTTCCTGCCCGGTTTCTTTGACAAGGGCTCGTTCCAGGAGACGCTCTCCGGCTGGGCGCAGACTGTTGTCGTCGGCCGTGCACGCCTCGGTGGTATTCCTATGGGTGTCATTGCCGTCGAGACGCGCACGATCGAGCGCATCGTTCCCGCAGACCCGGCGAACCCGGCGTCCTTCGAGCAGCGCATCATGGAGGCCGGCCAGGTCTGGTACCCGAACTCGTCCTTCAAGACCGCGCAGGCGATCTTCGACTTCAGCCGCGAGGAGCTCCCGCTGATCATCTTCGCTAACTGGCGTGGCTTCTCCGGTGGCCAGCAGGACATGTACGACGAGGTCCTCAAGTATGGTGCGAAGATCGTCGATGGTCTCTCATCGTACAAGAAGCCCGTCTTCGTCTACATCGTCCCGAACGGCGAGCTTCGTGGTGGTGCCTGGGTCGTGCTCGACCCGTCCATCAACGCCGAGGGTCGCATGGAGATGTACGCGGATGTTGACGCGCGTGGTGGTGTGCTCGAGCCTGAGGGTATCGTCGAGATCAAGATGCGTCGCGACAAGATGATTGCACTTATGGACCGCCTCGATGAGCCGTATGCTCAGCTCAAGAAAGACTCCAAGGACGCCGCCAAGACGCCCGAAGAGCGTGCTATCGCGGCCGACCAGCTTGAGCAGCGTGAGCAGCACTTGGCCCCGACGTACAGGCAGATCGCTCTCCTCTACGCTGACCTCCACGAGTACGTGTATTCCTGATGTCGAGTTTGAATGTACCCATCTCATATCGTTCTTTAGCCGCGCCGGTCGTATGGAGGCGAAGGGTTGCGCACGACCCGCGACGTGGAAGAACGCCCGCCGCCAGTTCTATTGGGCAACGCGCGCGCGTCTTGCGCAGACCTCTGCCATCGAGCAGATTGGTGACGCAAGTCCCGAGATGTCAAATGATCAGCGGAAGGAGTTGCTATTCTCGTTGGCCCACCTTGAAGGCAAGGCTGACGACCGTGCCGTCGCCGAGGCGCTTGAGGCGCTCGATCTGAAGGCGACCCTCGCCCAGCTCCGCAGCGACCACCTCTCCCGTCGTCTGCTCGAGATCAAGCAGGACGACCGCAAGGCCGTGCTCGACAACGTCGTCCGTCTCGTCGATAACTTCTCGGCAGAGGAGAAGGCGCTCGTCCTCGCTGCCCTGCAAAACGTCAACCGTTCCCCTGGTACGCTTGATCCTTCTTGTCTGACCTCTTACCAACATTAACACAGTCTCTTAGCCCCACCGTCGTACTCTTAGACTGTTGTCGCTGTTGTTTGTTCGTTCGTTTAGAAAGGAATGCCACCCTCAATTGTACTATGTCCACTCATCATTGCTTAGACTCATCATGCCCTGCTGTCTTTCTTGTTGCTCCTACCGCTGTTGCTATTAGCTTCTTTCTATGCTGCTTATCCCATGAATCTGACCATACGCTAGAATGTGACCCTCAGCGTCTATTCCGTATCTTGCACGAGGTGGTCAAATCCGCATTGACGTGAGATAAATCAGCACACGTGCTTGTATAAGTTAGACGCGCCAGCTCTGCTGACTTGCCTCTGACCGCGACGAGTCAGCGAGTCATCCGTCGTATTCCTCTCGTATCTACAGTCTCAGTCCCTGCGCTGTCCACAACGGCGAAGTCAGACTGGTGGCGTTTGTACGGCTGCAGCTGTCATATCCATCATGGAGTCTACGTCGTCCAACGCCCCCCAAACTGCAGGCGCTGCCAAGAGGAGACGTGTCGACGAACCCGAGGACGCTGTACCGCCACCTTATACGCCCGAGAAATATAAGGACATGTGCTTCGAAGACGCAACTATCTTGTTGCACTGTCTTCCTAGCTCGATTGCCTTTCGCGTACATCGTGGTGTACTCGCCGTTCACTCAGAGGTCTTTCGGGACATGTTTGCTCTCGCCCAGCCTTCGGATTCTGGCCCTGAGAACACATTACCTGTCGTACATATGCACGATGACCCAGAGAAGCTGTATCGGCTTCTGAAATATATATACTTACACCAGTGAGATCTTATCCAACGTGATAATCAACATACAGATGATAACTGGAGCCGTACAGATTGCCGGACATGAGCGATGCGCGATACATGGACACCCTTTTGGATATGCTCGAGCCGTCCATCAAGTACGATGTCAGGAGGGCTCGTGACGATTGTCTGAGCGCCCTCCGTGCCGAGTTTCCCGACACGCTGTCGAAATACCATGAGGCGATCGAGACACTATTGCGGCGTCACCTCAGGGGAATCGCCCAATGCTTGAGATGCGTGGATGTATTCACGAGACACGAATGCTGGACGCTCTTGCCAGCAGTCTACGCCAGCTCAGCAATGTTTCAGATTCCTCCTGGTACTTTGCACGAGATTGCGCCAGACTACCCATCGGCGCGTACAATGGCTGCCATCTCCTTGGGAAAGTTCAAGCTACAGCGCTTGAGACTTCAGACCGTGCATGGTTTCGTCCGTGACGTCGTTCAACAACCGGCTGCTCTCCACTGCGGTCACAAACTCGCCCGTATCTTCGTGAATTACATGTTTCTGGACAACAACGTCGCTGGTGTCGATATCACGGACCCGGCCCTCATGTTTCAGAAAAATGTACCTCTGGCAGCCGATGTTACACCCGAAGCCAACCAACTTTGCGACCAGTGTCGGCATGTATGGAGGACGGCAGAGAAAGTTGGGAACGAACGAGCGTGGATGGAGATGCCGGCGGTATTTGGGCTGGGGACATGGGAGGAACTTCGCGATAAGGAAGCCAAAGCGCATCCGGTACAACCTCGTGCGTACCACATTTTGATTCATCGCTGACTTGGCACTCAATTTTCTTTTGGTATAGCTGTGGATACCCATGTTGGTGCAGCCCACGCAGACACTTAGATCATATACGCTCGAATCATGTGTATCTCGCCTTATTGTGTCCTGCTTCGAGAGCAGTCACTATATAGTCATGAACATCGCATTTCTAGTACCATATTGTACTACAGAAGATGCGCGAGAACCGGTCTGCCCGAAAAATCCACAAAAAATCCGAGAAAGCATTCATAAACAAAGAATAAACAACCAGCAGTCATAGCAAGTTCCTCATTGACAAGCACATCCTCTACGCGGTCATGTCGAACGCGCGGCCCACGGGGAGCGCAGACACGTCCTGGAGACGCTTGACCATCGCGTCGAGAGTGTTGCCGAGCGAGCCGGCGGCGCGGGCGATCTCGCGGTAGGCGGTCATGCGGCGCTCGAGGGTAGCGAGAGCCTCCTCCTCGGAGGCGGCCTCGGCATTCTCGGCACCGGCCTCGCCCTCGACAGCGCTCTCCTCGGTCTCGGCAGCACCCTCGGTCTCCTCGGCGGCACCCGCGCTTTCGAGAGCCTCGCCCTCCGCGACGTTCTCCGCACCCTCAGACTCCTCAGCGGCACCCTCGGCGCCCTCACCCTCGGCGGCGACTTCCTCCTCGGCACCGGTAGCTTCCTCAGATGCGGCAGCACCCTCAGTCACAGCGGCAGCGGGAGTCGGAAGACCGACGACGTTGTAGGGAGAGGCAATGTACTCGCCGAGGGGAGCAGGGACCTGAACGAGCTGAGGTGCAGCGCCGTATGCAGCGGCGGCGGCAGCAGCGGGAGAAGCACCGTAGGTGGCGGGAACAGCGCCGTAGGAGGTCGCGCCGTAGACAGGCGAGCGGCGCTCCATGGCCTTAAGAGCACGAGCCTTGCGAACGACGGGGCTGCCGTATGCTGCAGCAGCGTTGAAGGCGTTAGCGGCGGAGACGGCGTTAACGTAGCCGGCGTTCACGGCAGCGGCCTGAGAGACGGGAGCAGCAGCGGCAACAACGGGTGCATTGTAGAACGAGTTGGAAGCAACGTAAGCAGGTGCAACGGGAGCAGCGGCGACGGGCGCAATGGGTGCGGCGGCGGGGACCGACGCGACGTAGGCGGGCGCAACTGGAGAAGCGGCGGCGACGGGAGCAACAGGCTTGGCGACGGCCGGGGCGACGTATGCAGGTGCAGACGCAGCGACGGCGGGAGTGGTCGCGGCGAGCTTGTTGGCAGCAAAACCGAGATGAGGTGCGACGGAGCGCTTCTCCTCGACCGCAGCCTCAGTTTCCTCAGCAGCGGCTTCGGTTTCTTCGCCAGCGGCGGCCTCCTCGGTCTCGGCGGCGCCTTCGGTCTCGACGGCCTCCTCGGTCTCGCCCTCACCCTCAGCTTCGGTCTCGGCACCCTCGGCCTCCTCCTCGGCACCGGCTTCCTCCTCCTCAGCGCCCTCAGCGCCTTCGGCAACCTCCTCCTCAGCGCCGGCCTCGACCTCCTCCTCGCCAGCCTCGGCCTCGGTGGCTTCGCCCTCAACGGCTTCCTCCTCAGCAGCGGGCTGGACGACCTTGACGGGTGCGCCGTACGCAGCCGCAGCACCGTACGCGGGGCGCGCGGCAGTCTTCACGATCGTGTTCCCGTACGGACCAACAACCGGCGCATACCCGTACGCCCTCTTCTCCTCGCCGCTCCCCGACGAACGCGTAGCAGCTCTCGCAAGACCCTGCGAGATGCCGGCGTTCAACGCGTCCGTGATCCGCACGTTCGCTTGTACGGGAGCGAACTTGGCAGAGCGGAACAGAGGCGCGACTTCCTCGTCGCCGAGAGAGTAGGCGGGCGCGGGGACGGAGAGAGGCGTGGCGGGCGCGAAGTACTCGATTTGGCGCTTCTTGGACTTGAGGAAGGGGAGGACGTAGGACGCTGAGATGGGGACTGTTGGGACGCCGAAGGACTCGGCTGCCACGGCGTTGGAGTAAGCGTTGGCGGCGACGGCGTTGGAGTAGGCGTTGGCATTGGCAGCTGCGACGTTTACGCCGTAAAATGACTCGGCGGCAGCGAGCTGAGAGTTGGCGGCTGCGAGTTGGGAGTTGGCCAGTGCTGCGTTGGAGTTGGCGAGAGCCTGAGCGGAGGCTTGTTGTGCGGCGAGCGAGGCTAGAGTGGAGCCTTCGCCTTCGCCTTCTGCCTCGGGCTCAGCACCCTCGGGTTCAGCGCCTTCCCCTTCGCCCTCGGCTGCAGGCTCAGTCTCGCCAGCGGGCTCAGACTCCGTAGAGCCTTCACCCTCACCCTCGGTGGCGGGCTCCTCGCCTTCTGCAGGCTCGGCGCCCTCAGTCTCGCCCTCGCCCTCAGCTTCGCCCTCACCGGACTCGGTGGAGGACGAAGCAGGCTGTTCAATGATGACTACGGCAGGTTGGCCGTACTGCGCGGCGAGCTGACCGGCTTGGATACCGTCCGAGAGCTCTTGGGAGAAGTTGGGGTCCGAAGACTCTGCCTCAGCCTCGGTGGACTGGCGCTTGATGTTGATAGTCTCGGTGCGACGACTGCAAGGGTGATTGGTCAGTTTGATTGATCAGCAGGAGTGATGAGAAGAAACGCACGACAAAGGCGCTGCGTGTGCGGGGGCGAGCTGCACAGCGGCGGCAACGAGAGAGAGGAGTGCGAGGAACTGCATCTTGCTGGTGTTCTGATTAGTTGTCTTGAATACGTGAATCGTGAAGGGAGGGTCGTGAAATCCGGTTATCAAAGCAAATCCGAATCCAAAGAAGAGTTGGTTGAGAAAGTAAGAAGAGTAGGATGAAGAAGAAAAAGCGAAAGAAAAATGCGTAGACTAGCTAACGCTGGTATCCAGTACCGATGGGAGGACCTAGGAGCAGACCGGGCTAAAGGAACGGCGAACGCCAGGCAGGGCGTTTATATAGGAGAAGACTGGATGGGGATGATGGGCAGGCTGCGGGCGGGTGATGGGATGGGCGCGAGGCGGTGCTGTTGTAGTTAGGCGGCGAGATCATCTGTACGTCGAACTTGGCGCGCGGGCTGGATGCTGGAAAACAGGCCGAGGGCTTGTACTGATACTTACAAACTCTTCATCAAGCATTCGCAGTACGACGAACTCATATCAAACATAGACCAGCTGAAGGAGAGTCGAGGTAAACGAGGCAGCCAAGCCAAGAGCCCCGCCTCTGACCCGACATCTACAGCCGCACCAGACGTTTTGATGCCCAACAAAGATGATCGTTCATAGACCGACGTGCAGCACCGGTCGTTTCCCCCGTGGAACAGATGCTCTCACTGCGTCAAATCGAGGGGCTGTACTGGTCATATCGGCCTTCAGCACTGGGATGCTGTGGTCGAATGCGCTCGGCGATGGCATATTGGCAAGAAGAAACCAGTCTCGGAGCGGAGGAGACGGAACGTGGTAATTTTGACGGTCAGGGGCGCTTGATCGGAGTGATGTTGAGATGTCCGTTTGTTGGATGTGCTCAAGTCGGAGATGAAGATGTTCTTTCCGCCAGCAGCTGGAAGAGAAGTACACACTGAGGGAAGTCTCCACGTCCAGTAGGCACTGCTAGACGCAAAGACATCATGGCCAGGATGAGGAGGACACGTTCCGACTATCGGGATATTTGCGTTGAGCCGCTGGATCATCGGCAAACTCGAACTGCCGCCGGGCACAACGCGATGTACAGAGAAACACGCATCCCCGCGTACGTGCTCTCGGGATGTAATAGACGTGCGTGATCATTCCAGGCATGTCGCCCTGCTGTAGGTGTACAACGGAGATCACATCGTGGACGGTGGCGAGATGAACAGCCGCCGGCGGAAGCAGGGTCACGCGCTCGTGACAGGTCTCACAGACCACCATCTGCTCGCCCGCTCACTCTCTGCCTTCTCTCCTCATCCTCCCCCGAACCGTACCCAGCAGATGCCACCTACGCCCGGAATGTTTGCCGTACCACACTCCTCGCGTACCCGCAATGGCGATGATTATTATCTGCACGGTGGAAGCAGCATGGGCGCAGGGCCTAGTCGCTCTCATGGTACGTGCTCTTAGCTGTATATTTGCATGCTATGTACTTATGATGGTGTAGGAGCAAGCGCCGAAGAGCAGAGGCGAGAGAAGAGGCGAAGGGACTTTGCGACGAAGATGGACAAGGAGATGAACGACCGCCGCGGCGAGTGAGTCTTCCACAACCCCGTGATCCTCCTCCGCTGGCGCTGATAGATATCTCCCACTTTAGATCGCGAACGTATGTCGATGGGATCCAAGGCCTACACAACACATCTCTCCAACTATCCTCCCGGCCCGAAACCTCCCCGGCCTTCCTGCTACGCGTCTACCCTCTTTCCCTCCAGCGCTCTGCTCTCCTCGTCCAACACGAACTCGAAGAGCACGCCGCACTCGAAGCCGCGCAGCAGATGTTCGACATGGAACGCGCACGTGTCGAAGACGAATATAAGCGCGGCCGCGAGCGTGTGAGGGAGAGGATGTTGGAAGGCATCGAGGAGAAGCGCCGGAGAGCACGCGAAGAGCGCGACGGTGATGCGCTCGGAGACTCGGCGGCGGGTGGCGCGTTAGACGCTCAAACGCGACCTGGAGCGACGAGGAAGTTACGTGGGAAACTGGCCAGTCCGCCGCCGCAGGATATGCCTCAGCCCGCGATGGGCGCTGCGACGGGTGCACCGTCAAACCCTCACAGTCTGGCGATAGACGAGCTTCCATCGGCTTTCCCTCTGCCATTGACAGCTGTCACATTACCGCAAAGTGGACATCAAAGCGGTCAAGGAGGCGCTCAGGGACAGAACAGACGACGGGCGAAGGGCGCGGGCGGCGCGCCTCAGCCCGCATTCGGTATGCTCGGCAAGAGCGTATTGAGTCTTACCGGGTGCAAGGAGAGCGAGATTGAAGCCGACTTAAGCGATATCACGAGGGGTAACAAGAGGAGAAGAACGGCGGCGGGTGGTTCGGGCAACAAGTAGCATTCTGTTCATACTAGACCTTTCGAGCTTCGTTCTGGCTTTGTTGTGTTATTTTATTGTATATACCCTATCTTACCTCACGGGATCATCTGTCGTACATAACGTAATCACCCTACCACTGGGCTCTCGCTCTCCTGGCATGCTCTTGGAAGCGGACGCGATAGGGCGGCGGGCGAAGTTCGACGCGTGACGTCAGCGCGGGAGAACGTCGCGTCTCGAGTGATAACTCTACTTCTGACCACCACGATGTCTGCGGCACCGAGAACCTTCCCCCCGCTATACAAGTCTTCCGGGAAAGAGTCCGAAGACAGACTCGCGTTCTTCCACATACTCGAGAGACTGAAGGTACGATCGCGCGCATAGCTGAAACCAAATGTTGGATCTGATGGGCTTTCAAGTAGACGCAGAAGCGTACTGGATGGGTCGATAACGGCGTATGTTTACATGCACGCAATCACACTATACTCGGGCGCTAACTGCAACTTTGCCTTATGGTAGATCCCCAATGCCGAGAGGTATCTGTTGGACTTTCTCGACGAGCGTGTGCCATGCTGACGGCGCTCCGTAGCATCTCTGATCATATGTATCGTATGGCTGTCCTAGCTATGTGTACGTCCGACACCAAGCTTGATGTCGCAAAGTAGGTGAGAGGCTCTTGTTGGCGCTCTTCTGTCACGATACTGAGTGAAACCGGCTGCAGATGCGTAATGCTCGCTGTCGTACACGACCTGGCAGAGGCACAGGTGGGCGATATCGCTCCACGAGAGGGGACTCCCAAGGAGGAGAAGCGGCGCTTGGAGGCTGTACGTTGATCTATATATGCGCTCTCAAACTACTTCAACGTATCTTCTTCGATGACAGGAAGCGATGCATAACTTCGTGCACGAGATGTTGCACGACAGTCCCGCTGCGCAGAGGATAATGGCGCTCTGGCAAGTACGTCTACGTGCGTATGATGCTACTAGTTGAATAATTGACTCGTGACTGCATAGGAGTACGAAGAACGCGAGACGCCTGAAGCCAAGTTCGTGAAGGGTGCGTTTCTGGAGACTTCCCACCCCGTTGATTTCCCCTGACATTTCTCTTAGATCTCGACCTCTTTGAAATGGCTGCACAAGGTGAGCATATCAACTTGTGTCGGTACGAACTTGCTTATATTGATGTATGTATACAGCGTCAGAGTATGAGAAAGCACACGGGAAAGATCTACAGCCGTTCTTTGATAGTAGCGTACCGCATCTGAAGCATCCGGAGGTGCGCGCGTGGGGAGCCGATTTGCTGAAAGAGCGCGAAGCCAGGTCGGGTACGACGTCGTCTCAATCGTCTTGATTCTGATGGTATGACTTCGAAGACGTTTTTTGAACCTTATCACGGTACCACAACTGCCGACACCCTATGGGTGTAGTATCGTCATTAGCACTGAGAAGTCCGGGATAACTAGCAGAACTTTGAAGACTGGGAGATGAGGTTTACATATATGAGGTAGGAAGTTGTGCGTAAAGGATACGTATGTAGAAGGGGATGGTGCAGATGTGTATAATGATGAAGTTTAGGGACATTGCCACACAGACAGTGGAAGAAATGGGAAGTAGGAAAGCAAGGTAGATCGACCGAAAGAAGTTATCGGGTTCCGCGCAGAGGCAGGATGTCACAGCGCTCAACAATCCAGCGCATGACAAGACGATAGTCTATGTGCCTGTGAGATGATTGGGGCCCTACATCGCCAGCTCGCTGGGATCGCTCGTGAATGGGCATGATGTCCGCGAGCTCGGAAGGAACGGATGAAGGGTCGCTGGACGGACTGGCGCGAAGCGTGGATGGGTGCAGATATAGCGCGCGTAGAGGGACTCCAAGCCTTTGACGATTGACGACGAAGCGGCGGAGATCTTCGAGCATGCTGTTTCCGGTGGTCTTCATGTCGTACTTGTCACCAACAGCGCTCATGAGCCCGTAATGTTCGAGGGGGAATGCTAGCGTCTGGAGGTTTGGAAGAAGAGGCCTGGTATGCGTAGGTACTTGGCCTAGCGGCAAGAGCGTCATCCGCGCGTCCTCTGGATTTTCATCGCGCCCGCACGTGATTGATAGGATGGAGACGCTTGGAAGGTGCGCCGTAGCCGTCGTCAGTTCGACATTGAGAAGGCCGTTGCGAGCATGCAAGTACAGCGTACGCGCATTCGGAAAACGGAGGGCGGAGAGGATCTGTTTGCGAACGTCTCCAAACGGCGCGTCCGGTGCTGTCGATCGATCTGCCATAGTGAGCACGAAGGGCGGGTCTGGTAGGTTCTGCGTTGTAAGAGGGAATTCTTCTTCCCAGCACTGTATACGCAGGGAGCTTCTGGAGCCTGAGCCTGGGTTGAGTCCGATGGTTTTGTAGTCCTCCATTGAACGATGTGAAGGGTGGCTCAACAAGAGAGCGAGAATACCATCGACTCCATGATCCCCACTGTGAGTTTGATCTTGCATCGAACTCGTGAGTAGTAGACGAGTGGCGCGTGGATGCCGGATATGACGGTAGACATAGTGGAACAATGTATGATCTGCTTCGATGGACAAGCATTTGAGCTTCTCAAGCTCGACGACGTTCGTAATGCTAGGCGGGAGGCCTGTAACCGCGTGGGCATAGCAGTGGAGATAGAACTCCTCCAGACGCCACATTCTCTGCAAAGATGAGATTATCTCCCTAGTCTCCCAAGCTGATAATTTCACGTAGGTCAGGCGCAAGGATGTTAGCCCGGCAATAGCCGAGGAGTTCCAAGGAAAAAAGCAAACATGATGCAGAGTGAGTTTTTGCAACCGAGGTGCATCACCCGCGAAGAGCTCAGGCAAGGTGCTTGTCGACGTGTCCATTTCAAGATAGGCAATGAAGGGTTCTGTCTCAGCATGCCTGCATATGAAGTGGAATTCCCGCAACTCCGGCGCGGGTCTCGAGGTGAGCAAAGCGCGAACATATCGAGATGGGGTTTGCTCGATGGTGAGGTTTTGGATACGATGCAGGGTTGGCGGTAATAATTTGTCGAGAAGGCGCACTCGGTTATGGTAGTAATCGAACTTGTTGAGGGTCACGAGACATTCCTGACTACGCTGGAAGAAGGCATCAAGCCACCGAGGCCCGAGTTCGCCTGATAGCTCCGTCCATAACAGCGGGTAGTCGAGAGCCACCTCTCTCCAGTTCCGACAGACATGCGTCACGTTGATCCATCCCAGCCGCATTCCGGTGTGTGACGCTTGAGGAGGGTCCACACGGACCAGATGGCTGAAGATCACGACGGTGAGCTCCGGAAGCAGCGAGAGGATATGCATGGTGTTCGATATCGTTTGATGCGGTACCAAGAGGGATATCTGACGCAAGATGCTCGGCCTTGTTAATTTTCCCGAAGACGAGCCAGACACAGTGCGCAAAGACGCCCTGGCGGAGATAATGGGAGGCAAGAGCAAGTCGTGGCGAGGAGCAGAGAGCGTTTTCTTCTCCCACCATCATCTGCCACCCGGTGACTGTTATCGGGGTCCCCAAGGTTTCCCGTGGCCATACGCGTCGCGTGAGTTGAAGCTGCTTTCAATCAACGATCAGACATTCAGCACAACACTGTAGGCTCAGGCATGGCGACTGTAGCGTCACTTCCTCCGGAGCTCACAACCAGCGTGTTCCTCTTCCTCGCTGCCACGCACTCCCCCGAGTTCTACACATACGTGAGAAAGGCGAATAAACACGGGATTCCAATCCTGGTACCTATTCGTCGAGAAGGCGCTGCTCGCAATGGATGGCTCAACGTTACATTCGTCTGCAGGTTAGTGTCTTATCTGTACCCATCCAGATCCATCGTGGATTGTCTAACGTTCGTGGGCGTGCAGGGCATGGAGAGAGATCGCAATCAACTGCTCAGCAATGTGGACCGACTTGAACGGCACTCTGGGGCCTTCGTGGCTCAAATGCTTCATCGAACGGAGCAAGGACGCCAGCGTATCTGTCCGAGACTTTCACGAACTCGCCGAGAGCGAGCGCTCCAAGCCCCTACTCGACGATGTTCTCCCGCGCGTCATACATCGTACGCGTATCTTGGAGATTGGGCACTACCCATCGCCGACAATATATGTATCTCTGGCGCAACGCGCACCGTACCTCGAGGACCTCTCGCTCACTTCTATACGTTTTCACCTTCTCGGACATGACGACGGAGAGGTCCATGAGCGCGAGCTCTTTGCGGCCGATGCTCCTCTATTACGCCGCTTCCGTCTGGCGAGCTGCACAAGCATACCCTGGAGCTCTGTCTGTCTTCGTAACCTCCGATCTTTGTGCCTCGAAGGCGAAAGAGAACATTCCCTGGACTTATTCGATTGCCTTGATGCTATCCGCGGCATGCACAACCTCACACAGTTATTCCTATACTGTCAATGGCACTACATCGACACGACTTTACCACCTCCCGATGCCTTAGCTCTTCCGAGCCTCGTGGATCTGCGGTTTCGCGGTCGAGCTGTGGACATCGTCTCTGCATATGTCCACCTTCGTCTCCAAAATGGAACGCGACTGGAGATGCATTGCACCGAGTTCCGGGCCGATTACTTTGCGCCGCTCATAGCCATCCTTACGAGCCACCCAACGCCTATAGCATTCGACGTGTACGACAAGCTGGCGGTTCAAGCTCGATTCCTACCTCCCGAACACCCATGGTTCAGCAGGATCCCGACCGAGAAAGAGCTTGAAATCTATGTTTCTTCCGGCAACGGACACGGTGCAGAGACAGAGCATCAGGCGCCGCTATCACTGAAGCTTCGCTGGGAGTCTGAAGGCGATGTCTCATTCGCGACCTTTGTCCACAACCTCTGTCAGCCGTCGATGACATCAATCACATCTCTCCGTGTCGGCGGGGATCTATGGAGGCCATCTACTTTTACTCGCTCATTCCGAAGCTTACAGCGAGTGGATCATCTCCATATACGTCTTGAACAAGAGACACGATACACCAGCCTCACGGCGCCGATGCTGGCACTGCAGCGCCGAATTCCGTCGAAGGCCATGCTCCTCACCGATCCAATGCTTCTTCCGGCGTTGAAGGACATACGCTACACCTCCGAGTCCTTTGGTGTAATGCTACCCGAATACACCGCTTCCGATTACTCCCAGCCCGCGAAACTGCAAGAGATTATCTGCGAGCTTGTGGAGGCCCGTGAAGCATTGGGAGCGCCCTTGCGATCTCTCCGTATGAGCGCGTCCATGTTCAAGGCAGACCCACTTGCCGAAACGATGGTCATCGATACTCGACTCATTGGTATATTGTCTTTTGTGTAAGCTCAAGACTACTGCTAGTGTCACTTTCGGAATATATTGGTGCACATAATTATATGGTATCGGGATGGGATTGTCGCGTGATTTAGTGATAAATTTGAAGACGATTACATGATTAGAACACATTCAGACTATATGAACCCCTGCGGTATTGATATACTGCATCCCTTCATCGCCACCAAAGTCAAGAGCGAGATCGAAATCGCTCTCTTCAAACTCGCCCTCCTGACAATCCCAGATGACCTCATCTACCAAGAACTCCCATGACTTCACCCAATTCTTCCGGACGTCACAACCCGAGATCTGCAAGATCGGCAGAGGTCTGCCGGTGAGGACAGATCGCTCTGCTAAAACGGTATTCACTGTCGAGTGAAGAGGGTGGCTGTTGCCATCAGCGCGGGGGTTTTGTTCGCCAAAGTGCACCGATGAAAGTTGCAAGTGCTCCAGATTGGGGAACAATATTTGGCCCTCAACTCCTGAGCCGACGGTGTAGGCGGGTAGAAGCAAGGCTTCAAGTCCGGCACTAGCGTTGCCCGCGCCGAGGATCAGTCTAGTGACCGAACGAGCGGGCAAGTATAGATTGTACAAAGTCTGTGCGCCCCCGATAGAGCCTGTACACAGCGCGACTTCTTGCAAGTTTTCAAGGGAAATGGTCTCCAATAATTGCCTTGCCAAGCTCGCGCCATTTTCGGAGCCAGTAAGGAGAGAGACGGACGGGTGGCGGCTCCCCGGAACTGGTACGACGTTTGTGGGTTGAGAAGCAAGATGAAGACTGAGGCCGCCCTGAAGGTGAGAGGCAGAGGCGATGTGTAGAGAAATAAACAGCCGCGCTGTATCGGCTCTCAGGTGTCTGCTGAGACTCGCTGTGATCAGGGAATCGACCGCACTGATCTTGCTGCAGCTTATGGAGACGGTTGCAGATGATGGGATGCGTAGTTGTGCCCAGAAACGCCAGCAACCGTCATGTTTGTCTGTGACATTGAGTACTTGTAGCTGACTCAGGGCGATGGGTTCCAGATGGGCATCATTGGATACGTTTGCCGGAAAGGTTGCCCTAAGTTGCAGGACTCTCAAGGCCGGCATCTGGCGTATGGTCCGTATCACCTCCGAGTAGGGTGTAACCGCATTCGGCTGCTGTGCCGAGGATAATCTGGTGTCCCCTCCGTAGTCGAATCTTGTTATCTTCGGGGAGCCCTCTCCCCACGGGAAATGAACACCGTGAAGACTGAGGTCCTCAAGGTTTGGAGCGATCTCGGACAGAAACCTGGGGTGAAGGGACGGAAGCCCTTCACGTGTGTCCAAGGAGCAGTGCAACTGTAGAGCCTGGAGCCGCGGCAGAGGTCCGGATAATCCGTCGACCAGTTCATGTAGGTGAGCGATGCGGATGTGGGGTAGGACGAGCTCCCGTATTTGATGCTGATGAGCAAGTATGTGCGGAAAGCATGACGTTGTGTATTTTATGCCCGATATGTAGAGGGAGGCTTCTTTGGCGCGTTCCAAGAATACAGCCCACGGTTGGCTGTCATCTGGGCGGAGTCGAGTCCATAAAGAGGGTTGATTAAGACAAGTGCTGCGCCAACGTCGACAAACGTGGGAGGCTTTGAGCCAGCCTATTTCCATTCTATCAAAGTAGAAAGGCTTCAGATTCAAGGGCTCCATCTTGATCAAAAAGGAGAACACGTTGGCGAGTACTTCTGGCGGGAGTAGCGAAGGTAACGCGAAATCGTTTCGTCTTTCGTTCACTGCGGCGAGAATAAGGCGTGCCTCCCGAGCTTCAATGTCCAGAATCTCCTGCACGCGACGTGCCTCTGGGGAGGTGGGCGCACAGAACGGTATAGTCGCGTTCATGGCATGAAAGGCGTCTGACCAGCGGGTCCGCGCAGCCCCGCGCGCGCTGGGCGTCGTAAGACGACCACCACAATGAAGCAGGAGTAACCGCGTACCCGTCCAAAAAAGCTAACGACGCCTCCGACATGCCTTTCTGACGTTAATATTCTGACGTGAATAGGTAGTACAGCTCGGAAGGAAGCTTTGTCAAGAAGATGGTGGCTCCAGCCCAGGTTCAAAGTCAGCGCGCGTTTTCGTCACCATCACCGCGCAGAGTCACACAGTCAACGCGTCTCGTCACGCGAACTAGACACCTTGTCTGTGTCGTCCACTCTCGCTCGTCTCCTATCCTCCCTCCTCCATCAGATTGGGATTAGCAAACCATCCGGACACGCGACAAGAGCTATCAAGGCGTCATGTCTAGCAGCACTGGATGCGCTTATTGCGGCGTGCAGGCAACATCGACATGTTCCAAATGCAAGAAAACACGCTACTGCTCTGCACAACACCAACGCGCTGTACGTCAACAGCACCAAGGCGCATACGCGACTCACTCACTTCTCGGCAGGACTGGAGTGCACACAAACTCTACTGTAGTAAGAACGTCGCGACTGTCAAAGGCATACTGTTTCCAACGGATTCGAGCACCCCGCGCCTGGTCACCATCGCCGCGAACAGATTCGAGGAAAGCCCTAGCATGCTAGCCGGGCTATACGAAAACGGAGTGCCGCTTCTCAGACCTTATTTGGGAGCCGGTGCCCACGACCGCCTCATATGCAAGAACGCGGGAGGACCGGATGCCCCCTATGTTGACCAATGGCTTCAAGTCTGGATACGGGATAACTTCCTCAACGACGGTTCACCGGCCAATCAGTACGTTTGACTGGTCTTATGCACGCGCACGTAGCCGCTGGCACTTACCAAAGATTCGGGATCCAGATGCGCGCGCGCTCTTGTGGGTCCCCAGCTCAAGCACGACTGGCGAGGGAACTTCGTAGTCCTGAAGAGCAGACAGAGCCACAGCGACAGGCCTACATTCGTCGACGCTTCCCTCGCAGACCTCGAGACATTGACGGGTTGGATGCGTTGGTACGGGTTTGGCGCGCAGGCGCCTGAGCACAACGTCTACATTACATCGACGCCGGAGGGTCAATATAAGATCACGTACGGCTCTGCATCGGGTGCGCATGGAGACCCGTTCAACGGGCAAGAGCCTACACACGTAGTGAATCTCGGGAGAGACAACAATGACAGCTGATGTGGTCTTGTCGATACAGTCATCCAGTAGTCGTCACCTGGTTCATGAGATTGTCCTGGTCCAGTCTTCGAACCTTTGTACATCCCCGGATCCATTGCATACATCTGTTGTGCATAGATATACCGTCTAAAGGATATACAAATATCGGTCGGCAAGGGTATCGTGCACAAAGATGGAGACAATGTTCAACGGGCAAGTGCTTGATAGCCATACACTAATAACCAAAGAATCTCGCTCGTCTATACACACTCGAACAGGGCGAACCCAGTATCAGGTCTTTTTGGTATATAAAAAGGGCGAGGCACAACAGGCCAGGGAACAAATACACGGTAACACCGCAGGTGGGAGTAAGTTACGCACACACAGGATGGAGACGAGTCGAGTCATACGGGACGAGGGGGAATCCAATAAAGGCAAATATATCACAAGAAGGACGGATGCGGTGAGTGGGTAGGGTAGATGGATGAGGACAGGGTGTGGGGATGAGATATGAGATAAGATGACACGGGACGATGCATAATGAGAACGAGACTCGCAGACACACAGGCACAAGAGAATCCGAGCGGAAAGAACAGCAAGATGGACAAATATATGTACACGCGAAATCGTCCGTGGTAATGCGGAGGCTATTAAACAGCTATAGCACAGAATGTATTCCACACGCGCGTGGTGCGCGTGATGCGAGAGCGTTGACGCGATGACGCATGTACTCGTGCCTATGCGGACGTGTCCATCGGCGGCGAGGGTGCGATCGGCGGCGGAGAGCGCGTCTCGCTGGCGCCAGTGTCGCTCACGGGCCATATCTCCTTCTTACCCGTCGCGCCAGCTGCGCGTGAGGGTAATGGCATGGCCTCGGCTGAGCCTGGCGCCGGAGAAGGGATAGGTGATACGACGGGTTGCGGCGTGGGTGCTGACGCTGGTTGA
Source organism: Peniophora sp. CBMAI 1063 (assembly GCA_900536885.1). NCBI lineage: Eukaryota > Fungi > Basidiomycota > Agaricomycetes > Russulales > Peniophoraceae > Peniophora > Peniophora sp. CBMAI 1063. Next base: position 126,869 of record UWZB01000712.1, read on the forward strand.
GACGCTGGAGCGTGCGCCGACGACGACGAAGCGGGCTGTACGGATGACGAAGAACCCGATGGTGACGCGGGCATACCCAGAGGGCGCGGGAGCACGACGGGCTGGACGGGCACTTGAAGAGGCAGCGGTTGCGGTACCTGGGCACCAGCTGCTTCGATCCCGCGCCGAACGCCCTCGAGCAGACGGTCGGTGCGCTGAAGCATCTCAATGAGACCTCCACGCTGCGCCGCAAGCTCACGGTAATGATGCTGAAGCTCTTCGGCCGAAGGGACGGGAAGGGGGCTGCTGCGTCCGCCATGCCCTTGTAAAAAGACGCCCGGCGGAGGGAGCGTCACAGATGCGCCTGGTGATCCACCGCGTGAGCCAGAGCGAACGTAGCTCGAAGCCGGAGGCGGGACAGGCGTGTGCATAGCGTGGTACATCGTCTTCGGGAACATCCCGGGCGGGCCTGCCATATAGGGAAGGCCAGGCGGCATGAGGTGCGCAAGCGGGGGCAAGTCAAGTCCTTGCCCATGTGCGTGTATGTCCCATGGCATGTGCGATGCGCCGAAAGATTCGCCTTCGTCCGAGCCATCTTTCCTGCGCTTGCTGACGCCACTGCGTTTTGGCTTCTTGCGTTTCGGTTCATCTCCTTCCGCGTCCTCGTCCTCCGTGGATTGCATACCACGACCGACTGAAACAAGCGCCTCAGCGGCTGCTTGATCGGACATGCGTCCTGCAGGTCCCGATGCGGCAGGGACACGTTTGCGACGTTTGATGACGGCCTTCTTCATGCTGTATGGCCGGTGTGTGCCGTGAAGCTTGTAGTACAGCCCTAGGCAATTTTGGGTAAGTTCAGGTTTGAGGGCAACGCTAGGACGACGGTGCGGTGAAGCGGATAGGAAGCACGGCAACGTCGAGGTTGGAGATGAAGGGGGCCAGATTCGCATATGAGCATATCTGATAAGCGACCGAACCAATCACAGCCCGAGCTCGCACGACGGCAGGGCCGACGACACCCGAGGGAAATCCACGCGAGCGACGTGGAAAGCAAGGACAGAACGGATGCTTACCACATGCATTACAGATGTTGTTGCCTGCGTCGTCGCGGCGCCACAGCGGTGTAGTACTAGTTTTGCAGTTGGCACAACTCAGTCCGCCGGCCTTCTTCTCGCCGTCGGTGTTCTCGTGGTCGGCTTCCACATCGGTGACTGATGCGGCACTCAGCTGCGGTGCCTCGGCGTGATTGTTCGAGTTGTTGAACGTGGGGCACCCGTTGCAGGCTGAGGATCCGCCTGTGCCGTCGCAACGTCCGTCGCCAGGACATGTGCCGTTCGAATGATGGACCTTCGTTAGTGGTGACGAGGGCAGCTTGGGCGAGGCGGGTGCTGAGGAAGTGGCACCGTTGACGGGCTGCATCGAGCCGCGACGGCTAAGTGTTGTTGGGCGTGATGTATTCCTGTTCTTCTGATAGAGGCCTACAAGATCGCGCAAAGACGAGGGAGGGTAAGCATAACGAGTCGCCATCGGATTAGACACGAGGATAAGGAGAGATGATGCAGTGAAGACTTCCAGCGTCGAACGCATGATATGCGCCACAAGAAGCGCCAGAAGGCCTCACTCGCAATGGGCCACAGGGCGCGTGCAGCCGCGTTGCAATCGCCGATTCAACGAGCGCTACTATGAAAGCACGTGGTCGAGGCGAGCCACCATTCAAGGGATGCCAGCGAAGCATAGGGTTCGACAGTTGGCCGCCAGCGATCTCCCGCGGAGTTGTGATTAGATATAGAGATGCCGCACTCACCACAGGCATTGCACAATGGCCTGCCGTCGGTATCGCGACGCCAGAGCGGGGTCTTCGTTGCACCACAGTTGGTGCATACTTGGCCACCGACGACTGCCGGACCGGGTGATGCACTCCCGCTGAAAGTAGGAGTGCCGGGACCTGGCAAGGGCGTTGGTGCGGCCTGGCGAGCCTCCTCGAGCTGGCGTTGTGCAGGCGTGGCAGAACGCGGGGTAGGCGGTGCAGTCCTGGAGTTCACACCAGGATCGGTGACGGGATTCGTATGAGCGAGCGGCCCGCCCGGGCGATGCATGCTCATGATTGGCGGTTCAAGAACCAGGGAGGACATTGCGACGGACAGGCAACGAGTTGGTACGAGGGAGAGATGCGAAGCGCGAGCGTCCGGCTTGGGTGGTCGCGAGATATAAACTCGCGCGGCATCATCAGCCTCGAGATGGCCCCGACCAATCCCACCGCGTGTTTTAGATCACAACGCGAAGCCCCTGAGCCATCCTCTCGGCGGGAGTGGTTCTCTTCGGCCCTCACCGAGCTGCGCCGTACAGACTCTGTATCCCATCCCTTCTCGTCTGCTCACTTGAGCAGTCCCACCGCGGCCTATACATATTTCGAGCCCGCGGCCTCCCACTCTGTGCTTAGGTTTCATCCAAGCTTGCCTGAAACGCGTACAATCCCGGCGAAGATAAGATAGTGCCCCCGATTCTCCGCGCCTCGGCCTGATGGACAGCTGGCCACGCCCGGTCCACGCACGCTGATATCCCAGATCAGCCTCGATCCCGAGAACAACTCCCTTTCTTCCGCGACCTTTCCGCCTTATGACGATATTTGGCGCAGATAGAGTTGCAGCGCACACGCAAGAGGAAGACGCGAAGCTTGGGCCCCGCAGCGGAGGCTCTACCCGCGGCGCTTGCTGAGGGAGCGACTTCCTCGCCGATGTCAACGCCGCCGCCGACGATCTCGGGACGTTGCAGTCGTGCGACGAGCGCACGTCCGGCGGACAGCTGACATGAGACGATCAGCGGCTGATATGCGGGTCCAGACCAGCCGCGATTAGATTGATCTCCGCTCACCGTGCCTCGGTTGAGGCCGCCGGCGCCGCACGTCGCGATGAGGTGACCGGACAAATTCGAAGAAATATTGCGCCAGCGGCGGACGGTATAGCTACATACACCCAACGTCATTGAGGTATTCTGGTGCTGGAGCGGGACCAGCTTGCTCGTGCAATCTTCGGAAGCGATGAGCTCAAACATCATGGTCAAGGTTTGTTTGGTAGCTGATAATCAAACGAGATGCGCCGTTAGAAGACCGTAACGTGCGATGATGCGAGAGACCGAGCATCTTGTAAGCACGCAGTGGTCAAGTCCGTACAATTCAAGCCGCACTTGGTGTATATTCGAATGATCAGCCATCGCAGGGTCAGCCAAGCTGCGCGGGAGATCATCGTTAGTGATGCGAATTATCGACAGCGTGGAAGGACGATCCACGTTACGAGCACACAGCCCGTACGAGATAAGGTGAAGATCTCAAGCTTTGGCAGTTACACCAGTAACGAACGTCAGAACGTGAAGGGAGAAGGCAAACTGTTGAGCAGATCATCATACTCTGAGGGAGTTGAGCTCAGAGCTCGCGCCGGAACAACGACGCGGATGCCGGAACCGTCTTAGGAACTGTAGTTGCCTACTGGCGTACGGCGCCGTCAAAGTCGCGTTCTCGGAGAATCAATGTGGAAAGGTAGAGGTATCTCGTCAAAGCTGCTATCGCCGAAATACCCTCAAAGCTTGGACGATCACCGTCACCGGTGAGGTCGTCATGTTGTGCCACATCCGCCTGTTGCCACGGAGAACCCCGCGGTCCCGCGCACGCGAGGAGCGTCGCGGAACCCTGCAACTTGTCTTCCTCCGTCATGGTCCCCGGCGCGGCGTGAGCCAGTCCGTCTCTGAGTCCACCTATCAAAGACTTCATACGCTCTGCGTTACCTGCCGGTCGTACCTCAAACATCCACTTCCACAATGCGCTACTGTCGTCTGCTTTGAGGTACAGTATGGCCCAGCCCGAGCTGCGCGCGATCTGTGGCTGCTTATCAGGATTGGTCCCTCTTTGAAGATAAGACTGGCTCGGTGTGCCTTCCCCCACAGCGTCGACGAGCGTGGACTTCGAATGCAAGTCCTCTTGCACAGCCGCCCCTGCAGCCTGTACCGCATTGCTGATGATCCCACTCGAGAAGACGTGTCGATTAGCCATGTATGCTGCCTCTTTCATCTTGCAGTACTGCGACATGGAGTATAGGCGGACCACCTTGTCACGGTCTATTACACCTGACCGGGATGAGCGCTTCCTATCTCTCACTCAAGCCGGGGATTTTCTCGGTGGAAACTCCGACGACAACGGAGTAGCGGATCCAGCTGAAAATATGATGTGCAATGTGGGCTTTACGGCCTCTGCGGGCGCATATAAAGTCACCTGCAGTCCTTTGCAGAAACCTCTTCCGGCTTTACGCACTCTTGGGCGTCGATAAGTACCTGCGCAGTTCAGTTGACTGGGTTTTGCACACGCATTTCTGTTGTCTATCCCACAAGATGCAGAAAGAAACGAACACCCCTGGATGCTTCACTGGTCTTCTTCAGAGTCTGCGTCCGCGAGCAGCTCGCCAGAACTCCCAGACGGCTACTGTGCCTCCCGCAGCACCGGCGACACACTCACATTCTCACAAGGACAAGGAACTTCCTGTGAGCCTCGTGTCCACGCTCCACATCTCATCCCCCTGACAAGCCTACCTTTCTTTCATTTCCACTCAACAGCCAGCCTACGACCAAGTTGCGGACACCTGCTGTGACTGGAGCCGCGATGTCAAAATTAGCAGCTATCCACCCGCCGACGGCTCTGGAATAGCGGACTGGTTACGGCTGAGCTACAACCCCGATGTGCTAGCGACAATCGAGTCCGAACTGGACAAGCTCGAACCTGCTTTACATAGCTTGAGCATGTCTATCCACGGTACGTGTGACCTACCTTCTCCGCACCCCATCACCTGCTCAGACGGCTTCCCAGATGATCCCGAGTTGGCATTCGAAGAGACGTGCGTCCGTCTTCTCCAAAGACTGCCTTTACAGTTGACTTACATAGAACTTCTGGACACACAGACACGCGTCCGCTGCGCTTGCGAGCTTTATGTCCGCGAATGGGTTCAAGGTCACCAAAGCGTACCTTGGCCTTCCTACGGCGTTCCGCGCCGAGTTCCAGCACGGGAAGGGCGGGAGAACGCTCGGTGTCAACTCTGAGATGGACGCTCTGCCTGGGATCGGACATGCGTGTGGCCACAATCTCATCGCGGCCGCAGGCGCCGGAATCGCCGTCGCCATCAAGGCTGCGCTCGTCGGTCATGGCATACCGGGAAAGGTCGTTTTGCTCGGTACTCCGGCTGAAGAGGCGGGGTGTGGGAAGGGCATACTCATAGAGCGAGGTGCATACAAGGACATGGATGCTTGCATCATGTACGCGCTCTCAACAGATGACGTTTACACTGATACTGACTGAAGACGCTATCTAATCTTAGGTGTCATCCCGGCGCCGGACCGCGCTCAACAAATGTCGGCTCTTCTCTCGCGCTCCAGTCCTTCGAAGTTGAGTACACCGGCCGTAATGCGCACGCAGGAGCGCAACCTTGGGCCGGCATCAACGCATTGGATGCAGCCGTCATCGCATACACGTCCATCTCAGCTTTGCGCCAACAAGTGCACCCACACTGTCGACTACACGGCACGCTCTTCGGCAGGAACTGGGCGGCGAATATCATCCCTGATTACGCGAAGATGCAGTGGAGAGCGCGAGCACCAACATGGGCCGAAGTACAAGACTTGAGAGATCGCATGATCAACTGTGTTAAGTCAGTACGGATGATGCCTCAGAGGAATATTTCTACTGACCCATCGCCTCTCTCAGAGCCGGAGCTCTTGCGACGGGATGTGACTACACGATCACGCTCGATGATCCGTACCTGGACCTGCGTAACAACAAGGTACTTGGGAGAGAATATCTTCTAGCAGCGAACGCACGCTATGGAATCCCCGCTGGCTTCGATGAGGGCACCAGCGCGTCTACTGACTTCGTGAGTGCTACAAGAACCGATGAGGACCGCTTTGCTGACAACATGATAGGGCAATGTCACATACGAGCTCCCCGCTCTTCATCCAGGCTTCAGTGAGTGTAGCTCAATCTTAGCATTGTCGTCAGGCGCTTACCACAAATGCCATCACAGGTATCCCAACTCCGGACGAGACCAGCGGTAATCATACTGCCAACTTCGCGACTGCCGCGGGACAGCCCGAAGCGCACAAAGCGATGATGCTCGTGACGAAAGCGCTCGCGCACACCGGATTCCGAGTGCTCGAGGACGATGAGTTCTATGCACAGGTAACGCCGATCAATTTGAACTGATGCTGCAAGGACGCTAACGGAAACTTTCGCAGGTGAAGGAAGAGTTCGAGCGCGAAGTAGCGCCTCAGAAGGCGCTCTTGTCGCAGTCACGATCAGCGTGATCGGTACCTAGCATACCTATGTGCACGTATACCAGACAATCGTGATCACCCTCCAAATACGCATTCCATCTGTGCAGCAAGTAGTACTAAGGTCATAGCGAGTCCGTAGACGCAATTCAAAGCAGTAAGGTAGTGTGATGAACGAGACGACGATCTAGGGCAGTAGTAAACCAAAAGCAGGACTGTCCGACGATTAGAGCGAGAAAATGGGTTTGATTGAGGGTCTATGCGTTCGTTGCCGTTGCCGGCGCTGGTGGCGATGAGGGTCGTCCGACGGGGGTCTTATGGCCGTCAGAGTGACGAGCCTTCGCTGCCTTGCGTTTGGGCTTTGCGGCCTCGGCAACCATCCTATTCACAACCGTCAATACAGCAACTAAGGACTTGATGTATCCAGAACGTACCGCTCGAGCTCACGACGCTCCTCGTCGGATTCGTCCGGTACTGTGCTCTTAAACACAGCGCCAAGCAGCAACAAGCCCTTGGCACGGTTCTGGAGCACCTGTTGCGATACGCCGTGCTCCTTAAGCACGTTATCGACGACCTATACACCCGGTAAGATATTGAACGCAGTCTGGCGGTTGAGAGTACTTACTTCTCGTAACACCTGCACGACCTCGAATCTTGTCCCTCGCCATGACGCGAGCATGATCTTGCCAGTCATATCGAGTTCCATCGCCTTCAACTCCTCCTCGTCGACCTCGCCTTTGCTGGCTAACCGCTCCATATCCTGCATGACCTGCTGAACGCTCAAAGCACTGCCGATGACACCCCAAGCCTCCTTCGCAACAGAACCCTTCTCCTTGATCTTCGACCAGAATCCAGGTATGCCGAGGAACTTCTGCGATTTGAGGAAGGTGGTCGCCTTCTGGATATATACGCTACCAATCGTATGCAGAAGCTGGAATGTTCCCTCAGCCGGATGTCAAGTGGAATACCAATTTCACATACCTCGACACCAAAGCTCTCTAGCTTCAAATCATCCGCCTCCAACTTCATCCTGTTCTCAAACGCCTTCGTCTCCGGATCGCCTTCCGCGCCCGGGTTCTTTGCCTCCACGAACGGTCTTAACCGGTCGACCAGCTTCGTCGTCAACATCTTGATCCGCTTCTCCATCGCTTCCTTACGTTCACGCTCATGCTCCTCCAGTTTCGCCCGCTGCTCAGGCGTCATCTTCGGCCGCTTCGTCTTTGCGTGCGTGGACTGCCTCTTCTCTTCCTTCGATGTTGGTGTAGCGGTTCCGGACTCCGTACCAGCGTGTGCGACCATATCTGATGAGGCGGCATGATGCGATTCTGGACGTTCCGGAGCGGCGGCCGTACTTGCGGCAGAACTGGCCGGTGCAGTGCCCGCAGGAGTAGCGGTCGCAGGCTCAGCAGCGCCCGGCGGCGTCGTACCAAATACAGGAGCTGGCGGCGGGCTGCCCGATGCTGGAGGTGCAGTCGCGTCTGCTGCGGATGTAGAGGGCTGCACCTTGGACGTCTCGTCCGCGGGAGGGGTCACGCCGCCGTTCATCTCCTTTTCCAGCTCTGCCTTCTCCTCCTCCGTCATCATAGTCGTGGCGACACTTGTCATCTCCTTCATTAATGAGATCTCGCCGATCTATCCATACATTTGAGTATGACAATTGCTGGGGCCGATAGGAGAGTAAAACGTACGTAGTCCATGAAGCGCTCGCCACCAAATACATTGGCAAAGAAGCCGGCAGCGTCCTCAACGTTTACTGCGCCTTCACTCTCGGTCTACGGAGATAAAAGTCAGGAGTGATTAGTAGATGCACAGCTATGACGCACCATCTTCGCCCCATTCTTGTCATAAACAGCGCGCAGATTCTGTCGTTCAAATACCCATATAAGATATCCGGGCAAGTTGGCAATGTTTAGTAGTACGCACAGGGTCTGATAGGACTTGGTATGCTTTACTGCATAGCATATCAGAACGCTAAACAAGAAAACGAACCACCGATGAACCACGAACCTCATATCCTTGAACTTCTCCTCGGCGTCTGGCGAGGGGTTCTTATCAGGGTGATACTAGTATTGATGAGTATATCGTGTTAGCAGGGATTATAGGTATAGTACCTTCATTGCAGCCTTGCGATAGGCCTTCTTCAAGTCCGTGTCATTGACATCGACGGGCACGCCCAGCTATCAAGACAGTCAGTACACCGAACATTATATGCGCACACGAGCACTTTATGCGACATGGACGTACAAGATCGTAGAACTCCGTCTCAACAGGAGCCATGGCGTACAAGCTCGCAGAGAGGGGACAGGTGGTTGAAGGTGAGGGTTGCGGTGAAAGAAGGGTCCGCGCGAACCGCGGAGGCCGTGATCCATGATGATCAAATCTGGCGCTACTGTGGCTCGACCTTGCTTGACCCTTGCCCAGGACCACGACCATCTTATTGTTGGGTAAAAAATACACGAGCCTATTCGAAGAGCTGCTTGACGCCGTATGCTATACAGCAACATCGTACGTTTCCCAAGCCGACTAAGATACATGTGCTTTCGCTACGCGCACAAGCGAACTTCGCCGGAGAACCCCTCACCGGACCAATATGTATACCCGTAGATCCCAACCTCAAAGCTGGCATCGTACTGATCCTTCCCACATCCAAACCAGTTGATAGGAAATCGTGTTTTCGCAGAGGGTATCAATCCGTGCCATGCATCTACAACCGAAACGCGAATCCATCAGCACTTCGGCGAGCGGACTCAACCGAACTCAACCGAACTCAAATGAACTCACGGCACTCAAAATCGCCGCGAGTTCCTGAGTGCGGTGAGTGCGGTGAGTTCGCTTTCTGAGTTCGAAAACGCGCTGAGCGCGAAAGCCCGCGAGCGTATCAGCGCAAAAGTGCGTATAGCGCTCAAATTCGCGAGTGCATAAGTACACAAGACTCATGTGCTCGAGAGTGCAGTGACCAACTATAGAAATAATGATGTATGCATGGAATCAGATTCTAGTAACGTAGGTCTACTCGGGGTACATCTCGTGTGTGTGGTAGTCTGCATATCGGTTAAAGT
>UWZB01000712.1:136219-154693 GCA_900536885.1 Peniophora sp. CBMAI 1063
TCACGCAGGTGACGGCTCTTCCCGGTCCCGATGCACCGCTCAGCTTACGGCCAGCTTACGGCCGACTTGCGGTGTACTGATGCCATGACGTCGCTTCAAACCGTGCTTGCCGATGCTTGCAAGGCACAGTAAGTATGCAAAGGTATGAGGTCTGAGAGTGTACGATTCAGCACAGAAGGTAAGTACAGCTTGGCTCGATGTGCAGGAACTAAACGGTCACAGCTACCCCAGCGGCCGCACCTGAAGAACCTGCTCGCCGAGCCTTCTCTCGCCTGACCTGCACGTATACAAACGTCGCAACCAGCTCATCGAGGTCGTTCAAGATGTCCGGATTGTCGTTGAACTCGAGGTAAGGCTTGTGCTTCTTTCCCCCTGGCAATCTCAACGAACGAGTGTGAGAGCGACCGACCTCTCTGCCGTCTTGAAGACAGAGCTACGATCCATGTGCGTCAATCATGGTTGGGAAGAGCAAGGCTATCTCGTGTACTCACCTTCCATACATTTCCATTTGGCGTCCACTCATATGCGCGACCGCTAGTAGATGTAAAGGTTCTACGGCTGTGGGCAAGTCAGCTTGGCAGTGCACTCAACTTCGGGACGATATTGACCGTGACCACCGCGAAGGCTTAATCAGGTAATCCATCGCCAGGCGCTGCTGTCCGTTGATCGTGATAGTGTCAGATTCCCAGCTTTGGTGCAAGTGCATCGTAGCCAGAGTCACCGCGTCCGGCGTCTGGTCGAACTTCGTCAGCTCGGTCTTGCCGCCGATGGTGCTTGACGTCGTCGTGTACAGCGGGCGATCCGCGTCATCGACGAGGGTAGTGTTGCTTATGCTGTCCGTGGTATAGCTGAGGCGCATTGTGGGGAGAGTCGAGTTGCGGTGAAGGGAAAGCGTCGCATATATAAGTACTCGTATCCCGGTCAAGAAGGCTGTGCTGAACGTATGGTCACGAGTACATCCAATGTACTTGCGCCTATACAGTAGTGCGGGCTATTATTTCCGCAGCTTGCCCCTAACCCATGCTTCCTTTCACACGTTTCCCACACAGCAATTTGTGCTTCCCTGCCGACCAGTCACTGCATGTAGAGCGTGAGTTCTATCCTGAGCGAGCTTTAATGGCTTGATACACACCTCTTCTGACACTCTCGTGAACAGTACCGTGTTTCTCCGCAGCCTTGGCACGTCGATAGTTTGTTTGTTTCTTCCATGTTGTACTTGCAATCTCGCCACGAGCAGTGTTTGCGACCATCTAGTCGTTGGACTTCCTGGCGCTCCTCGAGTCCCAAATCACGACCTAACGCTTTCCATGCTTCAATGAGACCAGTGAAGTCCCGATTCCCATATCTGTCGAGGCTCCGGGTCGCGCGTAGTATCTTGAGTGTGGGCACCCACTCTTTGCGCATGCCGCGGATGAGTCCCGATACGAGCTCTGGGGCTATCTCTCGGAGAGACTTCTTTGTAAGAAGGTGGCTGTACTCCCTCAAGAGGCCCTGGACCAGAGAGAACGATGCTATCCTGAGACTCAGTTGGTGTGATGGCAACATGCGTGTAGAGAAGAAACGTGCCTTCTCCTTTGCCTTCGGCTAGCATATCGGTGCCGCGTGCGAGCATGATCACAACGTCTTCCCCGCGCACGGTGATGTCCGATACATTTCCCTTCGTGACTGCTGCATGTAGGTCCTCAGTAGCATACCTGTAGCAAGTCGTGAGATGAAGTCTCAGAAGTCTAACGCGATCCACTGACGTCAAGAAAGCGAGGGCCGGTTGCCACTCTGCCCAGCGCTCTCCGATCTTATACCCGCCCTTCCGCGAATGTCTCTGAACCATATCGGCCACGCTATGGAGAACCTCGTACTTCTGCAACAAAGGGCGACTGATTGGGTGATCCAAGATCTGCGACATAACGCCGAGAACCATCGTAGCATCCCCATTGACTTCGAGCTCCTTCTTCCAGGTAAGAACGCGTTTGAATCGCTCGATGACGGCGTCGAAAGATAATACGAGCAGAATCACGGTCCGAATGAATGCATGACGGGTGGCTGTCGACATGCACACTCTGGCGCGATTCGGGTCGAAGATGATGTCGACGGGGCCAAAAAGGGACCATTCTTGTCGGTCGTACGGACTGCTGTACTGCATCCAGCAATACAACCCAAGGTGAGGTAGATAGGTTTCGAGCCCCGCCGGTTCGTCATGACTGAGTCGTATGTCAGCACGTCTACAATGCAAGTGGTGCAAGGCCACGGGCATCCTCATATGATCTGGTAGGTCGAAGAAAGGTGGTATAACGCTTGAACGACCGGTTGATCCCGACTGGAATACCCTTCGGCCGTCACATCGGTCACTTTGGGAAAGTCTTCTCTGCGATACCATAGACTGTATGTGATCTTGCGAACGTTCCTCTCGATCTCTTCGCCGAAGTCGTAGTCCTTGGCCGCATACCAGAGACGCGCGATGTTAGCGAAGCCGACCAAGATGGAGTCGATGTAGTCTGGGTCCTTCGTGGAAACTGAGTATTCACATCATCGCGTTGGGAAGATCACGTACCTCCTCGTGAAAGAAATCTTCATCCAGGATGGCGTCGATATACTTTTGGAGGATTCCAGTCTTTGTGAAGCGGGGCCACCAAGCAGGGAACCAAGTAGGTATATCATCGTGCGAGATGTCCTCGAGATACCAGCTTAGCAGTCGCGCAAATGCAGAGAGACCAATTTCCGTCTTCCGGGGCGTTCTCTTATTCCAATTCTCCGTCCATAAAGACTGAATCACATCCGCAGGAGCAAGAGTAATGACAGCATAAGTCTGCTTGACGCTGGACTTGAATTTGGGGTTCCAGTCTAGGTCACGATCGCGAGATGGGCTGGGAACCGGTGGGTCCGGATGGGACATCGAGTGTCAGTTTTGTTCCGATCTTCGCAAGTCAATTGTACGATACAAGATGGAGGTGAGAGTCACAACGCAAACCGCAGGTGTCGCCGCCTGTCGCCGCCTGCCGCGTCAAGACGCGGTCACAAGACTTTCTTCACACCGCAGTTCTCGCAAGTTTTCATCACGTCAGACTGGATCAAGCGAGGGGCTGCGATTGAGTATACGCGTTCCAGCGCGTTCTTACTATGTTCCACGGCTACTGCGAACGGTCTCTCATCACACTGTCAAATATAGCCTAGATTTCGGTAACCGATAGAATTTGATTGCTATAGACATTGCCGTTATACTAGCACACTAGTGTGGGTTGTGACCAGCAACAGTTCATGTATCGACGTTACATAGAGTCAGTTCCAATCTTCTAAGAGCTCTCGCACTTCGACAGGAATAGTGACCGGCGGAATTCTACACGGTTCGTCGCCCTTCCAGCGCGGTGTGTACTTCGCTGCTTGAAGAGATCCCTCCACCATGCTGATCGAGCGCAGCGGGACACCAAGCGCGGCGCGTGCAACGAGAAGCTGGCGTAGCTTGTCCGTGAGAGGTTCGTCCACCGAAGAATCGTTGTCACGCCGATGCCAGATACCGGCGTCTTCCAGGGCGATGTCGAGCGACTGTAACTTGGGGAGCAGTAAGCTGTCCCGAGGCCTTCGACCCTCGAGGACCGCGCGGGTTGAGTGTAGAAGGATACCCAAGATTATCCTGAGTTTCATGTGCGACTCGTGCGGATCGTCAAAGGTGTCGCTCTCCCATCTGCTGATGTACAAGCTCTCCACCTGAGGCATGTAGGGAAATATGTGAAGGTGTGCTGGCGCAATATGGCGGTTGGAGATGGCGTGCAGACGAGTAGCACGGCAGAAGGGCATGACGTCCCGCAAAAGCTCTTGGACTAAGGCACGCCCGTTCATACCACGAATAATGAGCAAGATGGATGAAGGACGCGTGGCGTATGAGTCGTATGGGTCTGGTGTAACGACTCGACTACTGGTGATAGCCGGAGTGGGCCATACGGAGACATGTACTCGGGGGTCAAGATGGTGGGAAGGACCACCGTAGAAGTTGATATGGCAAGTGATGGGAATCGAGCGCAACCACGAGGAATACTGCTCATTGATGATTGGAAATATTTCTGAGATGTGTTGGGTGGCCCTGCCCTCGCAACGTAGCTCAACACTGGCTCCCTCGGTGATCCGCAGATGGCGGAAAATGAACGAGAGGCTTGCCGCATCGCCTTCAAGACCGATCTTATCCAGATGCGGCATCCGAACGGGAGGCAATGACTGTGTCAAACTATTGTCGTCCGAACACACCAGGTAGGAGAGGTCTAGCCACTCTACGAGGTGTAGTCTTCTAAGGCCCTTATCGAGGAGTTCGGGCAAGGTCGGCAAACCATTACGGCAGCAGATGACTAGCGTTCGAAGGCGAGTGATGTACTCCGCATCCCAACGTATCCCGACGGCGCGAAGGTTACAAGCGAAGTGCTGCAAATGTGGCGCCTGAGTGGAAAAAAGCCCTTGAGCGGGATTTGCATTGGTGGTATCATTGTTGCCCAGGAGCTCGCAGCGCTCTAAGACAGAGTTGGGTTGCGCAAGGCAGTCATGGACAGCATCAGGTAGTTCTTCGTCGCAGTATGAGAGGTGCAGATAGCGCACACGATGCCATAGTGCAGGCAAGACGCGGAGAACCTCTCTGGGTTCTGCGATTGGCGAGCTCTCGTAATGGATAGGCTCCGGGTACGTGCGATCCCGATTACCCAACATGACCAGCGTGTCCTGGCTTCTCTGTACGAACAAGTCGATCCACCGAGCCCCGAGTCCTTCATTGATGTCGGTCCAGAGGTTCGGGTAATCAATCGCGACCCGCCGCCACTGTTGACAGGTGAATGTAACATTCACCCAGCCCAACACAGGTCTTCCGTCCCTCAAGGAGTCGTGCCCTGGAGGCAATGGCTGGTGGGCGTGCCCGTAGATATCCATATCGGGAGCTGGCCATATGTCTCTCAGATGAGTGAAGACGGTTATGAGAACTTCAGGAATGGTGGTCAAGCTCATCAATGCGGTTCAAAACACACATAAGCAGTGATAGTGTGGCGTCCTCTGATGGTGGACAGAGGCAAGACGCGTCGCGCCGCGGATCTGCGCGCCGTCGCCTCACGCGCGATCACAGGACTTTGTCCGGGTCCGTGCGCGAGCGCGGCGAACGACTTCTGCGCGGCTCGCGTCCCGAATTCCTCATACTTACCTTGATGGCACAGTGCCCTTCACGTCTGTGTGCTGTGGGCCGCGGGGGCCTCCCATAGCACGGCGACCCTGTCCTCAGGGGGAACCCGCGGTTTGTATGGGCTTCGGCTCATGCACCGTCTCAATATTTTCCTGTCCCGCTCCGGCCTTCGGGCTGGGCGGGCCATTTTTTCGGTCGCTTCGTTGCGCTAACCCTAACCCTAATCAACGGTGGTCGATGGGCCTTTGGCAATTTGCCTGTCTTCATCATTCTTTAGAAGCTCTATCTAATACATTGTACTATTCATACCGACGTTATCAGCATGCCATAAATTATATGCTCTTTTTTGTCCACACAGCGAGAGCTCATTCGTAGAGGGCCATGTGCCAATGATTTCGGTCATTTCAACTGGTGACCGAGTAAGTTCGCGAAACAGGTTAGGGTACATGGTTGTCCGATCCGATACAATCAAATCCGTATGGATACATCTGAGTCTTTACATCGTTCGTTCGTTTGTCCGCTTCTGTTCGTATCGTTCGTAGTGTGTAGCTATCCCGAATACTCAGAGTTCAACACTCACGCGTCCTTCAGCGCCTGCAGAATTTCTCGTTGCCCTTCATCGTAGCCCCAGAAGTCCGCATCAGCCCCACCATTAGCAACGGGGACGGCGCCATCCACAGGCTTCTCGAAGTCGACACTGTCGAGGTACTTCTCCTTGACCTCCCGATCCGCCTCATCGACGCGTTGCTCTTCCTTGCTACCGCGCCAGAGCAGACGAACGAGGATATGGCGCACAACCGCGCGGAGGATAAGGAAGCCATGACTGGCACCGAGTGCGATAAGAGCAGCAGTGATCGCGCGCTGAGTGGGTCCGGTTGGTGCTGTCGCCTCCGTGTCCTCGCTGAGAGCAGTGTCGACCTTCGCGGCGGCGGTAGGACGGAACAGATACACCAGCGCGGCGTTGCTGAGCGCACCAGTCCACGCCATCGCCTCGAGACAGGCGAGCCAAGGACCGATGGTATCCGTGCGGCGGGGCAGAGGACGACGACAATGCGACACAATCTTAAATGCGTCCGAGCGGACCTCGATGATGTTGTTTGCCCATGCACTGGCGCCCGCAAGTGGCCAGATAGTGCTCCAAAGCGCGACGTACCCAAACTGGGTCGCCATCTCCGCATAGTCAGTCAGCGCATCGTACTCCGGCAATGCAGCCTCCCGACGGACACGCTCAAGGAAGTTGCGCTCAGCGCCCACGCGCGGCGCCTCGTCCTCAAAACCCACGCGTTTCTTGGATGCTTTGCTCCCATTCTTCAGTGCACCACCGCTCGTCTTGGCTGATACGAAACGCTGTACGAATGGAAGGACGTTCTCAAGGAAGAACCCGATGATCTGGTTCGTGACCGTATACGCGAACATCTGGTTCTGCAGCCGTGCGGTGTTAAGCTTCTCCGGCGCTGCCGCTGCCGTATCGAACAGCACGTATTTGCCATTCCCGTTGTGCGCGTCCAGAGCTTGTTGCACGTAAGCCATGATGCTAGCGCCGAACGGGACGTAGACGAATGCGGAAAGTGCGAGACCGAGGTACGCGACGATCGCCGAAAGCGCAAAGGTCTTGATCGTGAGAGAGGACTCGTGGGAAGAGTAGTGTCGGTGGTTTTCGTAGTTGGTGAGGCGGACAGCAAATTTCTGGTAGAAGGCGAGGAAGCGCGGGACTAGGGCTATGAAGAGCACTGTCGGGGCGAAACCCTACAGAACGGGTTAGTATTGGAAGATCGGAACAAACTCCAATGCATCGCGAGGGACAGAGATGGAAGAGGTTCATATGGGCGAGTAGAGCGCCCTTCGACGGATCTAAACCACATACGACTCACAATGTATTCGTGGCCGGGTCCAGTATACAGCGTTGTGACGAAGGCCTCAAAAACGAACATAGCCGTGAGAAGTGCGAAAAGGCCGCCGGCGAAGAGCAGGATGACGGGTACGCTTGCCAGTGTCCTGAGTTCTCGTTGCCACCAGCGGGTCCCATCGACGTAACTTGCACGGCGCTTCTCGACGCGGAAAGACCCAAGGGTATTCCAGCGGACGGCGAAGATCCTTTCGCGAATGCGCCATGTCTCAACGAATACTGTGGTCCAAAGTACGAGTGCAGAAGAGTAGATCGGAGAATAGGGTAAGCCCAGATAGAAGAAGAGTCCTCCAAAGAGCGCGATCGGTAGTAGGAATTGCGTATAAGAGACTAGAAAAGCAAAGTAGAACGCGACATTTTCGCCAAACTGTGAGGTCGTTCAGTACGTTGGAAGATATCATCAGGTGACCGGGATGGTCAGTTACCTCGCTTCGGATAGTGTCGAGATGCTGCCAGCGTATGGTCCTAGTCTTTGACAACGACTTGATCCAGTTATCGTTGAAGTCTGGATCGTGCAAGGCCATGATGGACTCGACCCTTGACCAATCTTTTGCCTCGGGAGCGATACCAAGTCCGCCATCTGCGGGCGTGGCCGTGACGTACGTGTAAACGAGGCGGAGGCGTTCTGCAGGAGTCAGGGTTGATAGATCGAGGGCATGCGCCGCATCTGGCAGCGCTGACGTCGTGACGCCAAAGACAAAATCTGAGTGTCTGCCGAGCAGTGAGTATAGACAAGGACAGATGTATAAGGGGCTGATATCGCGTACCGTTCACGATGTACGAGACGTGAGAGCTGAGACTCTGAGCATTGAATGAAGACCAAAAGCTGGGATTGATCTTTCCCGCTGCGGCCTGCAGCCTTGAGGCCACCTGCGGTCAGAACAGAAAGCAGACGCGAATATTGCTCCTGAGCCTGGGTAGCTTCATCACGGGCGTGTTGTTTGTTGAGCGGTGGTCCCGTTTGAGCCTTGAACAGGATGACAAGGTCGACAGAGGGTTCCATGGCGGTGAGGCTGCAGCCGTAGTGGCTGTTTGTGTTCAAGTTGGTAAAAGTACGAACCCATGGAAGAGACGCGTGTGGACGTCATCGAGGGGCGCCGGAAAAGTCTAATTAACACAGGAGCTCGGCGCGTGCGGTGACAGGTCCGGACCCGCGAAGCGCTGGTAACCACGTCTCTTCCGCCGGCGAAGTCGTCGTTCATTTTGGTCCAACAGCTCCTTCGTTCTCTCATTGAGCCGGTCGTGCTCATCCTGTCCTTACCGCTTCCAGTATAGGCTCTACCCATTTCCCTGACAAGTAGTCAGTCACAGGGTAAATATAATACACTCAGGTGCGCAGCTCAGCCGCCCGCCTAACGGTTTATCTACTTAACAACACCCCTCTGCGTTGCCAGTCCCCCGTCGCCCGTACGTACACACAACACCCCACGTGTCGGTCCGCCTTGCCAGAATTTGGTCTCTCGGGAATCTCTTTCGACTTCGACCATCCAGTCTTGTGCACCGCCAGCAATTATCTTGTCCCCCTGCCAGCAGAGCTCTGTAATAATTACCGGAACTTATACCCTGCATACGCACCGTCTTCGCTAGCTTCTGTTTCTGTACCATCGCAGGCCTTGTCGACCTATCAGCCCAAGCTTCCTCTTTGAGCCGTGCGCTATAATATGTATGTATAACATCTCTCACCCCCAAGCGTTCCCCAAATGACGGTGCTGTCGCTAGGTTACTTTCCTTCTGTACATGCCAGTGACGCTCCCGACCTGCTCTCGACTTTGCAGCTCCTTGACCCGTGCGTTCATCTGTCAGCGTCCATGTAACAAGTCGAACTGAAATGATACGAAGTTACCAATGGCTTTCTTCACGGGCGCTGGCCAGGACTTTTATGCTCAGCGGTTGAAACGGTCCGCGTCTATAGACAAAGATAAGGGCTACCAACGTACACGGACGCGTTCCACGTCCTCCTCCCTCGCCTCGCAGGCGACAGGCACACCACCCGTACCGTCCGCGCGGACTACTCCCTCCTCCCATTCGCGCAATCCTTCAGGCCCGTCTTCCCCACGAAGGCAGCCATCACCCGTAGCCGAGCATCCCCGGTCGGGCAGCCTGTCTTCGCCTTCCGCGTCAGAACCGCATTCAAGTCGGCCGAGCACCAGCGCTGGGATCACCTCGCGCCCATCAGGGGCAGACGCCGCTCCATCCCCCGCACACGCGCCAACGGGCAGCAGTTCGCGACGCATACATCACGCGCCGTCCGCTTCGGACATTCGGGACGTTGGGCGCCAGAAACAGCACAAAATACATGAGCTGGGCCTGCCCAAGCTTTCCACCTCCCTGGACGCCCCTTCGTCCCTGAGTTCCGCAGCTCGCCCGCATACCTCATCTTCGTTGTCCGACTCGGGCGGCCAACCTCAATCTCCTCCCGACTACACCTCTTCGTCTTCAGCGGGGCGCTCGCGCTTATTCGCACGCGACTCCCGTATGCACCCGCCAATATCGCCCTCACGATACGGCGGCAACCTGTCTGACGGCAACACGAGTTCCGACCGCGGTTCGAGCCCACTGCCATCCCACCGTCTCGACGTCAAGCGTCTACTCTCAAAACCTGCCGCTCCTTCGCGCGCCTCTGTGTATTCCATCACATCAGACTCAGATGCAGCGGCGAATCCCGGCAGTTGGAGGTCAAATCCGTATGCGCTGTCACCCTCTCAGCCCATTTCCACTGCGCCGTGGCTTGGCTTTAACAAGGAGGCCCGCCTTGCGGCTATCGCTGATCGGGATCGCCTACACGCTCCCTCGCGCGCATCTTCCGCCGATGGGAACTTGGCGCGTCCGTCGACAAGTCCGTTGATGACTCCGGTCAGCTCCACACCGCCGTCCCCACAACCACCGCCGCGTGAGTTACGCGAAGCGACACGAGAGAAAGATGAGAGGAAGGAGAAGCCGAAGGAGGAACGCGCACCGCGAGTACTACGTAAGAAGGCGCCAGGCTCGCAGTCTGCACGAGCGTCTCTCGCACCCAGCCCCATTGCGACGAAAGGGACTTCGCCTTCTTCGTCCAGCACCACGACGCGCCGCCCAGGCGATTCACGCCCTACAACTCTCCTGTCGCCTCGTTCTCTACGAGGCAGTGACGCGTCTGAGCCGAAAAGGATGCTTACGCCGGCTGCTGCTTTGGCCCAGGCGTACAAGCAACAAGAAACACGGCGCGAAGGGCTTGCCAAGGCTGCCGTAGGAGAGGCATCTCCTCCACCCTCGCCTCGATCATCTGGTCATGCCCGGCGAGGGGCCTCCGAATCATCTGCTGCAAGAAGGACATCGTCGCCCGAACCGTACTATACTGTATTCGGGAGCGGTATCGGGAGTCCTTTCTCCGAGGCTTCATTCCGCCCTGGGTCTGCAGTGTCAACCGTCACCGCATCTGCTCCACCAGACGGCACTCGCCGCTCACTCGTGCGCAAGGTCTCGGGACGCTTCACGAGGCACAAAAGCTCGCCGTCTCTTGCGGCAGCAGCGGCGAGCGAGCTACCTGCCATCAAGAGCGTGAAGAGTCGCTCAAGCGAGAGTCCGTCTCACGATCGCTCAAGGCAGAGCTTACAAGAACGTCGCTCGACGAGCTTGCCGAAGGAACGCCGCAAGAGTCTACACCTTTCGCTTGACGATAGCTTCGTGCATGTTGACGACGTTGAACCCAGACTCGTCGATGGTACACATCGCAAGCGGTCGGATGGGAGCATATCGCCGGGCACTCCTGGTACCAAGCTATGGAAGCTCGTCAAGCGTCTGAGCAGTAACCAGTTGAAGGATCGCTACCAGTTCGCTGGGCCATCTGCGCTTCCATCTCCACCACCTCCGGTACCGGCGATCCCGAAAGACCTGCTGCAGACACCCACACGGCCAGGTTCATCTTCGGCAACGGTTACGCCCGAATCTGCGCGCCCATCTCCTCGTGTATCGACTTCGGCCGTCAATACGCCGGAGTCTTCTGCGCGCGGAAGGAGACCATCGGCTGGGGTACAGAGAGCTAGCCCGGCTTCTGCTACAGCGACGAGTAAGCGCAGTGCGACGACGAGATCAAGTAGTCCGCATAGCGGCTCATCCAGCAAGCTCTTCCGACCTCCATCCCCTCGATCCTCTGCTTCATCAGTCGGTGATGCCGACGTACCGCCGTTGCCCAAGGGCTCAACGCCATATGGGCAACGCATCCTCTCGCCGAGTGCACTGCGACTCATAGGGCAAGACGAAGAACCACTGGATCTATCACTCACGGGCGAGTCGGAGCCGTTCGAGCCGGCAGGCCTGTCGCCACCGCCTCGTCGCACACGCCTGATGACGGACAGTCCCGAGATGCCCACGTTCTCCATTGCCGCAAGTGTGAACAACTTCTCTGCCCGCAAAACACCTACTTCAGCGCGTACCTCGCCTGCGGATGCTGAGAGTCCCTCGCTGGAAAGATCGCGCACGCTCTCGCCGGAGACCGCGTTGTCGCCACCGCCTCGCCCTGCACGTAGTCCGCACAGACCGAATGGCGTCTCGCCTGTGGCCGATAACCCGCCTCAACTGCCACCCGTGCAGTCGCTGTCGTTATCTGCCATGCCTTCACCAGAAACCGGCTTCTCCGTTCTACCAAGTGTCCCTCTACCCCTAGAACTTGGCGAGATATCCCGGGCGCGTCCCCTCTCAGAGAGCGGGTACAGCACGCGCACAACATCCACCGCTCGACCCGAAGGCTTCTCCACTCGCGCAAGGTCTCCCTCGAACGGCGCCGCCTCCGGCCTGAAGTTCCGCGAGATGAACAAGCCGGGACCGCGCCAGGCTATGAGCGAGCAGGAGAAGGATGCCCTTTGGGACGATCTACTCGAGAGATCGGCGAAGGCGGGCGGGACTTTACATTACGGTGCGGAGGGGGAGGCGCTGTTGAGTGACCGGCTCTCGACGCTAAGCGCTGGTTCGGCTGCTCCTTCGACTTACCTCTGAGCTCTGTTCCTGTACGGATTCTTCTCTTCTTTCTTCTCGACTACCTTCAATCACCACATTGCTACTCCGCCCATCGTTGACTGGTTCATCAACTCTCACTATAATTATTACACCTCTGCTCTACACTCCTCTATCCACCTCTCTTTGAGTCTCACCTTCCACAGCTACTCTCTCACATCACTTCCACATCTACGCATTGTGCACAATCATCGACCGCGTTCCGCAGCTGCAAGAAGGACTGCCACATCCATGTTCATGTTCTTTTCGGGTTCGCTAGGCTATCGACACCCGCCACTGTCCCTTGTTTGTCTGTTGAATATTTTATTATACCCTCATTTTCGACATCAGCACTTCGGCGAGCGGACTCAACCGAACTCAACCGAACTCAAATGAACTCACGGCACTCAAAATCGCCGCGAGTTCCTGAGTGCGGTGAGTGCGGTGAGTTCGCTTTCTGAGTTCGAAAACGCGCTGAGCGCGAAAGCCCGCGGGTGCATAGTTGACGAGTTCGTCAGTGGGCGAGTGCTTTCATGAAAAATGTGTAGAATAAATGCAGTAATTCTGCGTGTGTAGTCTAGTCATGATAGTCGTAAGTGGTGGGTATATATGGGTGTTAACGTAGAGCGAGAGGGAGGGTCGAAAGATCGTGTGATACCGTACTTCATCAAAAAGCGTCCATCGTAGAGTCATATCCATCTGAGCCTGTACCACCCGATCGGTCTTCGGCGACGTAGCACTGGCGCGCTGCCGATGCGATATCTTGGTACTGCTTATTAGTCACGCAGACATTGCGAACCGTGCCCTTCATGTACGATTCCGTTTGTTCCCTCGTGGTCGGCTCGTTGACGAGCACAGGCGGGTTGTACGTGCCGTCTCTCCAAGCCTCCGAAACGCGGCGAGCCTAGAATATTGTCAGTCTCAGGTCGCAGGAGCTCAGACAAGTATTCAGACTCACCACAATAGCACAGATCGCGAGAGCAGCACGGGAATCAGGAAACCCGAGTAGTGATTTGTCAATGAGCGAGAGGTAGAAGCCAAAAAGCGTGAGGATGAGTTCGGATTGTAGGGGCCCCGACTTCCTCTGGATGTGTGTTTAGATGGTGTTGCAGATTAGAAAAAGAGGGACATACCTCGGAGTCTGCATAAAACCACCGCTTACTGGTACAGTAGGCCGTCATGAACCGTTTGACTCTGGCAGGCGTAGTCTCCTTCTGAACCCTGGCGAGAGCCACTTTCGGTGAGCCAGGAAGTGGTAGTTTGAGTTCGAAGCGTTCAGCAAGAAGGTTGAGGATGAATTTGTTGCCGTTGAGAAGGAGATCGCCACGAGTTCGGTATATGAGCTGCTTCAACTGGAACAAGTGGTTAGTAAAAGGGCAAATTGCACGAGAGAGGACGACGCACATGAGTAAATGGAGCAGCACCGGGAGTAAGTTGATAGTTTGCGAACGCGGCCTTGTCCTCGGGGTCGTCAAACGTCTCCTTGATCATCGCAAGAGCGTGCTCGAAGGAGATGCCCTGGTCGGCGCGATCCTCGCGATGAGTCAGATCCCATGGCTTCTTCAGGGTATGAGCCCACTCGATGACTGTGGCCGACACAGCGCCATACTTTGCTTTGAACGGGGGAGGAAGGCAATCCTTGCCGACACCAGTCTTGATGGCGGGAGAGGAAGAGATGGAGAGCGCGCCCGACGCGGACGTCGCGCGATCGCGACGCTTTTTGGGCGTCTTCGCGGTGCGAGCAGGAGGCTGAGTGGTAGGTTTCTTATCAGACCCAGAGTCCTCCGGGTCCGAATCCACAGCAGTCTTGGGGCAAGCTTAACAAAGGTGCGGACATATATGGATGTAAACACGCACGGGTGTGGAAACGCGGGTTATAACGCGCGCGCGCGCGTTTCCGCCGCGTCGTTGGCCCTTGCTCATGGCCTTGATGTCGTCCCGGTCCATCTCGACGTCCGAATCTTGCATACCGCCCAGCTTCTTACCCTTCGCCTTCTTTGCCGCCTTTTCCTTTCCCTCTTCCTCGTCTTCAATCTCCCAGCCCGGCTTCAAATTCTTGCGGCCTTTGCGCATAGTATTGGCCTTGTCGCTGGCCGAGTGTTCATCATTAGGTTCAAGTAAAAATGGCTGGTACGTACTCTTCCGCATTGCGTTTCTTCTTCGGAACGGTGGCTTTGATATTGACTGAATCTGAACCAGCACGTTTGCGCGCGGCGTTGGCTTCGGCCTCCGCCGTGGCATGGTTCGACTCACGGCTCGATGCCGCTGTAGTTGGCTTCCGACGCTACGAAGGCAGGTAGATGAGTACTGGGCACAGCCGATGATACAAATGGAGTCACCTTGTCATGTTCATCTGCACCAGAGTCGGACGAATCGTCCTTGGGCGCGCCGTCGTCCGAACTCAGCTCTATGGGTTCCTCGCTCAAGAAAATCGAGTTGAATTTACCTTGCTCTCATCAGTGTCAAAGAAGCCAAATGATATCAAATAATACTCACGTGATGACCGAGAAAAGTCGTTAACGTCGTCAACGGCATCTGCCAGTGGATCGTCTTCGAGTTCAGCCCGTTCAGCCTCGTCAACGTCCATTCGCGTTAAGTTCTCGTGTGCGCGCGTTACTGCTGCGGCTTTGGCAGCTGCCTGTGCATCGCGCGCCTCCTTCTCCGCAGCAGCCTTTGCTTTTCCGTTCGCTGACTTGGCCCTTGGGGGTGGTGGCGGCGGTTGTTGCTGCTGAGACCTCGGGCGGAGGCGAGACCGGATAGACGCATCCTCATCGGCTGTTTCAAGATCGTGACCGTCATCGCTGGTGTTCGTAGTTGGTGAGGATGGTGGTGCCCTCGAGGTACAGACGGGGCCAGCTTGTTTCCCGGCCTTCTTCTTGGGCTGAATGTTGAGCACGTCCTCGTTGTCTGACATAGCAAGGGTGGAAGGAGCAAGTGAACCGGCAAAATGTCAGAGGTGGTGGTTCGGACGAAAGCGGACTCTGTCCAGCTCATGCGACGGAGGGTACGCCGCGTGTCCTTCCTACGCGTCACCGCATCTCTCGCTTAAGCCACCACCTTCTCCGACAGGCCATCCGACCACTATCCTCTCCCTCTATTCATGGCCTTTAGTTGTACAATCTGCAACCTCTCGTACCCTGTTCGGTCACATCTTGCCCGTCATTATCGGGAGAAGCATCATCTACCAGACGTCAAGAAGGCTCCGTCGACTTTCAAATATCACCCCTACCTTACAGGTTTGTCTTTCATTCCGCTTGTTCTAGTCAAGTACTCATCCTTCTGTATAAGCACAACCATGTGACGAACGAGGTCAATACCTTCCTCCCGGGACTCCACCACCACCACGCGTCGACCCTCCACCCACCGACTGGCATCCGTTTGCAAGTCGGCCGGCCTTCGCATTTGCGGAGCTCACATTTGAGGTCATGCAGGCATCCAACACTAACGTCGACGAGCTCTTGAGCATTTGGGCTGAATATAATGAACTCGCCGATGGCCCGCCACCTCCGTTCGCCGACCACAAGGATGTTCTGGCTCACATCGACGCGATCCAGCATGGCGATGCACCATACATCTGCTATACTGTCAAGTACACGGGTCCGACTGACAACAACTCACCGTCGTGGATGTTGGAGCCCTGCAAGTTCTATACACGAGATGCTCGCCTGGTCGCCCACAACATGATGGCCTCAAGTGATCTCGACGGCAAATTCAACTACCGACCTTACGTCGAACTCAAGAATGACGGACAACGTACATGGTCCAACATCATGTCCGCTGACTGGGCTCATAAACAAGCTGTACGTCTCGGCACAATTCACTTTCCCACGTTCGCTCATGTCGATCATACTTCAGACCGAAATCGCCAAGGATGCGAACAGCCATGGCGCCATGTTCGTTCCGATCGTTCTTGGTGCTGACAAGACTACGGTCACCGTCGGGACAGGCAACATTGAGTTTCATCCCTTATATTTTGGCCTCGGGAATGTCACGAACTCGGCACGTCGCGCCCATCGTGAGGCTATCACTCCCATCGCGTTCTTGCATATTCCTCATGGTATGTGACTAGCATGAATGCCCTCTCGTACAGTACTGACACCACCATCATAGCACCACGCGATGAGGCCAAAACAGCGGAGTTTCGCATCTTCAAAAAGCAACTTTATCACGCCTCCATCACTCACATCCTGTCTCCGTTGCGACGAGGCATGACCACGCCCGATGTCGTGAAGTGCCCTGATGGTCACTTCCGTCGCGCCATCTACGAGATTGGTCCGTTCATTGCAGACTACCCCGAGCAGGTTGTACTCGCCGGCATCGTCCAAAATCGCTGTCCCAAGTATGTGGTGTCCAAACGAGAAGGGCGACACATGCTGATCAATATATCAGGTGCTTGTTGCAGGCAACCGAGCTCGAAGACGGTGCGGGACCCCGTCGTACACGTGCCAAGTACGACCATGCCATGGAACATCTCGATGCAGAGGATCTGTGGGATACGTACGGGATCGTCTGTGACGTCGTGGTGCGTGTACATGACACTGTCACTTCCTATCTCCTTGTGCTAACTTCGTATCACAGCCCTTCACCAACGAGTTCCCTCGCGCCGATATCTACGAGCTCATCACACCCGACCTCCTTCATCAGCTCATCAAAGGGTCGTTCAAAGACCACATCGTCTCCTGGATCCAGAAGTATGTCGAGGCCGTGCATCAACCGGCCGAAGCTCGGAAGATCATGGACGACATTGATCGGAAGTACGCCGCTCATCTATCGTTAGACTCGAGCCTGCACTGATGCCTCGCAGAATTGCTGCCGTGCCGCCGTTTCCAGGTCTACGACGTTTCCCACAAGGACGAAACTTCAAGCAGTGGACGGGCAATGACTCGAAGGCTCTGATGAAGGTCCGTTCGCGTACACACGTCTTCCTTAGGGTTTGCTGATCTCATGGTGCAGGTCATCATTCCGGCTCTCGTCGGTCACCTGCCCAATGATATGATCAAGGCTATTCGAGCATTCATGGACTTCTGCTACTACGCTCGCCGCTCGTCACATACCCTTGTGACCCTTCAGAAGATGGAGGAGTGCCTCACACGCTACAAGCTTCTGCGCGAGTCTTTCCGCATGGACGGTGTTCGTGACGACTTCAATTTGCCCCGGCAACACGCATTGTGGCACTACGTGCGGGGTATCAAGCTTTTTGGGTCCCCGAATGGACTCTGCACGTCCATCACGGAATCCAAACACATCGCGGCCGTCAAGAGGCCGTGGCGCCGCTCGAATCGCAACAACGCCATCTGGCAGATGCTTCGCACGAACATACGCATGGCCAAGCTCGCAGCGCTACGCCACGAATTCGCTCGTCGCGGGATGATTCGCAGCCCGGATGTCATGTCCCGCCTTCGTCGTGTTCTCGGATTGCGGCAGGGGCCGAGTAACGACGACGATGAAGACGCAGATGCGGTGGCTGCATATCAGCACGGAGAGGATGACGAAGATGCGGATGAGGCAGAAGGAGAGGCACAGATCATCTCGGTGTTTCTTGCTTCCAAGTATAGTGCGTCGTTGCCTTTCTGTCAATCTAGAAGGTTTTTCTGATAGCCTCGTTAGAGTTTTCGCGTCCCATTGCTCGTGTTGCACACGATCTAAAGCAACCACGCCTCCTCGAGCTCATTCGGCGATACCTGCAAGACTACCTCTATCCCGACCCCGACCTTACCGCAGACATCATCCCGCTCAACGAATGCCCATTGTTCGAAGGCAACGTAGCTGTTTTTGGCTCTGCCCGTGCCCTCTATTATGCACCAAGCGAAGTTGCTGGAGATGGTGGCATGCACATGGAGATCATCCGTAGTGCTTCCCGTTGGTATGGGCAGTATGCGCGACGCGATACGGTCCTGATACAGAATGGCCCCGAAACTGATCCCATGGGTGGTCTCGCCATCGGACGGGTGATGGCTTTCTTGTCGTTCGAGTTTGCGGATGTTGATCATCCTTGTGCACTCGTGGAGTGGCATATGCCGGTTGCAGATGAGATAGACCCTGTCACGGGTATGTGGATTGTCGAGCCCGAGATTCTGCCATCCGGCTCGCGTCGTGTCGAGCTTGTCCATCTTGATTGTATCGTGCGCTCGTGTCTACTACAGGGCGTGACCGACGACACTTATCTTCCAAAGAAATTCCATTACTCTAAAACACACAGTGGTTTCCAATCCTTCTACTTTAACCGATATGCAGACTACCACACACACGAGATGTACCCCGAGTAGACCTACGTTACTAGAATCTGATTCCATGCATACATCATTATTTCTATAGTTGGTCACTGCACTCTCGAGCACATGAGTCTTGTGTACTTATGCACTCGCGAATTTGAGCGCTATACGCACTTTTGCGCTGATACGCTCGCGGGCTTTCGCGCTCAGCGCGTTTTCGAACTCAGAAAGCGAACTCACCGCAC
>UWZB01000723.1:0-10309 GCA_900536885.1 Peniophora sp. CBMAI 1063
GCAGGTTCACTCGCACACCTTGTGAGGTGTGGCCTATCGTTTCTTCGTTAGCTGTCAATCATCGTTCGTCTGTCTAATCCTAATAAATACGACCAAGCAAAAAAGCGGGCGCACTGTGTAGATTGATCGGATCGGGAAGACTGGGCAAGAAGAGGGGGTAGGGCATTATGGGTCGCGGGATACGAGAGTACTATAGTTCTTGTGCGTGCAGAGCGTTGTCGGAAGTGTAGGAGGTGTAAGAGGGTTGTGAGGGTGTAGGGGTGACGAAGGGGTTCATCGCGGGGTCGTCAAAAGGCGGGGCGTAACGTAGTAGGTAGGTACTGGTTTGAGGTTTGAGGTTTGGAGTTGGAGCTATGGTGAGCTGGCGCTGGCTAAAAGTACAGATTGGGTGGCATGTGCGTGACTGGGATAGCGCAGGTTGAATGAAAAGATGTACGGATGGAAAGGAGCGAAACAAGACTGTGATTGCACTGGACGGAAAAAGCTATAGAGCGCGCTTGGATGAAAGCGGACGAAGGACGAAGAGAAAAGAAACATCGACATGTGTACCAACGATGAAAAAAAGGGAAAGCGAGGACATGGGGTATGATGAGTAGCAACATCTCAGCCAAAGAGCAAAAGCAGGATACATAAATAACCCTCGAGCCGCCTACGACAAACTGAGCTCCTTCTCCATCCTCACATCGTCCTCGCTGCTCTTCCGCTCCCGCTCGCGCGACCGCGAAGGCGAGATGCTGCGGACCTTCGAGCGCCACTCGGCCACCCACGCCCATCTCGACGCGCGCTCCTCCACATCGCTGACGTCGTCCGGGGACAGCCACGAGCGGAGGTAGTCGCGGCCGAGGATGGGCGCGAGCGAGAGCGCGGAGAGCAGCGCGAGCTTGACGATGATGCTCGGCGACATCAGGATGGACGAGATCGTCTGCGGGTTGGGCGAGGGCGTCGCCACGACCGTTTGCAGGATGTCGCCGATCTACATCCAACACTCGTCATAAGCACAAGCACAATTGACAAGCTGGAGCGCAAGTGGAAATAGACTCGCCTGGCACGTCACGGCTGTCCACGGGATGGAGCCGATGAAGGTCCCCACGAAGCAGTCCCAGATCGGGACGCCGATCACGCCGCACGCGACGTTGATGCCCGACCAGGGCACGACGCCCACCAGGCGCAGGATCGTGACGCGGATCCAGACGGGCGTGCGCGCGTCGCCCTCGAAGGCGCCGCGGGCGGCGTTGAGCGCTTTCGGGAAGAAGTGGGTGATGAAGGGCGCGATGGGCGTCGAGAGGAGCGTCGCGCAGATGGAGCCGAGCGTCGTGAGAAGCGCGAAGACGACCGTTGCCAGCGCGGGCGAGAATAATGCGCCGGCGAGGACGTTCTAAATTGAACCCGATGAGATGAGAGAAGCGAAGAAGGGAAAGAGGACTGACCCAGAGGACGCTTCCCGGGACGGACCAGGCGTGCATCCAGATTGTGGCGATGGCCATCACGCCGAAGACGTGTGCGAACTCTGCGGAGCCCGAGTTGGAATACCCCCGGAGCTCGCGCCCGAGCTGGGCGAGGTCCGTGATGTTCTGCGGCCAGGAAAAGGAAAAGGGCAGGGACCAGAAGCCGAGGATGACGGCGGCGGTGGACAGGGGGAAGACGATGAACACGAACAGCAGCGGGGCGTGGACCTGGATAATTAGCCGTAAGCGCCGCGATCAACAGTTCGCACAGCGCGGCGACGCACCGAGGGCGAGTCCTTGAGCCATGTCCGCGCGCGCGACCTCAGGCGCGACGACTGGACGGCCTTTTCGTCGAAGAAGACGTCTTCGCCGACGAGGGTGGTGGAGGGCGAGGACACATAGGAGTGGTCGTCCACTGAGGAGCGGGCCGAGTCTGAGGGCGTGGGAGGGAGCAGGGGCGGGGGCACGGGGTGGCTGGCGGAGTACATGCTGACGAACTTGTCGGCGAGCGCAGATAACCGGGACGACACAGGGGGCTCGGCGGATGTCTTGGCCGACAGGACGTTTGCCGGCGGCGTACAGGGCACAGGCTCGTCTAATTGTACTGCTGAAGACTTTGGCCGCGAACCCAGGGTGGCCAGAGTTAACGCGGGCCTTATGTTTGTGCAGCTAGACGCCCGGTGACGGCTGGGGGGCGCGGGGACGGTCAGCGAGCAGGAGGAGGCCATGGCGGGGGTTCAAGAATCACAAACAGCCGCGCGTGCCCAAATAAATCAAGTCTCGGCTCGCCGCCGGCGCTCACATCACTGATTTGTCACTCTCTCTTTCACTCCGATGGCCGACCTCCAGCAGCAGATCCTCGACGCCCTCGACGCCCACGGATCCATCCCCGACACCCGCGCCATCGTCCCGCCCGGCAGCGACAAGCCGGCCACATCGAACGATGCGCAGATCGTCATCCTCGGCGCCCTCAACTCGCTCGTCTCCCGCGAGGCCAGTCCCAGCACACACACACATCTCAGCGCTCTCTGATCTTTGAATACAGATGATCGCCTACGACACACACGAAGAGTTCTCGCACGTTCTGACCGCCGAGGGCGCCCTCCTGGCCCAGCACGGCTCGCACGAGGCCCGCGTGTGGGCCGCGCTGCCGCTCAAGGGCGAGGGCGCGCCCGTGCCGCCGGCAGAGCTCAAGAAGCTCGTCGGGGACGAGACGGCGAAGATCGGGCAGGGCCGCGCGTTCAAGAACAAGTGGATCGCCAAGGACGGTCCGGGGCTCGTCAAGACCGTACGTCCTGCCAGCCGCCCTCCTCCTCCTCGACGTCCTTAGCGCCGCCAGGCTACGTCCATCGAGGACGTGACTCAGATCCAGCTGCGCGAGGTCGAGGCGACCGGATCGCTCAGCGCGGGCGAAAACGTGCTCGCCGATCTGCGGAAACGCAGCCTCGTAGAGAAGAGGTGCGTGCGCGCCCACAGTATACATCTAATCGCCCTGAACAATGACTAGGAAGGGCCAGTGGTTCACCGTGCACAAAGGGCCCAATTTCAGCACCTCGACCGCAAAACCCGAGACAGATCTGACAGTCGACATGCTAACATCGTACATATTCTACCATCCATACTCCCCGATCAAGTGCTGATCATCAACCCTTAGCGGCGCCTGGAAAACCGCGCCCTTCAAAAAATACAACTTCGCCGCCGAAGGCCTGCCCACATCAGGCGGCGCCCTGCACCCGCTCCTCAAAGTCCGCGACGAGTTCCGGTCCATCTTCCTCGAGATGGGCTTCGCGGAGATGCCGACGTCCTCCTTCGTCGAGTCCGGCTTCTGGTGCTTCGACGCGCTCTTCGTCCCGCAGCAGCACCCCGCGCGCGACGTGCAGGACACGTTCTACCTCGCCGACCCCGCGCAGAGTCTAGCGCCGCCGAAGGAGTATTATGAGCGCGTATCGAAGGTGCATGAGCGGGGGGATTATGGGTCGACGGGGTACCGCGCGCCGTGGTCGGACGCGGAGACGCGCAGGCTGCTTTTGCGCACGCACACGACCGCGTCCTCGGCGCACATGCTGTACAAGCTCGCCGCGAAATGCCGCGGCGAGGACATAAACGACAGCGAGGACTTCGACTACGGCGGCACGAGCGGCCGCGTCGAGCGTAAAGCCGGTGAAGCGAACGACGGGTTCCGGCCGGCGAAGCTGTTCAGCATCGACCGCGTGTTCCGGAACGAGACGATGGACGCCACCCATCTCGCCGAGTTCCACCAGGTCGAGGGCGTCGTCGCGGACCGGCACCTCACGCTCGCGGACCTGATCGGGTTCATGCGCGTGTTCTTCCAGAAGATGGGGATTACGAATATTAGGTTCAAGCCTGCGTACAACCCGTACACCGAGGTACATACATCTCTCTTCCTCTTCCTCTTCCTCCCTTTCGCTTTCGACTTCAAGAGTTAGACTGAGGTACTGACGATGCATGATGTGCGATGCAGCCGTCGCTCGAGATCTTCGCGTTCCACCCGCAGCTGCACAAGTGGGTCGAGATCGGGAACAGCGGGATGTTCAGGCCGGAGATGCTCAAGCCGATGGGCTTCCCGGACGACGTGCATGTGCACGGGTGGGGGATATCGCTCGAGCGGCCTACGATGATCAAGTGCGTTTTCGTCTCTTCATCTCTATCCCCATCCCCATATCCCCATCCTCGTCCTCGTACCCCTTCAACCTTGCACCTTCCCTGCTCGCGCTGCGTCGGGCAAAACGGAAACCGGAGATGAATCAACGACTAACACGCGCGTCTACGCAGGTACGGAATCAACAACATCCGCACGCTCGTCGGGCACAAGACGCCCATCGAAAACGTCGAGAAGGCGCCCGCCGTGCGCTTCTAATCCGTCTCATTGGAGCGTTAAAAGGGTCGCTGGCCGTGGTTGGCCGGCGGACGTCGTATCGTGGAGAAGTAGAAGCAGATCAAAAAGAAGTGTACTAGCTTGCGATTGTATAGACGGTCAGGGTGGACTTGTCGTGTTGTCCACCGTCCAACCAACGTTCACGATGAAGCGCCCTTCGGATGACCTTGGCCGATCTCCGAGAGTCGTGTTACGGACTTAGGCCGTCGTTGTCCCCGCCCCCGAGGTTCCAAGTTTGTCTCTCCGACCGGCCCTGGCGTGACGTCTGCGTGTGCGTGTTGCGTGCGCGATGATGTATTAGTTTGTTTGGCCGGAGTATGAATAGTATGAATGAGAGATCGACGGGCCTGCATCGTGCCGCTGCTGTTCGATAAGCTACTTGATATGGGGCACGGTGAGATCATACTTGTCTATTGTCCATTGTTCGGGCCGCGCGTGACTGAGGTACTGCTCCGAAGCCGTTGTGGGCGGTGTACGGGTTGGAGTATTCTTATTTTTAGAGATTGACGCCACAGGTTCCTGTGGTGTATACGTACTCTACTCATCCAAGCTTATCCAAATGCCTAACTAGCCGGCGGCGGTCAGGCGACTACGTCTGGGAAATCGCAATAGCGCGCTCTGAATCAAGCCTCGAGGCTGCGTCCAATCCCGTTGGCCGCCACATCTCTCTCACAGTACCCCCGCCCGGCCGCTTTACTCACG
Organism: Peniophora sp. CBMAI 1063; assembly: GCA_900536885.1. NCBI lineage: Eukaryota > Fungi > Basidiomycota > Agaricomycetes > Russulales > Peniophoraceae > Peniophora > Peniophora sp. CBMAI 1063. Next base: position 5,044 of record UWZB01000723.1, read on the forward strand.
GTGTCATACATAGCAGTTCTCAGAAGTCCATTGGTTTCTAGTGACAGCGATCTACAACAGCGTCTGCATCATGATATGATATGATAGACGGTCGGACGTTCATGGGCTCGTATGTATGTGCGGAACAGCTCTAGGAAGATATCAGAGATCCCAGCATTGGATCGGCATAGCATATCGCAGGCCGGGCTTCACTGGTCCAAACTTCGCGCCCGCACACCCATTCGCTTCTGACCGCTGCAATCTGACCATCAACTCGTACACAACGCAGCGCCCACACACGGCATCAGTACCACATCCGCCCGTACACAACATCGAACACATGACTGTCCCCAGTGCCACCAAAGTGCCACGCCCTCACGCCGCCCACCTCTCAAACCGCAAACCGCGCACATTGCTCGGCGCGCCCTCAATCCCCTCAAAGCCCAACCTCGCATAAAACTTATCCGCGCTCTCATTCGCCGGGTCCAGCCCCAGCCACAGCGCCCCATACCCTTCCTTTTTCAGATGCGTCACAGCGGCGTCGATCATCCTGCGGCCCCAGCCCTGACGCTGTACGGCGGGTAGGAGGTCGATGTGCATGTGTACTGGGCTGAGCGCCAATGCGGCGGGGTGCGGCGCGTCGGGCGCGCGGTGGATGAGCGAGATGTAGCGCTGGTCGGCTTCGGTGCGCGGTTCGGATTCGGGCGCGTCGTCCGATGCGTTCAGCGGGTATCGCTTGCGCAGAGGCGGCCACCACTGCTCCTCCTCAACTTTCGCGAATGCTAGCGAGTCGGTCGTACCGAGCAGATATCCCTGCGGCACATCGTCCGCATCGTCGACGAGCACGAAGCCGAACGTATGCGGCAGGTGCACGTACGGCAGCGCCCACACCGAGCCGAGCAGATCGCGGCGAGAGGAAGAGTGCAGGTGTTCGGCGGACGCGCCGGCGTTGCCGGTCAGGAGACAGATGTTCGCGATGGAGGGGGCGTCGCTCTCGCGGACGGGGCGGATGGTGAGCATCGTGGAGGGTGGGAGAGGAACTGCGTTTTGATTAGATTGTGAGATGTGATATCTGTGCGGCCCGGGGCGGCAGGCACGCGTGAACGGAGATATTGGTCTCGGAGATGTGCGGGGGTCGCTGGTTGGTCGTCCGCTGGGTTGCAGCCAACCAAGGCGTAGCGGGGGTATTTGTGTGGGAAGTTGTCGTAGGGATATACCGCGTGGGATGCGAGTGCCAGTGGCACGATGAGTCGACCAAGTCCAGAGGGACTGTACTTACTACACCTCGATGCACCTACTAGTATGTGTATACATTCCCTCTAGTAAATTATCCTTTTGCATTTCCGAAGAACAAGGTTGAAGGTACACGTCTGCAAGCTCATCGTCTTGCACCTCCCCCTCCTCCCTGTCCTTCCTCTGGTGGACCGGGCATAATCACTGCGAAACGAAGACTCAGTACCAGCATGCGTCGAGAACGTATATAACGTACACATAGCACCCATGACAATCGCGATATAGATCCAATACTTCTGCAAGAACGACTTCTCTTCTGGCGGCTTGACCGGTTCGCCTTGCTCGGTCACGGGAGGGGGCGCACGGAGCTCCGGCCTGTCAGAGAGCTTGAGAAAGTACGCATGGCTAGTATTTGGGAAAACGCACAGTGGTGGGTGCCGTGGGTACGCCACAGTGTAGCTAGTGTTCTGCGGCGCTACCAAGGGAGCGGATGTTGGGGGGCATGACCCGTCGTGAGGGATGGGAGACACGAATAGGTCGAGGGCGTAGGGAAGCTCATCCTTCACCGAGGAAAAGTGGAAGATGATGTTTTCCGCGCTGCCTGCGCGCAAGTGGCACTAATCGCAAGTTGAACTCAGACTGAGCTTGGTGCGAGTCACAGGTCGACGCACTGCTTTCACTGACGAGTAGTCTCGTGGGTGTCCCCTCGATGTGGCCAGCGCGACCTGATACAAAGTATCTGGCCCGATCTCCGAGCTCTGTATGAAGTTTTGCCAGACATCGGCGAAAGACGGTTCATCCTCGATTAAAGGCTTCCCCGCGGAGAAAGCAACCTCGGCGCGTCGGGAGAAAGACGCTCCAGGTTTAGAGGGATCATGCAGCCGATGCAGCAGGCGGTATTTTTCTTGAGCATGTACTAGCTGTGCAGCTAGTGCAGCGATGAGAAAGGATAAAAGCTGCATGCAGGAGAGAACCAAGCAGTTGACTTGAGTGGAGGCACGCGTCGCAGCGCGTCGCGCGCGCGTATCTGCGCACGTAAGCCGCCTTACATCGCCGCGACGAATGAGCGTCGTCCGCGTCTCTCGCTCGCACAGTGATATATCTGATATAATATCTTGTTGACACCGCCTCACTTGGAGGTCGTCTTGGTAGCTGCTGCTTGCCGATGTGACCGACACTGGTTGCCACAGCATATTTGGAATGCTCCTTACTATCGCCACATCCTAGCAGCGATTGCGCCAAATGTACTTCACTTCTAAGAATCCAGTAGTCACCTTTCGCCCTGTTTTGTCTCGGCTGCGTTGCCCATTCCGCGCAGTTTCCCATCGCTGAGAGGACACTGCCCGACTGCTGCCTGCGCAAACACAGCCAGAGAGAGCTCAGCTAGGGAGAGATATCGACTCGGGGCAGGACAAATGCCTGTTGAGATCGGTGCCATTGTTCTCTTCGGCCCCTTCGGTCACCACATGCTTCCGACTGCCTTTTCGCTGACAGAAGTCAAACCTGCCCCTTGTTTTCCCCGCGGCGGGGCTGACGCAGCCCCATCACTCGAGACATGCTGCACGCGGGCCGTACGGTTTATGCGGCCTTCGTCCATTGAACGGGACACCTTCGAGCCTTGGCTTTCCGAGTCGAGACGAGGCTCGCCCTCACTGGGCAGTCGGTCTACTGGTCGCGGAAGCAACACGGGCCGCCGACAAGCGTGAGAGTGATTTGTTGACGTCACTTGTCTGTCCGCGTTTGGTCGCTGGTGTGCCTTTTGCGCGTTCAAATGCAACTCGATACGATGCCTCTCAACGGTGTTCGCTTGCATACAACGAGGCATGGAAGGTGTCAAGAGATGTACTCTACGGGTTTTAGAGTATGATCATGCCAAAGTAGTATTTTCTGCACAACCACCACTGTGTCTTCCCTCTGCGCCATGGCCACCGATAACTGCCCCGCCTGGGTCTGGGAGAACGCTGGCGTTCCGAGCGCAAAGGATGCACTTTCCTTGCCCGAGGGCGCGGACTGGATTTCCCCGCATGCATCCGTAGTCGAGCTCTGCGCCACGCCCTTCCCGAGCGCCTTGACCCCGCAGATGACGGAGAAGTGGAACAGCATGGACGACCACGCTCTCGACCCCCTCTTCACGATGCAACCGCCGGCTAACTGCGATCTCGCCTTCGTCCGCGCCATCCCCCCTCCACCACAGAACATAGTGCAGAGGCTCGCCTCGTTGGCACCCAACTATGTCCGCATGGGCTGCCTCTCCATCAAAACGGAGTACCTCGTACCCGCGCCAACAGTTATCACAGTCCCGTTGTGGATCATCACTCTCTGGACATCGTACTACCACATACAACCTCACTATCAATGCTGGAACAGCGCCATGATAACATATATGGAGATTCGCTCCAAAAAGGTGGGCAATGGCTCCAGCACGATGCCACTGTCCGTCGAGACTATGCAGGCTTTGCGTGCTACACCGTGGTCTCGGGCGCTACGCGGCTTTCCCGAGTTGCCTAAAAGCGAGACGCCACTCACCATTCTTTGCGCGTTTCTCACCCAGGCTTGGCTTGACGACAAGCAGATGGCTGTGTTACTCGCGCTGACGAGACTGCGCCTTCTGATGCACTCTTCGTCTACATTCAAGACCCTCCAATCATCATTTTTCTTTCCGAAATTGGAGCAGATCTACAAAGAACGCGAACTCTACGGGCGCGAGACCACCTGGGTCTACAAGCTCGGTACCGAACTCTCGGCAAGCAAGGGTCTGTTGGCGATGCCGGTCAACATCGGGCAACTGCACTGGGTGGCAGTTACCATTGACTTTGCCAGCCATGAAGTGCGTCACGGAGACTCGCTTGGTGGCGACATCCCTCGCTCCGTACGCGACATTCTGCGCTGGTGGACGGAAGCCCATGCGGGAAGCCCGTTCAAAATCCGCACCCTGCCTATCACCCGCCAGAGCGACGGTTTTAGCTGCGGTATTCTCGTCGCTAATGCGCTGTCTCATGCGCTGCTCGGTGATCGTCTACTGTCCTCGGACTTGGCCGGGAAACAAGAGGCCGTCGATCAACGTTTGCGCGCTCTCATCGAGGTTCTCCGCAGGCACAACAGCCACGTCACCTCGAATACGGTACGTACCCTTGTTGTGAAGCTTGGCGGTCACTGATAGATGCCCAGGATGCAAAGACTCCGGTGCCAGTTGCGCTTGCGCCATTGCAGGATAATGAACTCTTCGCATTGCTCGAAGCTCGTGCACGTGCCGAAATAGAGCGGCTTGCCCTTGAACATTCTCGGTTGACTGAGCAGTTGCGCAGTCGGATGGTGCAGCCTGAGACTGAAGTGCCCGTAGTTGACCTGTCCTCGGCTTGGGAAGGACCGATACATGACCTTCAATCTCTCCCCGAGAGAGAGGAACTCGCGTGCTGTGAGTACTGCACTCTTATGTTCGTATACCATTTGCTGATGTCATACCAGTGAACCAAAAGTTGCAGCATATCACCTTGCTCAAAGAGGCAGAACAGAAGAGAACAGACGAATATGTTGAGGAGACCTTGAGTAAGGGTTTTACGGCAGTCATATTGCGTGCCGTGTTAACAATGCCGTGCTAGATGATGCTTGTAAGACAGGCATAGTGCAGTCGTGGTCAAGACCTACAATGCACGAGGACTTGGAAAGATGTCTCAATGCACATCATGCGGCTATTTCGGCTCGCAAGCTAGAGCTTGAGGCCGATTTGGCTCATGAGAAGGCAAAGCTCTCGACGGTATGCGCTGACTCGCTTCAATCAACATTGTTTGCTCACCAGTTTATCCTAGATCGAGCAATTGTTCTCGGAATAAAGCCTTACTTTGGTAAGAACGGGAGAATTAGTCTAAAGTAGACAGTCTGTACAAATCTTGGGGACTGTACATGTCAGTAGTGGGCAATATGCTGTGTCTCAGAACGATGATGGTCGACGAAGTCACATGAGCGTGTTTTCCCCGCGTCGACGCGTCGACGCGTCAACGCGCTCCTCTTGACCCCCGCCTCTGTGTACTTCGTCCACGTTCATACGCAATACGCG